>CM064509.1:50925894-51392535 GCA_032716605.1 Paralithodes platypus | reverse complement strand
AGAAAGAGGGAATACAAAATGAGAAAGAGAGGGAATACAAAAAGAGAAAGAGAGGGAATACAAAAAGAGAGAGAAGGAATACAAAAAGAGAAAGAGAGGGAATACAAAAAGAGAAAGAGAGGGAATACAAAAGAGAAAGAGGGAATACAAAATGAGAAAGAGAGGGAATACAAAAAGAGAAAGAGAGGGAATACAAAAAGAGAAAGAGAGGGAATACAAATGAGAAAGAGAGGGAATACAAAAAGAGAAAGAGAGGGAATACAAAAAGAGAAAGAGAGGGAATACAAAAAGAGAAAGAGAGGGAATACAAAAGAGAAAGAGGGAATACAAAAAGAGAAAGAGAGGGAATACAAAAGAGAAAGAGGGAATACAAAAAGAAACGTAAAGACAAAAGTAATGTATCGTTATTAATTGCCTATTCGTAAAGCCGCTGTCACACGAACGATTTTTCCGTCAATTTTTCATGAGCAAGTTTCTTCTCGTTATATTTAGGGACTTTTTTGCACTGGTATCGGTAACTAGACTGAAGGTAGAGTAGGTTAGGCGGCTGAATTCTGATAAAGTGTAATATTTGAAGCTGCCAGACCATAATTGCCCGTAAAAATTGCTCGAGAAACGGCTCGTGTGACTCCGGCGTAAGTAGGCCAAAAACAAATCAAGACCACTAAGCTCTATCACAAAAAAAAAAAAAAAACACGGCTAGAGTAAGCAAGCTAATATTTTCACCATTTAGGAAAAGTCAGCCAGTGAATTATATAAACGAGTAGAGTAATCGAGCTAATATTTTCACGATTTGGGAAGAGTCAGTCAGGGAATATATGTTTGGAAATGTACAGGCCATTTGTTCTAGCCCTTTATGACTTGGGTCACGATTTGTGGCCTACAATTAAGGGGGGTGCCCTGCTATTTTTCTCTCTGGGTTGAATCCATTCGGCTCCATTCAGTCTACTGTTTAAGACGTTTATCCTCATCCAGGTGTCAATGTATACCTGGCGAGCGATAGCGAGCCACCATATTTTGGATAATGTGTTAGACAGCTGGCTAAATGTGTACTTTTTTGATAGAAAAATGTCTCCGATTTCTCCATAAAATGCTGGCTCGCTATCGCTCGGCAGGAAAAAAACAACACCTGGATGGGGATAAATGCCTTAAAACAGTATGCTGAATGGGACCGAATGGATACAACCCAGAATGAGAAAAAATGCAGGTCACTCCCCTTAATATTTCTTTCAATACACACATATATTCCAGAATAAATCATTGGCTCTCTTATGTTATCCTTTTCGTGTTATCATATACGTTTCTTTCACTGTTTATTAGTTGTGGTTTTGTGTTGGTAGCAAACACATATAGCCTATTGTGTGGGTAGCAAACACATATAGCCTATTGTGTGGGTAGCAAACATACACAACCAAACGAATAAATAAACAACAACAACAACAAATAATAATAATAATAATAATAATAATAATAATATTGTTAGCGAGAGAAAGAATTAGAGTTAAAGTCAGAGAACGAGCTTGAACGAAAAACAAGGAGCATTGCAGGAGAAGAAGAAGAAAAAGAAGAAGAAGAAGAAGAAGCAGACCTCCCCTGCCGCCATTAAACCAAGGTGATCCATGGCTCCACTTTCTCTACAGTTACCCCTCCTCCTCCTACTCGTGTTTTACGTTTTCATTTGGTTCGGGTGTGTTTGCTAGGGGTAGGGGCCGGAGGGAGGGGGGAGTGTCTATGAGATTTTGAGATTGTATGCGTGCCTTTATGATGTGTGTGTGTGTGTGTGTGTGTGTGTGTGTGTGTGTGTGTGTGTGTGTGCGATAAACATTTACATGTAGATTTACACCTGTGGTGTACCTCCGAGGAGTATCCGTACGTCAATTATCTCATCAACCTTGGTCGGCAACCCATCCAGGGGAGACAACCTTACAAAAATAAGAGCGGATAGGACTTGTCAGCCTTGGTCTGTAACCCGTCTAGGGGAGTAAACCTTACACAAATCCTTACTGCTCCCTAAAGGGTGAAGCAGGTTGGTGGATGGACTTGCCACCCACCACTGTTGAAAAATAGTGTTAATAAGATACATGAGGGCCTGGAAGACAGAGGGACCCTAAGTTAAGGGGAGACTGGCCGCTTGTTTGGTCTATTAATTAATTTATTCATATATTTTGTTACTTTCCTCTCTAGACCTCCATTAAGCTTAGAAAAACACCCCCTAGACCCCCCTTCAAGATAAATTTTTAAATTTCTCGGTAGAAAAATGTCCCGGTCGAAGGCCGATTCCTCTTAAAATTGCAGGCTCGCTTTCGCTCGCCAGGAAATAATCGACACCTAAATGGCACGAAAGGTCTTAAAATTGACAACGAAATGGGGCGAAAGGTCATAAAATCCCCAAACTAATGGAACCAACGTCTTAAAATCTCAAAACTAGTGGGGCTAAACATTAGAGAGAAGGGGTCCCGAAAAACGGTCTTCCTCCCCTTTAGTGGTCAATTTTATAAATCTTTGAATAAACTGACACGGGTTGTCCTTCTTATGGGGGACAGGTCTGCTTGGGGGCGTTTTGTGTATGTCCACGCTCATAGAGGACAGTTAAGCCGGTATCACACGAGCGCTTTTTCACTTAACATTTATCCTCAACACTGGTCTGGCAGCTTATGTGGTCTACCTATATAATATTTCGGTTGCCTAAACTCATATATCATCAGTCTAGTTTCCGATACCGTTGTAAAATATTCCAGACATCTTGCCAGAATTTTTTTGATCATCGAATGTTGACTATAAAAGCTCTAGTGTGATACCGGTTTTAGGCGTCCAGCGACAGACAGACATATATTTCCATCCGCACCACCCGAAGCGTGCCTCTGTGTCTCACTGTATGTTAAGCAAATATAACCAGAATTAACGAATTGATAGGGTTTGAGTACATGATTAAATTGATAGGGTTTGAGTACATGATTAAATTGATAGGGTTTGAGTACATGATTAAATTGATAGGGTTTGAGTACATGATTAAATTGATAGGGTTTGAGTACATGATTAAATTGATAGGGTTTGAGTACATGATTAAATTGATAGGGTTTGAGTACATGATTAAATTGATAGGGTTTGAGTACATGATTAAATTGATAGGGTTTGAGTACGGTACATGATTAAATTGATAGGGTTTGAGTACGGTACATGATTAAATTGATAGGGTTTGAGTACATGATTAAATTGATAGGGTTTGAGTACATGATTAAATTGATAGGGTTTGAGTACACGATTAAATTGATAGGGTTTGAGTACATGATTAAATTGATAGGGTTTGAGTACATGATTAAATTGATAGGGTTTGAGTACATGATTAAATTGATAGGGTTTGAGTACATGATTAAATTGATAGGGTTTGAGTACGGTACATGATTAAATTGATAGGGTTTGAGTACATGATTAAATTGATAGGGTTTGAGTAGATGATTAAATTGATAGGGTTTGAGTACATGATTAAATTGATAGGGTTTGAGTACATGATTAAATTGATAGGGTTTGAGTACATGATTAAATTGATAGGGTTTGAGTACATGATTAAATTGATATATACTATTCGATAAATGGATATATAATCGTATAGTCATGTACTTAACCTTTAACTGTCTTGATGGTGTAATGGTTAGAGTTTTTAAGATATGTATGTGGTAACCATGGTTCGAATCCAGGTAAGATCACATGCTTTCATTATTTTCATTGGGAGGTGGGTGTTGGGAGTGAAATTAATAGATTAGATTATTACCGTATTAAAATGTGTCCAGTACCTTCATTTATTACCGTATCAAAGTGTGTCCAGTACCTTCATTTATTACCGTATCAAAGTGTGTCCAGTACCTTCATTTATTACCGTATCAAAGTGTGTCCAGTACCTTCATTTATTACCGTATCAAAGTGTGTCCAGTACCTTCATTTATTACCGTATCAAAGTGTGTCCAGTACCTTCATTTATTACCGTATCAAAGTGTGTCCAGTACCTTCATTTATTACCGTATCAAAATGTGTCCAGTACCTTCATTTATTACCGTATCAAAGTGTGTCCAGTACCTTCATTTATTACCGTATCAAAGTGTGTCCAGTACCTTCATTTATTACCGTATCAAAGTGTGTCCAGTACCTTCATTTATTACCGTATCAAAGTGTGTCCAGTACCTTCATTTATTACCGTATCAAAGTGTGTCCAGTACCTTCATTTATTACCGTATCAAAGTGTGTCCAGTACCTTCATTTATTACCGTATCAAAGTGTGTCCAGTACCTTCATTTATTACCGTATCAAAGTGTGTCCAGTACCTTCATTTATTACCGTATCAAAGTGTGTCCAGTACCTTCATTTATTACCGTATCAAAGTGTGTCCAGTACCTTCATTTATTACCGTATCAAAGTGTGTCCAGTACCTTCATTTATTACCGTATCAAAGTGTGTCCAGTACCATCATTTATTACCGTATCAAAGTGTGTCCAGTACCTTCATTTCAAACCCAGATATATATAAATAACTATTAGTTAAGGGGGGGGTCATCGTTTTTTTTTTTATCTTTCTCTCCTTTTCTCTCTTTCCCTGGCTTGTATCCATTCGGCCCCATTCAGCCAACTGTGTTAAGACGTTTATCCCCATCCAGGTGTCGATTTCTTCCTGGCGAGCGATAGCGAGCCAGTATTTTATGGAGAAATCCGGCTTCGCCGGAGAAATTTTTCTATCGAAAAATGTACAAATTTAGATTGCTGTCAAAACAAAAATAAATATATGCTGGCTCGCTACCGCTCGCCAGGATAATATTGACACCTGGATGGGGGTAAACGTCTTAAAACAGTAGGCTGAATGGGGCCGAATGGATACAAGTCAAAGAGAGAGGGAGAGAAAGGAAAAAAAAGCGAGGTGGGCCCCCTTAATATTGTAAGACATAGCCACCACACCCTACGTTCTCTGTTGTAGGCACAAACGATCCGAAACAACACATCTCTCAATCAGTCTTTCCCTCATCCTATGACTGAAACTGCTTCAAACTCCGTGTGTCCAGACATTTCTAATCTAACATACATTGATTTAGGCTCTCTAGCACTCTTTCAACTTTGAGGGGACACTCGTCACAGGCAGTTTTACCTTTTTTCTCCGTCATAAACACACAGACACACACACATATACATATCAATATATATATACTGTATACTGGTATCTATCTATCTATAGATATACTGTATATCGGTATATATATATACAGTATATATATTCGTGCGCGCTTAAATTATTCGCTTAGTCCTTTATTCACTTATTATGTGTGTACTTTTGCAGCCTAATTAAGTGAGAAGTGCAGCCAGGGATATCATCAGACAGAGCTCCATATTAAGTGAGGAGTGCAGCCAGGGATATCATCAGACAGAGCTCCATATTTCCACACATTAATCTCCTTTAACTAGCTGCCTCCCCGTGTATCGAGCTGTTTAAATGGCCGACCGGGGAATGGATGGCTTTTGTTGATTTTTGCATGTATTAATTAGTTTTCTAGTTTCCTCCCTAGACCTCCATCAAATTTAAAAAAACATCCATTAGATCCCCCCTCTAGATTAATTTGTACATTTTTCGGAAGAAAAATGTCCCGGCCGAAGGCCACTTCTTCCAACATTACAAGCTCATTATCGTTCGCCAGGGAAAAAAATCGACAACTGGTCGAGAAAAATCGAATGGCACCAAGTAGAATTCCCTAGGACTTAATAGTTTGGGCTACAGAGGACTTTTAAAGTAAAAAAAAAAAACGGTAATTTGTGCCCTCCAGGAAGGCCAAGTCAAAATCGAAATCCTAAACTAATGGTCCGATTTTAATTATGTTTGCGCCATTCGATTCAGCGTGTCAAAGTGTACTTGTGGTATAAATTTAAACAAAATCCATACATAGATAACTCGTCTATGGAGTTTTTAAACTTTAAAATAGGCCTATTGGGCCTAAAAATTGGTCAAAATTAAAAACAATCATATACCGTTGGAATCTCAACGACGAGACGAATCCAAATATACCTTAATCTTGAAAACTCAAAATCAACAATTTGCCTGGGCTTAAACCCAAGGATTTTTGAAAGAATATCTTCGATATTTAGAAATCCGGCTTCGCCGGACACATTTTTCTATCGAAAAATGTACAAATTTAGCTTGCTGTCAAAACAAAAATATATATATGCTCGCTACCGCTCGCCAGGAAAATATTGACACATGGATGGGGGTAAACGTCTGCAAACACTAGGTTGAATGGGGCAGAATGTATACAAACCCAGAGAGAGAGGGAGAGAGAAAAAAAAACGAGGTTGGCCCCCTTAAATGGCCGGGAGGGGAATAGAGATTTTTGTTGGTTGACTTTATCTATTGTGGGTCTACTGAAAATATCACTAAACTAATTTGTGAAAAGAGAAATGAGCAGTGTCGTGAATGAGCAGTGTCGTGAATGAGCAGTGTCGTGAATGAACAGTGTCGTGAATGAACAGTGTCGTGAATGAGCAGTGTCGTGAATGAACAGTGTCATGAATGAACAGTGTCGTGAATGAACAGTGTCGTGAATGAGCAGTGTCGTGAATGAACAGTGTCGTGAATGAACAGTGTCGTGAATGAACAGTGCCGTGAATGAACAGTGCCGTGAATGAACAGTGTCGTGAATGAACAGTGTCGTGAATGAACAGTGTCGTGAATGAACAGTGTCGTGAATGAACAGTGTCGTGAATGAACAGTGCCGTGAATGAACAGTGTCGTGAATGAACAGTGCCGTGAATGAACAGTGCCGTGAATGAACAGTGTCGTGAATGAACAGTGCCGTGAATGAACAGTGTCGTGAATGAACAGTGTCGTGAATGAACAGTGTCGTGAATGAGCAGTGTCGTGAATGAGCAGTGTCGTGAATGAACAGTGCCGTGAATGAACAGTGCCGTGAATGAACAGTGCCGTGAATGAACAGTGCCGTGAATGAACAGTGCCGTGAATGAACAGTGCCGTGAATGAACAGTGCCGTGAATGAACAGTGCCGTGAATGAACAGTGTCGTGAATGAACAGTGCCGTGAATGAACAGTGTCGTGAATGAACAGTGTCGTGAATGAACAGTGCCGTGAATGAACAGTGCCGTGAATGAACAGTGTCGTGAATGAACAGTGTCGTGAATGAACAGTGTCGTGAATGAACAGTGCCGTGAATGAACAGTGCCGTGAATGAACAGTGCCGTGAATGAACAGTGTCGTGAATGAAGAGTGCCGTGAATGAACAGTGTCGTGAATGAACAGTGCCGTGAATGAACAGTGTCGTGAATGAAGTGCCGTGAATGAACAGTGCCGTGAATGAACAGTGTCGTGAATGAACAGTGCCGTGAATGAACAGTGCCGTGAATGAACAGTGTCGTGAATGAACAGTGTCGTGAATGAACAGTGCCGTGAATGAAGTGTCGTGAATGAACAGTGCCGTGAATGAACAGTGTCGTGAATGAACAGTGCCGTGAATGAAGTGTCGTGAATGAACAGTGCCGTGAATGAACAGTGTCGTGAATGAACAGTGCCGTGAATGAACAGTGCCGTGAATGAACAGTGCCGTGAATGAACAGTGTCGTGAATGAACAGTGTCGTGAATGAACAGTGCCGTGAATGAAGTGTCGTGAATGAACAGTGCCGTGAATGAACAGTGCCGTGAATGAACAGTGTCGTGAATGAACAGTGTCGTGAATGAACAGTGCCGTGAATGAACAGTGCCGTGAATGAACAGTGCCGTGAATGCTTCCTAAGCTGAATAAAATCCTGTAATAGTGGCTATAATCTACGAGAAGGACGTCACCGGTACCGAAGGGGTTAATGCCTGTTTGACAATAGTTTATTTTAGTGTGACGAGTCGAGACATTTTGACCCCTTATTATTACAGTATATATATTATTACAGTATATATTATTATTACAGTATATATATTATTACAGTATATATTATTATTACAGTATATATATTATTACAGTATATATATTATTATTACAGTATATATATTATTATTACAGTATATATATTATTACAGTATATATATTATTACAGTATATATATTATTACAGTATATATTATTATTACAGTATATATATTATTATTACAGTATATATATTATTACAGTATATATATTATTACAGTATATATTATTATTACAGTATATATTATTACAGTATATATATTATTACAGTATATATTATTACAGTATATATTATTATTACAGTATATATATTATTACAGTATATATATTATTACAGTATATATATTATTACAGTATATATTATTATTACAGTATATATATTATTACAGTATATATATATTATTACAGTATATATTATTATTACAGTATATATATTATTATTACAGTATATATATTATTATTACAGTATATATATTATTATTACAGTATATATTATTATTACAGTATATATATTATTATTACAGTATATATTATTACAGTATATATATATTATTACAGTATATATATTATTACAGTATATATATTATTACAGTATATATTATTATTACAGTATATATATTATTATTATATATCTTTTATGGAGATGTATACGGCTCCAAATTCCTTATAGCTGTATATTCTCACAGCTACTTCCTGGTTGACTCTTCCCAAAGAGTATTGTTGTCGGCACAATTGCTGAAGTCTTCCTTTAGTTATGAGAGGCTGAGGGCTTGGGATTCTAGACGTGTCTTGATGAATAAACTATTGTTAACTGACTGTCTGGTTGACTAACACTCACTCACTCACTCTCTTTCTCTCGTTCTCTCTTTCTCTCTTTCTCTCGTTCTCTCTCTCTCTCTCTCTCGCTCTGTCACTTTTTCCCATTTCCCATCCCCCTCCCTTTCACAGTTTAAGCTCTCTCTAACAGCTATTAATCTTTGCTTCTTTTTCTGTTCTCTCATTTGCACTCTGTCCTTCCTCTCTCTCTCTCTCTCTCTCTCTCTCTCTCTCTCTCTCTCTCTCTCTCTCTCTCTCTCTCTCTCTCTCTGGTTCCCCTTTACTATGTTTCTCTGCTCCCTTCGTTAATTGCATTTTAACATAATTATACTGTATGTAGGCTATACATCTTTGTTTTATATATATATATATATATATATATAATCAGTGTTGATTGATCTGACTGGTAGTTGTTTACCCAAATATGAAAAATAGCGTAGTATTTTAGATCAAGTGAGTAGGTTAGGTTAATTTCTTTAGCATTACTTAACCCATTGAGGATCATGACGCGTTATAGAAGTTTATTCTGGCTAACATTAGATGATTGTATACAGCTAAGGAAGCATCTCAGAGTGTTAAAGGGGTAAAATCCACCTCAATTGACCGTCAGACTAACATATCTCTATCTATCTATCTATTGCCTGACGCCGTGATCCCCGAAGGGGTGGCCACGAACGAACCGCCCCCATGCACCTCTGTCCCCAGTCAGTCGACGCCCCTCCTCCCAACCAGCACCGCCTTCATCCATATACTTCCTCACTCCATCCTTCCACCTCTCGTTCGGTCTACTTCTCCCTCTGTCCTTCCACCTCGCACTTGTACACCCTCTTTGTAATTCTCTCGCTTGCCATACGTTCCATATGGCCGAACCATCTCAAGTTGTTCCTTTTCACACTTTCCAGCACATCTACCTCCACACCACACCTCCTTCTTGCTTTCTCATTCGTCTGTCTATCCCTCCATGTAACTCCGCATGCACTTCTTAAGTAACTCATTTCCACCGCTCTCACTCTTGGTCTGAGTCTCTTCTCGAACGTCCATGCTTCGCTTCCGTAAGTCAGTGTCGGGATTGCCACACTGTCATGCAAGGACTTCTTCACTTCCATACTGACCACCCTATTTCTTGTTACTGTTTTCAACGTTCCTACAACCCTCTCCCCCTGTTGCACCCTCTCCCGCACTTCTTCATCCATAGTCCCATCTTTACTCAACACACTGCCCAATGTACTCCTTATTTTATTACAACAATAATATATATATATACTGTATATATATATATACTGTATATATATATATATATATATATATATATATATATATATATATATATATATATATATATATATATATATATACTGTATATACCGGTATATAAGAATCAGTTACTTCTTTCGGAATACGTTTGAGAGTTATAAATCCTGTATTTTACTATATAATAATATCTACCGGTAATTAATTCGGCCGCAACATCGCAGTATCAAAAAACACAACCATCCCTTTCAAGTCTAATATTTTACTGGCAGTGTGACGACCAGATTTAATTTCCTCTCAGCCTCAAAGTATTTATAGCCTACCTTTTTAGAAATTTGGAATTATTTTTGTATTTTAATATTTTTTATTATCATATACCGGTATGTAATTTATTTATAAGTTTTATCCCCTCTCCTGCTTTCATCAGAGTTAAGTTTTCTTCAGTGGCATACGGTACTTATTTATAAATACTTTATATACTTTACATATACTTTATACATATACTTTACATATACTTTATACATATACTTTATACATATACTTTACATATACTTTATACATATACTTTATACATATACTTTATACATATACTTTATACATATACTTTACATATACTGTATACATATACTTAGTTATATTTTAGTAAGGTATTTTTGGCGGCTTTACACAGGTGCTTTTTCCGTCAAACTTGTCCACGAAATATGGAGTCTCTCAAAAAAGTATGGTCCTGTCGATAATTGTGCAAAAAGAACGCAATTCCAAATACTGGTGCTCCCCGTCTAGTTGTGAAGCACGTATCCTTAAGGGGAGATGGGTCGTTTTTATTGGCTCATTTATGTATCTTTAAATTATTTTATTAGTTTCCTTCTTAGACCTCCATCAAGCTTAAAAAACACCCGCTCAAGACCCTCTTTTAAGACAAATTTGTACATTTCTCGATAGAATAATGTCCAGGCCGAAGGCCGATTTCTCTTAAATTACAGGCTATCGCTCGCCAGGAAACAAGTGACACGAACAGTCATAATATTGACAAAGAAATGGGGTGAAAGGTCTTAAAATTGCATAACTAATGGGCTAAAGTCATACAATCTGAAAACCAATGGGGCTAAACTTGAGGAAGGAGGGGGACCATAAAAAACGGCCCATCTCCCCCTTAAACGGCCCATCTCCCCTTAAACGGCCCATCTCCCCCTTAAAGTTATTTTGACTTCAAAAGTGTATCAACCCCTGCGGTACAAAATGCCTTATCAGGGGCGTGGTATGGTCACAACCTAACCAGTGTGCAATTCTGAATTTATATCCAAGGCAATAGTTGTACAGTTGTTCAGTGCAATTCCATGTAGCCAAGCCTATATTGGTGTGTGGTTTGTTTCCATAAAATTGAAACGTTTTGTCTTCTATGCGAAGATAACATGGATTTATGATTGAAGTTAATTGACCGATTATAAATAATTGGGAATGAGATGAGTTGCAACGCAATTGTTCGCCTGAAGAATCTCCCAGAAAGGAATAGAAGGCACGTAGCAACGTCTTGCTACTGTTAATGATTGATTGGTTAATTGATAGATACTTAGACATATGGAGCAATAATTTATGTACTGGTAGCTATAGTTCATACACGAGCAACAAACAATACTATGAAAGAGATAATTCTACATATTGGTAAGCTTGTAGATAAGATATGTGTTGCAGATACTCGTAATGACATAGGGGCGGACAGCGATAGGTAATTGTGGTGGTTCCGGGTGACAAAAGACTTATTGATGGCCTTCTCAGCAGGTTAGTAATGGCGGTAGCGATGACGATAGTGGTAATGCCTTTATGGCGTTAATAGACAATGGGGTAATGGTGGTACGGTAGCTCTAAGGCCATTAATTGGGGGGTAGACGAAGACTATGAAAGGAGTTTATTACTTCCATGACAGAACTTTCGCTTTCCAGTCACTCCGCCTCACGACTACTTCGCCTCATGACCACTTCGCCTATGTCCATTACGCCTCACGACCAGTTCGCCTTGCCACCACTACGCCTCACTACCACTTCGCCTTGCGTCAATGACGCCTCAGCACCAGTTCGCCTCATGATTCAGCTTCCATAACACTTCGCCTCACTACTTATTTGCCTCATGATTTTACATATGTTTGTGCATATATGTATGCATGTATGTATGTAAGTTTGTATGCATGTATGTATGTATGTAATATGTATGTATGTAATTCAGAGTTGGGTCAGTTAAGTTAATTAACTTAACTTTTTTCCGATTAACCAACTATTTTGAAAAATGGGTTAACTTAACTTAACTTAATCGAAATATCTTTAAATTAATCGTTAACTTCAATTAATTTCCGATTAATTTTCCTCTAAATCATATTTTCTACTCTGTGAACGGAGTCTGGGAGAGCAGAGCGAGGTGGTAAATTCAACACTCCCGTGATAATGTATAGTCTAATCCTAGGATCGTCTTGTCGGAATAGTAGACCTTTTCCATATTTCCTTTGTCTGTTTCTTGCGGTAAAAGAGTTACAAGGAATAGTTAGTATCTCAAACACTTTGCAGTCCATTCCGGAGAGATACTCGAAGAGGAAAGAGAGGGATTATCTAGTGCACTACACTCATTGCAGTGTGCAAAATACCATCTACTCACTTCCTGAACTGTTCTACTGAAGAACTGTTTACATCTTTTGAGGGAAGTTTTTTTTCTCCAGTGGAACACATCTTATATATAATAAAGTTTCCACAAATATTAGTGCTGAACCTTTTCAATTCTAACTTCCAGCCATGGTTGCGTGTTGTATTCATATTGAAACTAAACACAGAGAGAGAGAGAGAGAGAGAGAGAGAGAGAGAGAGAGAGAGAGAGAGAGAGAGAGAGAGAGAGAGGGGAGAGAGAGAGAGAGAGAGAGAGAGAGAGAGAGAGAGAGAGAGAGAGAGTACAAAGGAAATCAAGCAACAACAGGTCTAGTGACCCTTCTAGGTTGCTTGTCCTCCAAAACACTGAGGATCAAGTGTCCAAACAGTGGTTTAGAGTGGGTAAGGGAACATTGGAAAGGGAACTACTGCCCTGCCACTAACGTGGCAGGACTAGGAAGTTAGTAGGGGACATATGGGTTAGTAAGAGAGAGAGAGAGAGAGTTCATTAGTAATTTACACTTAAATATTTTGATGCGATTGCATTATTTATTGTTGACCTATTGTTTCTAATGCAAAGATACGAATATACATAAGGATATGCAGAAATAAAGTAGAAATGTAGGAACAAGTTCAAACTGGATAGGACAATAGGAATCGTTGGTTGGGGGTGGAGTCAGTAGGATAATTAAGGAGGATTAGCACGGTCAAGAATGTCCGGGTTCTTTTCCCATCAACTGGTGACTTGTCTATAAGTCCTACAGACCCAAACAGGCGGTTATGGGCGCGGTCACATACCCTTACACTGGTGCCACCTGTCCACTTGACCCTTTCCGTACGACAACCTTTCCAAATTACTCTCGCTACCTCCCCCCGTTCAAGGTCAATGTAGGGAGATCGGCTCTCTCTATATATACTCTATATATACTGAAAAAGGCACCTAGGCACCTCAAGGTCAAGGCCACGTCACACTGTAGCTCCATACATTATCAAGTGTTTCTCGTAAAGAAAGTGCAATCGGTGATTACCAAAGACAGAATAACATACATAAACACTTAGTGAGTGCACATATACAAGAAACAAAGACCGAAACAGAAGGATTGAAGTGAAAATAAGAGAAAAAAAAAAAAAAAAAACAGTGACTAAGAACATGACGCCAACAATGGCCGGGGATCAAAACAAACCCGACCCAGAGTGCCCCGACTGCGGAATCAAGTTCGCAGGTGAAAAAAATGCAATCCAATGCGACTACTGCCAGGATTGGCTGCACTATTTTTGCACAGAACTCCCTGCCTATCAAATTCTCAACTATGCAAAAACGGCAAGGAAATTCATGTGCAAAACATGCTCCCTAACAAAGCTTGACACAAAAGGTGAGTGGGTGGCCGAGGCAGAAGCAGCCGTTCTCCAACACAAGGAACGAATAACCAACTCTGGAGCGATAAGTAAGGTAAGAAAAATCCATGTTCAGCCCCAGAGCAACAAAGATGTCACCAACACGCCAGCTGACAATAGGCCTACTCCAAAAAACCAAGGAATTAACTGGGGACACTGACCTAGGCCAAGGCCTACCCATAAGCCCAGAAGTAGCCTTAGGCAAGAGTGACGGTGACAACCCCCATACCAGTAACTCACCAAACGTGGCTATAGGCCTAGATCTAGGGATGGGGAACACACCAGGAAATATTAGCATCACAATGCCAGATGCACATAGCCCCCCCACCGCAACACTAGCAGACACGGCAGAGCCCCCTCAAAATGCAGCAAGACAGGTGAGGTCGGGGACCCCAACGAGCACACACCCACATGCAACGGATGCGGCCAAAATGCTCCTACATACAGTAGAACAGGGGAGGTTAGTGCTGTAAATACAAATTCATGGAGACCTAGGCCCAGAGCTGATTACAGGGGCACCGATATTAGGAGGAAAGAATAGAAGTATGCAATTTCTACCTAAGAAATGAATGCCGATACGGAGTAGTGGGCAGGGGATGCAAACAAGACCACCCAAAAAATATGTGCAAAATTCATGAAGCACGGGCGGGATGAAAGAATAGGTTGCAAGCGTGGATGGAAATGCATCGACTACCACCCATATGTATGCAGAATCTCACTCAACAAAAGGGCATGTACTATGAGAGACTGCAATCTTCCACACATCAAGGGAACCAAAATACTGACGCCAAGAAACAACGTCAACAGACCAAGGGAACACGCTACAGGACACATTCAAAGGGAATTTGCTTACACACCAACATATGAGGAAAAAATAGAAAGTCAACGCAATGCCCTCAGAAGCTGGCCAACCATCCAGCAAACTCACAAGGCCAGACCAGCAGCGGTACACAAGGCTATGCCCGACCAAGGTGCTTTTTTAGAGGTAGTAATGGGACGTCTTCTGGAAGTGGAAAAACGGTCTCAAGTGATTATGGAGAGATTCCTAGCCCAAACCGAGGGGCCAGACACGAACCACAGAGGAAGGTGCAACTACCACTAACTAGTTTTGTTGTGGGCAACATCAGAGGACTTTACCCACGAAACAATCAATGTAAAGTCCCTATGTTGGGAGAAATTGCAGAGGAAGACAACTCAATTTTTCTAGCCCTCACAGAAACACACCTGAACGAAAACATTTTGGATGCAGAGATCAATATCCATAATTTCACTCTATTCAGAGCTGACAGAGAGGACAGAAGCCACGGAGGAGTAGCACTCTACCTAAGGGAGGATATGGCTGCAAATACCGAAACTTTAGTTGCATTCTCAAACGGCACAACAGAGCTACTAGCAGTACACATAAGACAAACCGACATGCTCATCATAATTTTGTATCGACCTCCAAACACCACAGGGGAAATTTTCAAGGAGGTCACAGAGAAAATACAATCACTCCTACAAAATCTTCCAACTCCCGCTACAGATGTCATCATCACAGGAGACTTCAACCTGCCCATCATCAATTGGGCAACCATGAAAATAGATGGAGGAACCAGGGAGGATAAACAGCAAGCCAAGGAGCTAATGACTATCATGGACACTGCATACATGAAGCAATACATCGAGGAACCTACAAGAGGCAACAACACACTGGACTTACTATTTGGCAACAACTTCGACCTGGTACACTCGTATGAAACTGTAAAAACTATAATGTTCGACCACAGCCTCATCAAAGTTAGAACCCCCACACCAACCGCCACACCACCAAGAAGATGTCAACAGGAATCAAGCCAAATACCCTGCACCTCTCTGAAAGATCTCAACTTCTACAGCAAAGATATAGACTGGGACAGACTGAGAGCAGAACTGGCAGGAACTGATTGGAGGGCACTATTCGAAGATAAAAACGTCGACGAAACTCTCAGTATCCTCCAGCAACAATGCCTGGAGACCTGTAAAAACACCATACCACCCAAATCAAGCAGGAAGCAGATCAAGCAGATTCCCAGAGATAGAAAAATACTAATGAAGAAAAGGACGTACTTGAGAGCCAAGCAAAGGAAGACCAGCTATGCGCACAATATCACCAAACTACAAGAAGAGCTTGATGAAGTGGAACGTAAACTCATCCAGTCACACCAAGAGCAAAGAACACGCGAAGAACTACAAGCAGTTGCAAACATACGAGTAAATAGCAAATTCTTCTATGCATATGCAAAAAGGAGACTCAGGAATACCACAACAATAGGACCACTTGCAAAACCTACGGGCGAACTTGAGAGTGACCCAACCGAAATGGCCAAGATACTCAAACAGCAGTATGAAAGTGTCTTCAGCCCGCCAAATGAAGACAAGAAAATCGAGAATGCAACGACTTTCTTTGGCAACGCTCCAGAGACACCACATCAACTCTCCTCGGTAACAGTATCAACAGAGGACATAATAGCAGCCATCGACAAGATTGGACCAAACTCTGCAGCAGGACCAGACGGCTTTCATGCCCAACTGCTAAAAAACTGCAAACATCAGCTAGCCCTGCCTCTAAAACTGCTGTGGAGCAAGTCCCTCCAAACTGGATATGTACCACAATCCCTAAAAGAAGGTAATGTCACACCAATACACAAAGGGGGTAGTAAAGGCATAGCCAAAAATTACAGACCAGTGGTGCTGACGTCACACCTTATTAAAATCATAGAAAGAACAATAAGAGCTAAGATGGTCAGCTTCCTGGAAGATAATGAGGCGTTCAACGAGGGGCAACATGGCTTTAGAAAAGGCCGCTCCTGCCTCTCACAACTACTATCACACTACGACAAAATCCTACAGGATATTCAAGACGGAGAAAATGTAGACGTCATATATCTAGATTTCGCCAAAGCTTTTGACAAGGTGGACCATGGGATCCTTCTACATAAACTCAAATCACTGGGAATAGGGGGAGACCTTGGAAGATGGCTCCATAGCTTCATCACCAACAGAAAACAAAGAGTCACGGTTCAAGGAAGCCTATCAGAAGCAGGTGGGGTCATCAGCGGAGTACCACAAGGATCAGTACTGGGACCTCTCCTATTCCTCATCATGATAGGAGACATCGACAGGGACCTGGAACACTCAACAGCCACATCGTTTGCAGACGACACCAGACTCATGAAGAAAATCACCTCACAACATGATGCTCAGCTACTACAACAAGACTTGGACAAAATCCTGAAGTGGGCAGAAGAAAACAACATGGCCCTAAACGGAGACAAGTTCGAGCTTCTAAGGTACGGGAACAAGAGAGCACTACAAAACGACACCAACTACAAAAGCGGACAGCAAGAAATTACCGCCAAGGACACAGTGAAGGACTTGGGAGTAAATATGAGCAGTGACGCCACTTTTTCCCAGCATATTACCAAAGCCACAACAACAGCAAAACAAATAGCAGGCTGGATCCTGAGAACCTTCCACACAAGAAATGAGAGGTGTATGCTAACATTGTGGAAGTCACTGGTCCTACCACGACTGGAGTACTGCTCCCAGCTCTGGTCTCCCCAAAAAGTAGGAGAAATAACAGAAATTGAAGCCACCCAGAGGACATTCACCAGTAAAATCCATGGGTTTCAACACTTTAACTACTGGGAGAGACTTAAGGAGCTGCAGCTGTACTCACTTCAAAGACGTAGGGAGAGATACATCATCATCTACGTCTGGAAGATTTTGGAAAAAAAGGTACCAAACCCAAACATCCAAGAGACTCAGCACCAAAGGCGAGGGAGGCTGTGCTATGTGAGGACTACGCCGGGATCAACACAAAAAATCAAATCCCTGATCCATCACAGCTTTACATACAATGGAACCAGACTGTTCAACTGTATACCAGCCCCTCTCAGGAACATAACCGGGGTGTCTCCAGACACCTTCAAGAAACACTTGGACATGTGGCTGGCCAAAATACCGGACCGGCCACCAACACCAGGATACCCCAGCACCAACTCCAACCGACTTCTGGAATGGAGAGTGGAAGAAAGGGAGCTGCCTGGTCGCAGTGGAGCCCCAGCTCAACTGTGTCACTAACGGACGGAATACAACTAAGTGTACTAAGTGTAAAGTGTATGTGTAAGACTGTGTAGCCCACATGAATGCATAGATTATTATTGCTATAATAAATTATATTACTATTTATCTCTCTCTCTCACTCCCCCTACACACCTCACCCCCCCCCCCCCCCCCCCCCCACACACACCACACCACCTACTACCCTCCACCCCCCCTACACCACACCACACTTGCATCCACTTTATTCTCCCCCCCCCCCCAGTTTTTTGGCGCTCTCGCTCTCTCTCTCTCTCTCTCATATATATATATATATATATATATATATATATTGAGAAAATATCACAAAGTTTCGGCGCATTTTTTTTTAAGAGGTTTCCCCTCTGTACCATCTGTACCATCTGTTTTGTCTGACTATGCAAGTGGTGGGGCGATTTGGAGCGGCTTCCATTGTGGATGGTGTCAAAGTCAGGAATGAAATGAAGTGAGAGTATAAATTTCGCGCGCCTGGCAGCGCGCCATCACGTGAAATTTGTGATGAGTTTTTTTGGCCGACGTCTGACAACGTCGCGGTAGCCATGTTGGCAAGCTGTATACAATGTCCATTGAATTTACTAATAACCGAATTAATTATAAAAACAATAAAGCTTTTTTGTACCTGTAGAAATAGCCTGAGCATTTCAAACCGACTTAAGGTACTTAATACCGAAAATAATATATATTCGTTGTTAGGGATATATAATATATATTCGTTGCAGGTTAAGAAATTTAACCTGCAAATTTCTACGGCGGCCAGTTGCCCTCAGCAACAAGTTCATCACCTTGGATGACGAATGTGATGGTGAGGCTGCGAGTGCTTCCTTCGGCGAGGAAACCAGGAGAAAGGTAAGTGAGTTGCCTCCAACAGGTGTGACTGCTGCCCCCCCAGGAGTACCTTCAACTGCTGCCCCAGGAGTTCCTGCCGCTGCCGCAGCTGCTACCAAGTCATCGACAAGGAGAGGCAAGTCCTTCTCAATTGTTGGGGACTCCATGGTCAGACACTTAGCTAGGTCCACCTGTACTGATATTAGGAAGCTTGTCTGTCTGCCTGGTGCCGGGGTTGGGAAGGTGTTAGAGGACATTGATTACATCATGAAAGATATTGGAGATAGCCCCATTATCTGTCTCAGTACAGGGAGCAATGATGTTGGTAAAGGTAGGACGGAAGTACTGCTTCGGCAGTACAGGGAGGTGTTAGATAAAGTTAGGAGGAAGGGAGGCATACCTGTAGTACACAGTATCTTGCCACGGAGAGGGGTCAGCAAGGAATGGTCATCTAGGGCAATTGGTATCAATTGTCGGCTGGAAAAATACTGTAATGCAAATGCAATACCATTCCTTGATAACTGGACCCGTTTCTATGGTAAAAATCAGTTGTACGCACAGGACGGGGTTCATCTTTCTCGGCTAGGGGTGGCAAATTTAGCTAGGTCAATAGATAGGATTGTCGCGGGGTTTCGCTGAAAATAAAGCCTGAGAATATGAGTAAGAATAATTTTCTAGATAGGGTAAATTGCCGTACTGGTACATCAGATAGGAATAGAAAATATCAGTCACAGGATTTTAATTGTACTGCTAGTAGAAATATTAAAGGTGTAACAGAAGATGGGAATTCAGTTAGAAATAAAGGTAAATCCGATACCAGTAAAATAAATTCATTGCGATTATATTATACAAACTGTAGGAGTTTATGTAACAAAATGGATGAACTTAGAGCACTTGTTAGCAACGAAAATATAGACATTATAGCACTGACTGAAACATGGATTAATACAGAATCAAGACATTTTTTAGCAGAATTCCATATACCAGGATATAGTTTGTTTAAACGCGACCGAACAAGTAGGAGGGGCGGCGGAATAGCAGTGTTTGTCAGGAGTTCTTTAAAAAGCTGTATTAAATCAGGTATTAGACTAAATACTGATAACGAAAGTGTTTGGGTTGAGGTTAGCGAAGGTAGTGAGACCATAATTATTGGAGTTATTTATAGACCACCAAATATGAGTAGAAACGAAGGTACAGCTTTATGGCAGGAAGTGAAAATAGCATCAAGGTTTAGCAATGTGTGTATTATAGGGGATTTTAATTTTCCGAATATTGATTGGCAGCATCAAATCGGCGACTCAGATTCAAACGAGTTTATTGAGGCGGTACAGGATAGTTTTTTATTTCAATTCATAGACTCGCCTACTAGAGGTAATAATATCCTCGATTTAGTTCTCAGTAATAATGAACAAATGATAAATAATGTAGAGATAGGAGACCAACTAGGAAATAGTGATCATAAATCAATTTATTTTAACATACAATGGACAGGAAAGGCTAAAGAGAATACGACACTTATCCCAGATTTCAGAAAAGCCAATTATGGTGGATTAAGACGAGCCTTAAGAGACGATCCTATGGTTTAACTATTAAGTGGACCCAGGTGCGCTAATGAACATACTCTCTCTCAGATACCTGTCTTAACTCAGGATAATTTGACAGCTACATATAATAATTTTATTTCTTCACTCCACAATGCGCAAAATAAATATATCCCCAAAAGAAAATTTAGATCAACACAGAACCAACCCAAATGGATGAATAATAGACTATTAGACCTTCTAGGAAAAAAGAGAGGAATATATCGAAAAATAAAGAAAGGCGAAATTCACCTACTTGCTTACTATCAGAATCTATCAAGAGAGGTTAAAAAATGTATAAGGACAGACAAAAGAAATTATGAAATCAGGATAGCCAATGACTCAAAAAATAACCCTAAGGCTTTTTACCAGCTATATAAATCTAAAGTTAGAGATAAAATAGGCCCCCTTAAAACTTCGATAGGAGAAATGACAGAAAGTGATTTAGAAATGTGCAGTACATTAAATAGTCAGTTTCTATCCGTTTTCACTAATGAAAATTTGGCACAGATTCCAGAAGTCCGTAAGGTGTATAGAGATAGTATAGAAAATAGGTTAAGTACGGTTACTATAAGTAGAAATGATGTGCTTAAGGAAATTGACAGACTGAAACCTCAGAAATCGCCTGGTCCCGATGAGGTATATGCCAGAGTATTAAAAGAATGCAGAGATGAGTTAAGTTACCCATTAACATTTCTTTTTAACAATTCATTAGAAACAGGTATAGTTCCAGAAGCTTGGAAGCTTGCAAATTTTTCAAAAAAGGTGATAAATCAATAGCATCCAATTACCGTCCCATTAGTCTCACTTCAATCATAGGAAAGCTACTAGAGTCAATTATTGCTAGGAAAATGAGAAACCACTTAGAAACATTTAACTTAATCAATTCTTCTCAGCATGGATTCACACAGGGACGTTCTTGCCTTACTAATTTGCTTAGTTTTTTCTCAGAGGTATATGAAGCAGTAGATAATGACAAGGCATACGATATAATATATTTAGATTTCAGTAAAGCTTTCGACAGAGTCCCTCATGAGAGATTGATGAGAAAGGTTGAGGCACATGGAATAGGTGGGGCGTTGTTGGGATGGATTAGGTCATGGCTAATTGGTAGGAAACAGAGAGTCAGCATAAATGGTACCAAGTCAGAGTGGGGAGCAGTCAAAAGTGGTGTCCCCCAGGGATCGGTATTAGGTCCCCTGTTGTTTCTTATATACATAAATGACCTAGATTTAGGTATAACTAGTAGGATAAGTAAATTCGCAGACGATACTAAAATGGGGAGATCAATTGATTCAGATAGCGATATAGAGTGCCTCCAAAGGGATCTAGATACCTTACATGAATGGTCAGTAAATTGGCAGATGAAGTTTAACATTGACAAATGCAAGGTATTAAAGATAGGGAAGATGCAAACAAATGTTAAATATAAACTAGCTAATTTAGAATTAGAAAATTCAGACTGCGAGAAAGATCTAGGTGTGTTTGTTAGCAATGATTTGAAGCCTAGAAAACAGTGTATAGCGTTCGTAATAAGGCAAACAGGATTCTCGGGTTCATCTCTAGGAGTGTGAGTAACAGAACTGCTGATGTTATCTTAAAACTTTACTTGTCATTAGTGAGACCCCATATGGATTATGCTGTCCAATTTTGGTGTCCTTATTACAGAATGGACATAGATTCATTGGAGAGAGTACAGCGTAGAATGACAAAAATGATCCATAATATTAGAAATCTTCCGTATGAAGAAAGGTTGAAGAAATTAGGTTTACATTCGTTAGAGAGACGCAGAGTTAGAGGGGATATGATAGAGGTGTTCAAGTGGGTTAGTGGGATTAACAAAGGGGACATGACAAATGTACTAAAGCTCAGTGATAGCGAAAGAACTCGTACCAATGGTTTCAAATTAGATAAATTTCGTTTCAGAAAAGATATAGGCAAATATTGGTTTGGTAACAGAGTTGTAGATGGGTGGAATGGACTACCAAGTGCTATAGTGGGATCTAAAACTGTAGGGAGCTTTAAGATAAAATTGGATAAGCATATGGACGAGAAGGGTTGGGTGTGAAGGGGGATCAGCCGGGTTGGGCCAATCAGCGCTCTGCAGACCCCCATAATCCTGCGTTAATCTCTAACCGTTTTGGTAGGATGATCCTCAGGGTATTAGAGTGTTGAGCCTATAATTGGGCTTTGTAATTGATTTGGGGTTGTGTGGGACAGGGATCTGCCTTGCTTAGGCCAATCGGCTTTCTGCAGACTCCCATTTTCTTATGTTCTTATGTTCTTATGTGGCACCAATGTAAAGGGAGTAACCGCGGGTAGGATCGCCTGTTAAGATCTGTTTGACTATAGTTGTTTCGGAGTTCAAGTTTCATTGTAATCCAGCCAACTATTTCCATCTAACGTTAGTATTTATGCTGATTTCTATAATACATGAGTTCCAAATGCTGCAAGAAAAAAAGTTGTATAACTCGGTCCTAAAGTGAGGTAAAGTGGTCATGTGACTCGGTCCCAAGGTGAGTTAGAGGCAGTGAACACACACACACACACACACACACACACACACACATACACACACACACACACTCAAACACACACTACAATGCTGAGCAGAGAACAAAGACAGAAAATGCCGATATTTTATGGTTGAAAATACTTCTTACATTTGAACATAAAAACATAAGAACATTTGGCTACGGTATACCATATTCTTCATCTGGATTACGGAGTGTACCCTTCCAGTATGAATGACATTATTCCTATTTTATTATTGCTAATTTCAGGTTATCTTATTCAAAATAGGTAAGACTTCTGATAGTCAAGAGGGGTAAAACTACCTCGAGTATCTCCTTCTGTAAAGTATATCTCGATGTTTTAGTTTGTCTATCATCAGACGATATTAATACGTTCAGGAAAGGCCTCCCATATTTAAAGAGTTAATTTCTTGCCTACATGTTTCAATACAATTAAAAAAATACAGATTATTGAGAATGGTAACTAAATAATCGTAGGGCAAGTACCAGAAAAGGGACTGAATATGAACCACGTGCCACACAAACGACTTACTGTACATAAGTGCACTGATTCCTGTATAAATGTTATGTCAACTACCGTACTATAACCTCAAAAGTCCTACATACTTATAATCAATTGTAATTTATTGAAATGCTAACATTGCTTTTGTTTCGGATTTGAATGCTCTGTAATCTTTCCATGTACCGGTATGCATTTTAATTATCACGGTCCATTTCTTTATGTGTTGACCAGTTGACCAGCAAAGGTTGTGAACTATTTCACTCTTCTATCAGTATTACAACCTTCAGTGTTCTTCTCGGTTTTTCTTCTACTCGACAAACTCTCTCCCTTAATTAATCTTTCCTTCATCCTATGACTTAGACTGATATATATTCCTTGTACCCAGGCATTTTGACCCAAATGCCCCTTGAATTTGGCTTCCTGTCATTCTCTTGGCTTTGGGTGAGACACTCGTGACACTCAGCCTGCCGTTTGGCTCCTTCATACACACATAAGACAAAAATACTTATTGAAACGTTTTGCTGTCTTCCAAATTGTATAGATCTGTAGTATGAACACAACAAATTGTGATATGTTGTCCTGTCGTATATTTCATATGAATTGTTGTATATTATTATTTTCGTGTTTCTAATATCGGTATATGTATTGTAGATGTATACCGGTACTTTCCAACCCATATTGTTGTTATTTTCAGTCAACTTCAAATCGCTTAATAGTCAGACAAGTTTGAAGTTCGAGTTAGACGCATTGTATAAGAATGTGTACAGTACATTAAAGTTGTAAGGAAATAAGGCAATCCAGTAAATGTCTTTGATTATGAACACGCTCTTAAAGTAGTTTATTGTAGTTAAGCCTAAACTAAAATTTGGAGGTTAGGAGTTTAACGTGGACATACCGGCATGTAATACAATGAAAACCGATAGTCAACATTATGTGAAATGCATTTTTTTTTTTTTTGCTAGCTTAATATCCATCGATCTGGGTGTCCATTATCTCGCGACACCTTTACCTGACCTGATTGACGAGACGAGTAATTTAGCCAAGTGAGATGAGTTCTAATATCTACTATAATTATACAATATATGATTGATTGTAAATCCCCTGAAACAGTCCAAGAAAGAATAACAAACATTATATAGATATATATTTTGTCATGGAGGAACTTATAAAAGTTTTTGCTTGCATTCATCAAAATGAGTAAATTTGGAGGGGAATGATAACAGACTTAAGGAGATAACTGACACAGGGATACTAAATTGTGTAAGGAAATTGAGTAATGCTAATTATAATATTATAGAAAGTTTAGCTTAATACATAATTATACAAATAGATGTTTGCAATCACAAGTTGAATAACTTGTACAAATAACTATAACAGAAGCAGAAATTCAAGTTTAGGAAGCTTGAAAACTAAAATGAAAGGTAGAGTTAATTGATTAACTTAACCGATTAACTTTTAAAATTAACTTAACTTAACTAGTTAATTCACAAATTCGAGTTATCTTAGTTGATAAAATACTAAAATTAACTTAACTTAACTAGTTAATTTAAAGAGTTAATCGACCCAACTCTGGCTATGTATGTGTGTGTGTGTGTGTGTATGTATGTGTGTATGTATACAGTATATGCATGCATGTGTGTATGTATGTTTTAATGAATGTAAGTATGTTCAGTATGCATGTATGTATGTATGTATGTATGTATTTTTTGTCTTTCGTCGTGCTTATTTCGGGCCTTGACCGAAGTAAGCATGGGGCATGAACGGCTTTACCCAAGGAGGTCCTCTGATCCCACTTTTAGTCCATCGCTCGGGGCACAATATGGTGGTCAGGGTGGTCGGTAGCCCATCATTAGGGGTATGTCATTTAGACTAGGTGGAGTCTCACGAGTGCTTGTCCCGACATTATTTCAGGCAGTTGTAGTCTGCTATGTTTTGCGTAAGGTTGTATGTTATTATATATTAGTTATATATGACCTCTAACCGCTTTGGTGAGGTCGGTCCTCATGATATTAGTGAGCTGGGTCTATAATTAGGCCTTGTAATTGGGGTTGGGTGTGACGGGATCTGCCTTGTGTTGGCTAATCGGCTTACTGCCTACTCCCATTTTCTTATGTGCATATACAGTATATATATATACCGGTATATATATATATATATATATATATATTTTTTTTTAAAGTCAAGTAATCCTGAGAAATACCAGAGGGAAGGCGGGTAGGCATGGCGAGCCGCTGGCTAATTAGGAAATGGCGGGTGGAGATCCAAAATCACCGATTTGCCTGGAAAACCCAAGGGTTTTCGACCAAAATAATTTCGATTCTGGGCGAATGGCTGGGCGAAAATGAAATCTACGACCATGTCTAGAAGCAGCTCGGCGAGAAAAAACGAATGGCACCAGTTAGAATTCTCTAGGACTTAAAGTTTGGGCTACAGAGGACTTTTAAAGTGCAAAAAACGGTCCCCTGGGCCCTCCAGGAAGCCCAAGCCAAAATAAAAATCCTAAACTAATGGTCCGATGTTAATTCTGTTTGCGTCATTCGATTCAGCTTGCCAAAGTGTACTTATGGTATACATTTAAATAAAATCCGTACATTAATAACTTGCCTATGGAGTTTTTAAACTTTAATATAGGCCTCTTGGGCCTAAAAAATTGGTCAAAAATAAACAATTATTACACCATTGAAACCGCAACGGCGAGACGAATCCAAATACGTAATAATATTGACAAGTCAACATTCGACCAAAATCACCGATTTGCCTGGGCTTAAACCCAAGGTTTTTCGACCAAAATATGTTCGATTCTGGGCGAATGGCTGGGCGAAAATAAAATCTACGACCATGTCTAGAAGCAGCTCGGCGAGAAAAAACGAATGGCACCAGTTAGAATTTTCTAGGACTTATAGTTTTAAAGTTTGGGCTACAGAGGACTTTTAAAGTCCAAAAAAACGGTCCCCTGGGCCCTCCAGGAAGCCCAAGTCAAAATAGAAATCCTAAATTAATGGTCCGATTTTCTTTCTGTTTGCGCCATTCGATTCAGCTTGCCAAAGTGTACTAATGGTATACATTTAAATAAAATCCGTACATAAATAACTCGCCTATGGAGTTTTTAAACTTTAAAATAGGCCTCTTGGGCCTAAAAAATTGGTCAACATTAACAAATTATTACACCATTGAAACCACAACGGCGAGACGAATCCAAATATGTAATATTATTGACAAGTCAAAATTGGACCAAAATCACCGATTTGCCTGGGCTTTTCGACCAAAATATTTTCGATTCTGGGCGAATGGCTGGGCAAAAATGAAATCTACGACCATGTCTAGAAGCACCTCGGCGAGAACAAACGAATGGCACCAGTTAGAATTCCCTAGGACTTAAAGTTTGGGCTACAGAGGACTTTTAAAGTCCAAAAAAATGGTCCCCTGGGCCCTCCAGGAAGCCCAAGTCAAAATAGAAATCCTATATTAATGGTCCGATTTTAATTATGTTTGCGCCATTCGATTCAGCTTGCCAAAGTGTACTTATGGTATACATTTAAATAAAATACGTACATTAATAACTCGCCTATGGAGTTTTTAAACTTTAAAATAGGCCTCTTGGGCCTAAAAAATTGGTCAAAAATAAAAAAATATTACACCATTGAAACCGCAACGGCGAGACGAATCCAAATACGTAATAATATTGACAAGTCAAAATTGGACCAAAAGGTTTTTCGACCAAAATATTTTCGATTCTGGGCGAATGGCTGGGCGAAAATGAAATCTACGACCATGTCTAGAAGCAGCTCGGCGAGAAAAAACGAATGGCACCAGTTAGAATTCCCTAGGACTTAAAGTTTGGGATACAGAGGACTTTTAAAGTCCAAAAAACGGTCCCCTGGGCCCTCCAGGAAGCCCAAGTCAAAATCGAAATCCTAAATTAATAAATTAATAGTCCGATTTTAATTATGTTTGCGCCAGTCGATTCAGCTTGCCAAAGTGTACTTATGGTATACATTTAAATAAAATCCGTACATAAATAACTCGCCTATGGAGTTTTTAAACTTTAAAATAGGCCTCTTGGGCCTAAAAAATTGGTCAAAAATAAAAAATTATTACACCATTGAAACCGCAACGGCGAGACGAATCCAAATATGTAATAATATTGACAAGTCAAAATTGGACCAAAATCACCGATTTGCCTGGGCTTAATTAAAATAAACCCAAGGTTTTTCGACCAAAATATTTTCGATTCTGGGCGAATGGCTGGGCGAAAATGAAATCTACGACCATGTCTAGAAGCAGCTCGGCGAGAAAAAACGAATGGCACCAGTTAGAATTCTCTAGGACTTAAAGTTTGGGCTACAGAGGACTTTTAAAGTCCAAAAAACGGTCCCCTGGGCCCTCCAGGAAGCCCAAGTCAAAATCGAAATCCTAAACTAATGGTCCGATGTTAATTCTGTTTGCGTCATTCGATTCAGCTTGCCAAAGTGTACTTATGGTATACATTTAAATAAAATCCGTACATTAATAACTCGCCTATGGAGTTTTTAAACTTTAAAATAGGCCTCTTGGGCCTAAAAAATTTGTCAAAATTAAAACATTATTACACCATTGAAACCGCAACGGCGAGACGAATCCAAATCATAACTATCAAAAACTAATGTACATCGTTCAAATTGTGCGTCAAATTAGTAGAGAGGTGAAGCAGTAAGAAAGCGTGAGGCGAACTGGAGCTGAGGCGTTGTTGTCGTGAGGCGAAGTGGTAGTGAGGCGTAGTGGTTACAAGGCGAAATGGTTGTAAGGCGTTGTGGTCATGAGGCGAAGAGACCAAGGCGAAGTGGTAATGAGGCGAAGTGGCCTGTTCCCAAACTTTCAACCTCTGTTCACAGGAGGGGGGCGAATACATCAACCTGTGGAATACATTTATCGAAAAAGAATATTTGTTTCCAAGGGATGGGCTACATCTTAGGCCCAGTAGTATCTGCAAGGCTTGGTCGACTTCTAAATGAAGCAAGTCAGTCACGTTTCACCAGGGCAACATGAACTCGTAGCAGAATAATGTAGACAATACCAGTGTCAACAATGAACATGCATCTGCACCCACCAACCTAAATTACTATACAGTAAACAATGTCGTCACAATTAATAATGAAAATACAAAAAGGGGTACCGGCACTGAAAACTCAGTCATAGTATTTTACGTAAATGCACGTAATCTCCGAAACAAGCTTACCGAATTAGAAGCATTTATATACAGTATACACCGACAATTATGATATAATTGACGTTACGGAGTCTTGGATCATTACCGAAAGTAGAGATTTATTGACCGATACACCATTATACAACTGTGGTAGCTGTTATGGTATAGAGGGGGGTATTAATGGTGGTGGTGATAATGGTAGAATATTGGGTGGTGGTGATAGTGATAGTGGTGGAGTGTTGGAAAAGGTAGCTATTGTAGTGGTGGTGGGGTTGGTGGTGATGGTGGTGATAGTGGTAAGGAATTGGTGGTGATGGGGGGGGGGGACAATGGTAGCTATTGTAGTAGTGATAGTGATGGTGATAGTAGTAGCAGTAGATAGTGGTAATGCCCTTTATACCCTTAATAGTCAATGGGGGTATCTAAAGCCATTACGTAAGGGGGAAATGGGGGGGGGGGGGCAGTATGAATGAACTATATTACATGGTGCCTATTATGGTATGGGGGGGGGGGGGGGTATTGATGGTGGTGGTGATAATAGTGATGGTGGTGGGTATATGGATTATTTTGCTAGTGATGGTGATAGTGTTGGATAAGTAGTGGAGATAGTGTTGGTGATAATGGTGGAGGTAAAATGGTGGTGATACTAATGGAGTAATGATGGTAGTGATAAAGAGTGGTAACTATTGTAGTAGTGACGGTGGAAAACTCTACTTTTTCAATTTGCAAATGCTCCTGCGCCCTAAGATATGGTCCCAAATTAATTTTACTTTTTTCATCACTGGGGCTCAAGGAAACTTACATTAAGTTACTTCCATTCCCCTTGTCCCTACGTGCACTCAAAGTCTAGCGTGCAAAGAAACAATATACTATTGTTGAATGGGGTAGTAGTGGTAGAAATAGTGGCAGTGGTTGCGGAAATAGAGGTGAGAATGGTAACTGTTGGAATGGGGTAGTAGTGGTAGAAATTGTGATAACAATAATTGTGGTAGATGTAGTGGTACTGCATTTGGTTTCAATGGGGAAACTCGTGAAATGTTGGTAGCAAATGATGGTTGGAAATGGTTGTAGCGGTTGAATAAATTATGGTAATTGTGGTAGTTGTGGTAGATGCAGTGGTAATGGCTGAAATGGGGGTACTAGTAATGGCTTGTGGTAGATGTTAAAATTGTGGTTATGGAAAGGGTGATAGTATTGGTAGGATATGGTGGTCGTGGGTGAATATGTTGTGGTAGAAATAGTGGTAGTAGCGGTGGTATCAATGTGGTAGCTGTTGCAAATGTTGGTAGCAAATGGTGGTAGTGGTTGTATAAATTGTGGTAGTAGCGGTAGTAGTAAATGTAGTAGCTGCTGAAATGTTGGTATAGATTGTGGTAATTGTGGTAGTAGCTATAGTAGTAGTTGTGGTAGCTGTTGAAAAGGTGGTAGCAAATGATAGTAATAGAGGTAGTAGAAATTGTGGTACCTGTTGAAATGGTAGTAGCAAATAGTGGTAGAGGTTGTATATATTGTGGTAGTAGCAGTGGTAGTAATTGTGGAAGCTGTTGAAATGGTAGTAGATGTTGTATAAATTGTGGTAGAGGTGGTAGCAAATGGTGGTAGAGGTTGTAGAAATTGTGGTAGTTGTGGTAGTAATGGTGGTAGCAGTGGTTAGTTTGCAGGACAAAAACTGTTGCAAACAATATATAGCTACCGTTAGGGGATACTGTTATTGTTGTTGTTGTTTTTATTTTTTCCGGGCAACTAAACTTTCTACTCACTGTGGAATGTGTGGGCTCGCTCGCGCGCGCTCTCTCTCTCTCTCTCTCTCCCACGCATAGACACACACAAGACCACAGCCTAGAATTGGTTTAGAGATGTTTACACGAAAATATACCAATGAATAAGGGAATTACAGGGAAAATAGGTGATAATTTAAGGGGGGGGGGGGGAAGGGGGGAAGGAGGGGATTTTGACAGATGTGGAGTAGTGATAGGAGGTATGATATCCAATGACTGACAAGATTCAGTTCTGTGTTCACTGTATGAATTAAAGTGCTAATATTCGAATACTATCATCAGTGAATATAATATATTTTAAGATTTTACTGGAGTTGATTAGCCTATGTCATTAATGTAGATTAAAAATAAAAGGGGGCCTAGTATTGAACCTTGGGGCACACGTAATTGATAAATAATATGTATAATTTGAATATTGATAATTAACTATAACATATTGTTGGCGACCTGATAAGGGGGGGGGGCGGCGGCTTTGGAGCATGTAAGGAGGTTTCTAAGAAACATAAACACATACAAAATAGAGGTCTAATTAGTTACGCATATTTCACATGAATACTTAAGTTTAGACGGTTTGCACTGTCTTGGAGAAGGGCTTCAACCGATTATTTACAATAAAACCTTAATTATTTTACAACATAATACAAATAATACATAATAAAGTTGTACCTTTGATTTAACACACGATTGAGGGGGAAAAGAGAGGATGGCAGTCTAAGACAGTTTGATGTACATTACATAAGTACAGACATTTGATTATAAATAATTGACATAGAGACACGGACACATATTTGCTGTGTAGTTTGGAAGTATAATTTGGAAGTAAAAGTTTAATTAGGGAGATTGTAGGTACCAATCGAGCTGGGCAGTACCCAGGGGAGGCCATATAGGCATATGATAAGGAGTTGCTGGAATTCCTGTTTCATGTGCGTGGCTTCCCCCACTGCTTCTATTTGTGCTTCACCTACACAAACACCTCCTTCTCTCCTGTTTACTTCACTACACTAAAGAAGTACAGCACACTTCTTGTTGACACAAAACAAAAAACTTACTAAAAATTATGAAGATGAGTAATAACCCTGCCTCAGAGTCCCCAGGAGTGTGTGTGTGTGGGGGGGGGGGGGTCCCATAAAAGCCCCCATACTGGACCGCCCTTGCCCAAACGACCCCTGAAAATGCTCTCTACTTCGGCTTGTCACACTCACTATCAACTTTTGCAATATTCGCAGCCTTTCCACTAATTTTTCCTCAGTTGAACACAGTCTCTCCTCCTACAAACCTGATCTTATTTTCCTCACCGAGACTCAGGTGTCTAGAGCAACCATCTCCTACAGTCTCTATCCTAATTTCCAAGCCAAAGGTGAATGCTGTGTATATGTGCATAGCAAACTCATTTGCTCTTGTACGTGTTCTCAACTTAGAGTCCTCAGAATTCTCAACTTTCTGGCTTAAGGTTTCCTATCACTCTCAGACTAAATACTTATGGGCTTTTTATCTAGCCCCTAACTCTACTAACTTTCCCAAATTCTTTGACTATTTAAACTCTATAGTGGAACACATCTTATCAACCTTCCCTTTCTCTGAAATCTCCATTTTAGGATATTTCAATGTTCACCACCGCCAATAGCTCTCCTCTCACTTCACTGACCTAGAGCAGTTGGTTCAGTAACTCACCCATATCCCGGATCGCTTTGGATATCGGCCCATTATTCTTGACTTGTTTCTAACTTCTAACCTTTCCATTTTTACTGTAGATCTTTTCTCTCCTTTGGGCTCCTCCTACCATAAACTTATCTCTGTTATCTATCCTATCTCTCCAGCATGGCCACCCAATCCTCCCAGCCGGCGGTGCTTGTAGCACTTTGGCGCCAACGACTGGGAGGCTCTTTGGCAGTACTTCTTTGATTTCCCATGGAATTATTTTTCCTTCCGTGACCGCGGACCCTCAGAGAGTGCTGAACGCGTTACCGAGGTAATCCTCTCAGGCATGCAGGCATAAATTCCATTTTATTTCTCTCAGTCTAATGCAATTTTTTTTGGGTACCGTCGCCTTCGAACTCAAGAATCTCATTCTTCCTATGTTTCTGCCCAGAATCAAGCCAAATCTGTTCTTCAACTCTCCAAACACTCTTTCATCAACAATAAATGCACTGAACTATCCAACTCTAGCTCTTCCCAACCTTTTTGGCATCTAGCTAATACCCTCTCCCACAATTTTTCTTCATCGTCTTTCCCTCCCTTTTCCCACTCTGACAGCACTACTGTCACTTCTTCCTCTGACAAAGATGATGAACTCTTCGCCCAAACTTTCGTTATAAACTCCATTTTGGATTTTTCCAATGCTATTCCTCCCTCTCCACTACTTATGCCTAATATCTTAATATCTTTTAAAGGTGCACTTTCTACCCTCTCTAGGATTAATACAAAGAAGGTGTACTGACCGGATGGACCGTGCTGACGCCCTGCCTAGGTAAACTCTTCCGTCTCTGTCTCTCCTCAATCGTCTTCCCTTCTTACTGAAAGTTTGCTCTCATTCAACCTCTTCCAAAGAAGGGTGACCGCTCTCAACTCTCCAACTATCGTCCACTTGCTTACATTTCTTGCATCTCCAAAGTTTTTGTAACTCTTCTTACTTCAAAAATTCTTAAGCATTTATCTTTTCATAATCTACTCTTAGATCGCCTGTATGGCTTCCTTAGGGTTTGTTCTGCTGGTTATCTTCTTTTTTATCTTTCATCTTGTCTTAATACTCTCGGTGTCTTTTTGTCTTCTGATCTCTCTTGGAAAGACAAACAGCTTCCAAGAAGCTGGGTGTGCTCAACCGCCTCTGAGGGTTATTACCTCTACACAGCTTCTTTCTTTGTACAGGGGCACAGTGCATTCATGTATTGAGTATTGTTGATATGTATGGGGAGGTTCTTTTCACACAGCACTTCTGGACAATATATATATATATATTTGTTTTTTCATGAACTCACGTCCACTCACTGATTCTCTGCAATCTATCTCTTTTCTTTACAGTGTTGCATCTCTCCCAATATTCTACTGCTATTACAATAATCAGTGTTCCTCAGAGCTCTTTCAATGTATACCACCTCCTCTACATAGAGCACGTAACATCCGACTTTCAACACAATCCCAGCCCTACTCTGTGCATCTATCCATCCAAGAGTGAAATATTATTCTGTCTTTCTTCTAATCAATTGCTGAACTCTGGAACTCTATCCCTGAATCCATCTTTCCCTCATCCTATGACTTGAATTGCTTTAAACTCCGTGTGTCCAGTCGTTTTGGCTGGTACATTCCTTGATTTTGGCCCTGTCACTCTTTCAACTCTTGGGAGACACTCGTCACAGGCAGTTTTGCCTTTTGTCTCCCTCATCCACACATAAGAAATATATAAACAAGATAAATGCATCACGAGTGAAGCCAAATGATATTCAATAGATCACAAGTTGCCTAAACAATCTGATGTTATACAGTACATTATTATGAATGTCTTATTACCCATGTAAATATATGGTTCACAATTATACATTTACTTATAATTACAATAGATATGCTTTGCAACTGTTAATAATTATACTAGTTATCATACTATAATTCTGTACAGTATTATACATTTCAATGCATCACTACTGACTATAGAGGTAAGCCTGTAGTAGTTTGATCTATTTATATGGGAGTAGTGGATAGTTAGCATACACTTCCTTGAAACCTAAATTTAGCATAATGTGATCGGAAGGAGTTCATATGGCCCTGGCCACGTTGAATTTATTAATGGGAGCATAATTGTTAAGTTTTCAATGAAAAAGACAAACCTTTCTTATCAAACCAATGCAGGGATTGGATGAATGTTTTGTAAGCTATGCTCTGAATGGATTTGAGTAATTTGTCGGCGTTTTTCCGAGGTGATAAAAGCTGAATATTTGGAAGAGAGAGACTCATTCTGGGGCATACATTCATTACCTACATTAAGCTGTCCCATGTCTCGCTCTTCCGCAATAACCCCTAGTGTTATGAGTTATATATAAACTTTGCAATATAAGATATGAAGCGAACCTTGTATAACTCTTAAACAAATTTAATATAAAGTGGTGAAGTATTTAAAGTGGATATTAGTGACCTACAAATATATCCACATAAACTATAAACATTAATACTTAATATATGGTAACCCTGAGACGTTTCGAGGTGGTGGTAGTTTACCAAGATACTTATATACGGCTAAACTAGAACTCTTATTACTGATGTCAGTATTCTACCTGAACTAGGTTAAAATATCAATTTGGTTGTGCATAAAGATGATACAGACAAAGGTATGTCTTAACATACCAAAGAAATTCAACCACAGTCTACCATAATGATGCCACTCCCAATTGTGATATCCCTGAAATGGCGATGAGAGCCCTGCTTGAATGTTGCACCAAAGAAGCCCAATTGTTGTGCCCTAGAGGAAACAAATACTGCCAAACTGATGGCGTTGTTATGGGGTAACCCCTTGGAGTACTTTTTGCAACTTTCTTCATGGGAAGCATAGAAGAAGAGGTGTTTAGTGAACATCAAAAGTCATAAATATACTGTCGCTATATACTGTAGATGATATAGCATCATTAGCATCAAATAGAAGAGCTACAGTAGTGCCTCAAGGAAGCGTCTGGTCTTAATTTCACCACAGAACAGAATGAGGACGGATTCATCCATTTTTAGCTGTGCTTTTCAAGCAGAGAGAAAGTAACTTTCATACTTCTGTATTTGTAAAAGCATTTACCCCTGGACATTACCTTAATGGTTTGAGTGAATGCCTTCAAAGGTATAATGATTCTACCGTCAGAGCTTACACAAGAAGAACATTTAGCCACTGCAATGAATGGCAGGCAATACACACAAAACTGGAAAGAATATCTCAGATCCTAATATACACTGGTTTTGCATATAAGGATATCGAGAGTCCCTAATAAAATCATCGACAGATGGTACAACAATGGAGGTTTTTCTAACAACCCAGACTCAACTGCAGAAAATGTTATCAATATTTACTATAAAATCCTTCTTCTCAAACGGCCTATAAAGAAGATGAAATGATGATGCAACAGATTATCAAAAGGAACATCCAATCTACTGAAGCTAACGCCAAGATCAGCCTAATTATTTACTATCAAAACGAGAAGACCTCTAATCACCTACTGAAAAATATCACCAGGCAGACTGACAATGATCTTCAAAAATTGCATTACAGGTACACCTGCAAATTTGGTGACTGCACAACCCAACCTTCTACCTATACTGGTATGACAACCATGAAGTTGGCACATCATATGTCTTACCACCTATCTTTAGTAGCCCTTAAATAAACACCATAGAGATGCACACCATGCAAACTTAAAGAGAGAGATCTTGGTTGAAAACACATAAATCCTAACAATTAATCAAAATCAAAGAAGATTGCCTATCCTATAAGTTCTATTCATTAAAGAGTTATCCCTCAATTTGAATATACAAGCCAAAGATCTACAAGCCCTTACCAGCATGAAAAGAACCTACCTCAATAAAGCAGGAAAGGCTATTGATGACGTCACAGCGGCCAGCCAATGAGAGAACAACATAAGCTAACCCACGGTTAGTCAATCAGAAGCCTCAAAACTATATAACTTTCCAGGTATATGGTATATACAGTAAGCTCGCTACCTCAGAACAATTTTGATGCGGATAACGAGGAGAGAGTGAGGCAATATTTAGCAACAAACATAGTCAGAGTACTACCTCATGGAGATGTCGATTTCACCAGACTATGGGACAACAATTACCTCACAAGGAAAGTAACCCCAGAAGAAATTGCATTAATAATAAGAAACATGAAAAATAAGGCTCCTGGTCCGAGTGGGATTAACGCCTTACGAGCGGGCCCGTAAGGAATTTCTACTACTCGCCAAGCAGGTGGTTTTACCCTAAATGGCCTTGTTTCCGTGCTCTTTTTCATGAATAAACAAGAGCCAGAGCGTAATACAATTATGTATCCCTGAAAGGGCGTTAATTCAGCTTTCCAATGACACCAGAACCATCCTCCTACGACCACACGTTCTCTTGCAACGATCGTGCAAGACGAAGGAAAAATCCCTAAAATACGGTAATTTCTTGACATAATACCCTGTGTAGTGAGGGAGGGAGGATGGATGTGTGTGGAGTAAACGTCAGTAGGCCCGCTGGACCCGTGGCGAACGGTCAGAGCCCGACCTATGCTCCGCCCACCGCTCGTCTCTCTCTCAGAGGCAATATTGCTCCAAATTGCACACGGAATAAAGTCGGGCCCCGCTCTTTGGGCAGGTGTTCTCTATACGGACTTAAGTCGGGCCCCGCTAATAAGGGGTTAATAAACAAATACTAGCTGAAATCCCTGCCCAAGCACTGAGACACACGACAGAATTTTTTAATGCCTGCTTAGCCACGGGTTACTTCCCAATTCAATTTAAAAACGCCATGATCACTTTAATATCTAAAGAAGGTAAAGTACCCACAGACCCTAAACATTATAGGCCTATCTCACTCCTCGAAGTCCCAGGTAAGATTTTGGAGTGCATCATTATCAGTAGACTCTCCCTGTATTTAGAAACAAACAACAAGTTAAAACCAAATCAGTACGGCTTTAGACCATCTAGAGGCACAACAGCAGCAATAGCCCTGGCCAATGAATGCACATCCCAAGTACTTGAAAATAGACACCAATGTACAATAGTGCTCCGTGACGTGTCAAAAGCATTCGACAAGGAATGGCACAGCGGACTAAAATTTAAGATACTTCACCTGGGACTTCCAATATTAACAGAAAAAATATTGGTTAACTTTCTGGACAGCAGGACCGCTAGAATCAAGTTGAATAATAGCCTCAGTGATATCATCGAATTAAAGAGAGGAGTGCCACAGGGAAGCCTACTCTCACCAACTCCCTACACGATTTATACCAGCGACTTACCTGACTCCCAACTAGGAAACATTGACATCATGTACGCTGACGATATCACACAAATAGTAAAATACGAGGGGAAATCAAGAAGATTTATGGCATGAAAGATCGCTACAGAAATTGAAAGAATCAACGATTACGAGAGACTCTGGAAAATTAGAACTAATACTAATAAATTTACCATAATACCACTGGCTAAGATTAAGACTGAGGACATAATAGTGGATGGGGAGTTGCTCAGACAGACTAGGGAGGGAAAGATTAAGACTGAGGACATAATAGTGGATGGGGAGTTGCTCAGACAGACTAGGGAGGGAAAGATTAAGACTGAGGACATAATAGTGGATGGGGAGTTGCTCCGACAGAGTAAGGAGGGAAAGATTAAGACTGAGGACATAATAGTGGATGGGGAGTTGCTCAGACAGACTAGGGAGGGAAAGATTAAGACTGAGGACATAATAGTGGATGGGGAGTTGCTCAGACAGACTAGGGAGGGAAAGATTAAGACTGAGGACATAATAGTGGATGGGGAGTTGCTCAGACAGACTAGGGAGGGAAAGATTAAGACTGAGGACATAATAGTGGATGGGGAGTTGCTCAGACAGAGTAAGGAGGGAAAGATTAAGACTGAGGACATAATAGTGGATGGGGAGTTGCTCAGACAGACTAGGGAGGGAAAGATTAAGACTGAGGACATAATAGTGGATGGGGAGTTGCTCAGACAGACTAGGGAGGGAAAGATTAAGACTGAGGACATAATAGTGGATGGGGAGTTGCTCAGACAGAGTAAGGAGGGAAAGATTAAGACTGAGGACATAATAGTGGATGGGGAGTTGCTCAGACAGACTAGGGAGGGAAAGATTAAGACTGAGGACATAATAGTGGATGGGGAGTTGCTCAGACAGACTAGGGAGGGAAAGATTAAGACTGAGGACATAATAGTGGATGGGGAGTTGCTCAGACAGACTAGGGAGGGAAAGATTAAGACTGAGGACATAATAGTGGATGGGGAGTTGCTCAGACAGACTAGGGAGGGAAAGATTCTGGGACAAACAATTAACACCAGAGGACTTGTACCACACATAAAGAACAAAATTAATAGGGGAAAGGAGGCCCTGGCATCTCTCTCCAGATTCAAAGACTTACCTAACAAACTAAAAATGCACTTGATAAAGACATTAGTCTTACCTATAATTGAATACCCTCCAATTCCAAATTGGAATGGAAACTTTTATTCCTCATCAAAAGTACAGTAAAAGATCTAATTCACCTAAATGGTTTGACCATAATTGTGCTAGAGTAACTGAACAAAAAGCAATAGCCTACAATGCATACACAAGATCAAAAACACATGAAGCCTTCAATTACTTTAGAAACATCAGAAATCATGCCAAAACTGTATTAAACCTAACTAAATCAAACTTTCTCCATAAGCAGGCAAATAAACTTCTAAATAATCCAAATGATAACAAAATATTTTGGTCTACTCTTAACTCATTCAAATCCAACTTCACTACTGCTTCATCCATTCCACCATTAAAATCTCCGACTGGCAATCTTGTAAGTGACCCACGAGGTAAAGCTAACCTTCTTGCAGATATTTTCTCCACCAACTCAACCTTAGATGAAATAAATCAAGATGTCCCTGTACTTAATTTTAATTCACCTGAAATTCCCTCACTTAAGATCCACACCAGACATGTCAAAACTATTTTGCAGAATCTCTCAGTAGATAAGGCTCCTGGTCCAGATGAAATTCTTCCAATAGTACTTAAGAATTGCTCCTTGGTGCTCGCTCCTGTATTGGCAAAAATTTTCCGTCTGTGTACTCATACCTCATGCTTCCCAGTACCCTGGAAAGAAGCAAACATCCATCCAGTTCCTAAAAAAGGTGCCTCTTCAGATCCATCAAACTACAGACCAATAGCTATAACTTCCACTCTTGGCAAAGTTTTTGAAATTATATTAAATAATCACATAATTAAGCATCTGGAGAATAATAAATTAATCAGTGATAGGCAATATGGTTTTAGACGATGTCTATCAACTGCAGACATTCTTTGCCTTCTTACGCATCAAATCAACCAAGCTACAGACCAACATGGTGAAACACATACAATAGCACTGGATATATCAAAGGCATTTGATAGAGTCTGGCATCAATCCTTATTGTCGAAGATGTCACACTACGGCCTTGCATCATTAGTTCCACTAATTTCTTCTTATCTTCATAACAGAAAAATACGTGTAATGGTAGATGGCCTTTATTCTCAATTTCACTCAATAAATGCTGGTGTTCCCCAGGGATCAGTTTTGGCCCCAACTCTGTTCCTCATTCATATCAATGATCTCATATCTACCACTCATAATCCAATACATTCCTACGCAGATGACTCAACACTCCACAGTTCCTTCACATTTACCAATTCTTTCACCCAACCCGATCTTATAAATTCAAAAATAAACACTGCAATTTCTCTGAACCAGGACCTTTCTAGAATTAATGAATGGGGACAAGAGAATCTAGTTTCCTTTAATGCACAGAAAACCAAGTACATTCAATTTTCTAACCGACAGAATCTCACTGACTCCCATATATTTTTTAATGATGTAAATATTCCCACTTCCCCTAGTATTGACATTCTCGGTGTAACATTAACTACTAACTTGAGCTGGACACATTATGTTAGAAGCATTGCTAAGAATGCCTCTAAAAAACTGGGACTCCTGTACAGAGTTCGAGAATTCTTCACTGACGAGCAGTTGGCCGTAATATATAAAAGTCATGTGCGCTCTCAGATGGATTACTGTTCACCTCTGTGGGGTGGAAGTGGAGTGGTTGCATTGAGGCAGTTGGACAAAATTCAAAATAAAGCTATTAGATTAATCAATAACCCTGCAATCACACAGGACCTTCCTACATTAGCCATACGAAGAAACGTTGCATCCCTTGCATTATTCTACAGATATTTTCACAGCAATTGTTCCGAGGAACTTGCTTCAATTGTGCCGCCTCTCCACATCTTTCCCCGTAGAACTAGGGCAGCTGAGAGCGCCCATGTATTTACACTTTCTCCTCCACAATGCAGAACTTCTGCTTATCAGAATTCATTTATCCCCAGAGCTACTACTCTTTGGAATTCACTTCCCTCGAATTGCTTTCCACAAACTTACAATCAACAAATGTTTAAATTCAGTTGTTACAAACATTTTATGAATGGAGGATGCCTTTAGGCACATGGACCTTTTTGTTTTATCTGTGTTTTTCCTTCCTCCGTTCATTGTCTCTTAAAAAAAAAAAAAAAAAAAAAAAAAAAAATTCCTATGCATACCATTAGTAATACCCAATGCTGCACCTACAATCGCTTCAAAATAAATGCATTAAATCCGCCTATGACGTTCATTACCCCTACCAACATAACACAGAGGAACTGCATAACATAGCAGATATAAAACCAATGAATGTAAAAATGTACCAAAGAGCAAGAAACATATGGAGTAAACTGGAGACTCGCCAAAACCCCTTATATAACTATCTTATAACAACCAGGAGGAAGGTAGTCATGCTTGGTTTCCAAGCTCTCTAAAAAAATAGCTCAAGGTGAACCAGCACCTATATACACAAGAGGTTGATAATGACAAGAAGCTACAGTAAACCATAAACTAAACTAATCTTAACCTTATGTTGAGAGCAGTGGGCCCAGGGATTGCAGTGTGTTGCTAGATCACCTGGTCCCGGGATCCAAAGGCAGATATCTTACAGCAATCAGGGTGGGTATCACATGAAATCTGGCCTTGCGAGCCTCAGGCCCGGGAGTCACTTTGTGAACCTCGGGTCCGCGGTCCGAGGGGAAACGCAGATGCTTTAACTTAGTGGATTCTGGCCTTGTGGACCTCGGACCCGAGAGTCACTTAGTGAACCTCGTGTCCGCGGCCCACGGGGACATGCAGATTTTTTAACACCTAATGTGACAAGAACTTGTGAAGTCTGGCCTCGCAGACCTTGGGCCGGGGGGTCACTCTGTGAACCTCGGGCCCGCGGCCCGTGGGGGCACGCAGATAATTCTTGGCAATCAAAGTCAAGTATATGGAGTGTGTTTTTAAGGAAATGGGAAACAACGATGAGGAAAACGTGGATCATAGAACGGATGACGGAGTGGCGGCTTGACTTGAGTAGACATTATAATGGGGAAAGTAGCCGATTCCCTCCCCCTTGCCTGCCGGAAGCTTATACATTTTCAATCAGATTAACTAACAGGTTGCATGAGCTGAAATGCCTATAATGTAAATCAAATTTAAATACTTGCAATGCAGACCGCCTGCAAGCTTTTCACTTCAACTGTCCTTCAATTACTTCCACACTTTTACTTACCCTATATACTCTTATTTCTCCCGCTTTCTATCCTTATAACTTGAACTTGAGAACAATTTTAACACTTTCACTATTACTACACCAATAAAAACTTCCCTTCTTTCACTTTCACCCACCTTTTCTATATTCAATAATTCATTCATTCATTCAAAAAATGTCATTCACTTCCCTGCCATTGAAGAAGTACCTAGAAGTACAAAAACATGTTCTGGCTAAGTACTATGTACATAATATATATATATATATATATATATATATATATATATATATATATATATATATATATATATATATATATATATATATATATTTGTATGTGCCATATCCATAGCCCTGACCAAATAAAAGTACATTATATTATCAAGTTTTGTGTTTAAAAGACAGGATGAGTTATGGCCTGTAACATGAAATTAATTTTGCATTCGTAACTGATATATAGCTGTCACAGATACATTTAGAAGTAGCCCTGTTTTCATTGTACTTCAGCTTCTAAAACACCTCTTGTTTGAACACAGACCCTCTCTCAACTAATGCATATAGCAGACTGATATAAATATGTGTGGCAAGCTTAGAACCTCATGGAAGCATCTAGCAACAAGCGGAGTGGCTCGGTGCCACCAACTCAGCCATGAATACAGAAATGTATGGGTACATCACCCGCAGTCTGGTCGTTTTTTACTAAGGATGTATCCATGTGTCACCCACAGTGATTGTGTTAATCTAATTAGTTGCACAATAATCGTACTTAACATTTAGTTTAACTGCAAAACTAGTTAAATCATATGATTTGGCCTTGGCAAAGAATGCTAAGCGAGACTGCTAGCTCTTGCTGCCCTTATAGACGAACTGCCACTGTTGCAAGATTTCCCTTCAGAATATGTTTTATTTTTTCCTTACATATATCTCAATTATGTTCATTATGTTATTTGTAATATGAAGATATATCCATGATTAACCTCTATTGCCTGTCATGATAACGCTTAAATTATAAAAGGCTTTGGAATACCCAAAATATCTTCAGAGTCTTGTTGTCTTCAAAAGTGGTACGTATTTTCATTTGTGACGTCACTAGAACACGTGATCAAGAACATTGTATGTCATAATAATGTAAGTTTGTTTTCTCATTTATCTACACACAAACCTATACACAGCACAAACGGTGACACACACACATACACACACACATAAACACAAACACAAACACACATGCAAGAATATACTCCAAGTTACACACACAGCATAAGCATATATTTTGAAGTTTCAATAGAAATCTAATCAATCATTAATGTATACTTTCTCCATGTTTCAGAGATGGGGATGGGGACGATGTTGAGCACTTATCCTGGGGGACTGAAGGATGTGGCGGGGTCCTACGGTAAACTGTTGTCCGTCGGGCCCTCGCCGGACACTGTGGGGGGCCCCGTACAAGCCTGGGGGTCCCACTCTCGCTACCAAGGAACCCCCAATTCAAACGTAGCCCAAGAACTATACTCATGGACTGGGGACAAGGCAATACCTCTGCACAAGGTAAGATATGGGTTATACTGTCCACTTATCCTGAAAAATATGACTGTACCCATTTCTATAACCTTCTGTATGCGCTTATTATAATAACAATTCGAAACATCCTCTTTTCTCAGTTAAGTAGCTAGTGGTCTGATCATGCATCCATTACCTTTACATTATTATCCAAAAGAGGGTAAGAAAACTATTATAATAATTATATGTTATCTGGGATATATTCTAGCACTTTTTCATGGTCAGACTACCATGAAGATAGGTAAAACATAGTTTAGGCGAGGAAAAGAGTAATCAATACACATGAACAAAAAGCGAATGTCCATCCTTTACTTTAACAAATTCAGCCTACCACAAGGCATGACAAATAAACTTAATTAATTGGTTGTTTACGAAACGATTTAAAAGCATATGTAGTCAAAATACACACACACAGATTATGGCAAATTAATCGAATACAAATGTTGGTAAGGGTCGGCTTATTGTGATCACTGCTGATTTAGTATGCAACATTCCCAGTATTTAAATTAGTAGAAGTAGTATTAAAACATTACAAATCCGTCATTGACCAACATATATGTAACAATTCTACAAGAGAGCATAATTCTATAATATAGGTTTGACTCCTGTAAGGAGATAAAGAAAACCTAATATTTAGTAGTGGCCCCGTAATCATTGACGATTATGCCTATTACATAAGGCTACCTCTTCAAACGCTCATACGCGTAGTTTGAATCTACCGCCGCAGAGCTCAGAGGAACCTTCATCATAAGCACACGCAAAATCACTCATGGTTTGTCTTTATGATTGGGTTCTCACTACGAAAAAACTTCGTAAAAAATAAAAAATAAATATAAAATAAGAATAACTATTCATGAGCTTCCCATCTTCTGTGGATGTACTTCTGTGGATTCTTGGACCAGACGCTGACAAGCGCATCAATCCTCCTTCACTGACATATCAAGTATAACAAAATCCTTAATACATCAACGAATGGAAAGGGGATGGTCGGGAGGGCCCCAGTCGTCAATGATTACGGGGCCACTACTAAATATTAGGTTTTCTTTATCTCCTTACAGGAGTCAAACCTATAATTCATTAGTGGCCCCTCCATCATTGACGATTATGCCTGATATCTAAGACTGGAGGGGGACATTCGTAATCATATCATAACCATTGCAATTAGAATAGGCAGATAATCAAACAACCACATAGTATTCTTACTTTGTAAAAATTATATAATTATGTATAGACTTTATACAACATATAAAAAGGGGTACAAGCAGGGGCGTGCTTAAAGAAGCCTGCTCGCGGAAAAAGGGAGTAACTATGAGAATCTGTTCCCAGATCTGAAAGTTAAAGGCACCCCACTTAAATTAAGTGGTGAAAAATAAAACTGTATGTTTACATGTGCACATATAAACCCCATTATTCTAATGTGCATATTCCTTAAAATTAGACACAAAAATAGAATAAATGCTTGTACTATCGCAGATGTACTTACTAAAATGCTAATCGGAGTTGCAACTACCGAGAAGTCTTAAAATTAAATTGCTTCAACAGTGTATCCCACTGAAAGAAACCATTGCTGTACTACATTCATTGTACTTTAACATTTCCTGTTGGCATTACTACAGAGACATTTTAATTACAACACCTATACATTGTATCAAAGCTCGCATAGCTGAAAGAAACCATTGTTGTACAACATCCATTGTACTTCAACCACATTTCCCGTAGGTCTTACTACAGATCAATTTTAATCACAACACTTATGCATTGTATCACAGCTCGTATACTCTGTACATATCCTCCGGCGGGGTCTAGGGTGTCTTATGTTACACTGACTGCACCCCCCCCCCCCTCTTCCTTAACCTAAACAATAAGTGACTTAGAGACCCCTATAGACCCTCTGCCGTAACGCTATACAAGCCATTGATGGTTTGTCTAGTGCTACCGACAGGTATCGAGTTAAAAACGTATGATTTGAAGCCCATAGTTGAGTAGTAGCTATGTCTTCAACAGATTTTTTTTTAAGAAAACGTAAAGATGCTGCCCATTTGCGTAAATCGTGGGCCCTACCCACTACGCCGAGATTACTCTCTTTAATGACTTCGACTAGCAGAGAAGCCATTTTTCGTTTCATTAACCTTTTACCTGTACTCGATACCCATAAAGCACCTTGTTGGTTAAGAGGTGCCACTCTCATATATTTGGTTAAAGCTTGCACAGGACACACATTATGGTGCACTTTATCCCGTTTCAACGCCGGCACCGTGAACTCTGAAAAAACATGTTCACTATGTTCATTCTTGGCGATGAACCCTGGGGAAGGTGCAATATGAATGCAATCATTGAGTCTACCAAACCTTATGCAATTAGGGGTGTTGCTCATCGCTGCCAGCTCAGACACCCTGCTACCTGTTGCCAGAGCCATAAGGAACACAGCCTTTTTTAATAGTAATTCAAAATCTGCCGTATTCTGATACAGACGGGAATGAAGCAAAGATAACGCCTTGTCAAGAGACCAGGTAGGCATGAGCTGACGGGGAGGTGGGCGGAGTTTGAAGCATGCTCTCATGAAACCTGTTTCTTCCGCCTGTGGTATGGTTAGACCTGTAAGGTCAAAGAATGGCACCCTGATAGCTGTTAAGTGATTTTTTAGAGTCACTACAGATAGACGTTTCTGTTCAAACAAATAGTTTAAATAATGAAAAACTAACGCCACCGAAGGTACTGTCTGTTCTGTTCTAACTATCCAAGAAGTAAAGGACTGCCAATGAGATTGATATTGCCTTTTGGTAGATTGTGTGTACTGATTCATAAATTTATCTGTCACGTTTCTACCATACGGTGTTAGCCACTTGGCCTCCTGAATGTCCACAATGCAAAAGTCAGCGAGGTCTTTAGGTTGCCAATCGTGTCTAAGTGGAAATACCCAACCGGGAGCGACACCGGGTTCGGGCACCACATTCTCAATTGCTGGTACCACAACTGCGCCGGCCACAGGGGCGCGATTAACGAGACTACGCCTCGATAATCCTGTAGTTTGTTGACTACATGGCACATTAGAGAAGTGTATGGTGGCAGAAACAGATAAATGGAACTCCACCTGTTCCAATCCGTCACCAATGCGTCGGGCCCCCCCGCCGGCGTTAATGTCCGGCGTGTGAGGTACCGAGGGAGTTTGTGATTCTCCTCTGACGCAAACAGATCCACTTGTGGACGGTAAGGCTCTGCAATCATTTGATCGAAAATGTTTTGCTTGAGTGCCCACGCTACTGTTGTGCTCTGTCTCCGAGACAGCGCGTCTGCCCAGACGTTTGCTACGCCTGGGAGATATGATGCATGAAGATGAATGTTCAGCTTGTTGGCTAGCATAAAAATCTTTTCTGACACGCCTAGCAACTTCCGAGACCTCGTTGACCCTTGTTTCTGAATGCAGTGAACTGCATTGAGATTGTCCATCCTGAAGGCCACCGACTTTTCCCGTAAAGTAGAGCCGTGAACCTGAAGGAAATACAAGGGGACTAGTAACTCTTTGACATTTATGTGAGAGGTTTCTGAAGGGGACAAAAGCCCTTGACCCTGATGCCCGAGGTTTGACTGAAAGCCCCAACCTATCGTCCCTGACGCATCCGTGTCCACCCATACCGTCGGCGGAGGAGAGGTCCATGACATGACTGAGTGCAACATTTCCCTCTTCGCCCAGACCGCTAGTAAGCTGTGTATTAATGCTGGGATAGGCCATAATTTTCCCGCCGGTAAGAGTGGGAAATATTTGGTGCCCTCCAATATTAAACGTTTGACTTTCAACCGGCCCAACTTCACAGTTAGTTGAACCCAGTTGAGAGAACCGACTAGAGATTCCCAGAGTCTCCGTGTCGTAGTCCGACTGTGGAGAAACATAAACATTTTTTTGCGAAACCTGTTTCGATTGTCCACACTCTGACTCAGAGTGAGAGACGCTGTGTCCCAGACCAGCCCTATCCACTGAATTACTCGTGAGGGAACAAGGTTGGACTTTACCAAGTTGACCTTGAATCCTAGAGATTTGACATGGTTTAACGTAATGTTGACATGAGTGTTGCATAACTCTTCTGTCTCTGCCACCACCAGCCAGTCGTCTAGATACCAGAAGATCCTGATCCCTTGTTCTAAAATGGGCATTAGGGCTTGCCGGACTAATTTTGTGAAAATGCGTGGCGCTAGGTTTAATCCAAACGGCATCCTTTGAAAGACATAAGTCTGATGCATTATTCTTAAAGCCAGAAATTTTTGAAATCTTTTGTTGACTGGGACGTGCCAATACGCGTCTGTCAGGTCTAAAGAACACATCCACCCTCCCGGCGGAAGTGTTAGCCTGATTTGATTCACTGTCAGCATCCTGAAGGACACGTTGTGAATGTGGAGATTCAGATAAGACAGGTCTACGACCGGCCTCATCTGAATACTGTCCCTTTTTGGTACTATAAAGAGTTTGGATGTAAACACCGGGTAAGTCGGGGGGACTGGGATAATGATACTCTTGGTAATCATCTCCTGAACTGAACTAGTGACTCCACCTCTAAAGAAACATGAGTGGCCTCTGTCGGCTGACGTAAGCGAGGTCGCCGGAGCCACTGCCAAGTGATGCCTTTGCGCACCACAGTCCTCGCCCATGATCTTAATTGCCATGCCTGATGACACGCCCGGAATGACCCCGTTAGCAGACTGGGGTTCGCCGGCTGGACTACTCTCTGTTCCAACACACCTTTGACTGGCCCCGGGAGTGAGAGAGACCTTAGTTTTTTGCTGGTGGTGGTGTACTCTTGGACGACTGGCTGGGTTTGGCTGGAGGCTGGCCCTGACCTGGTCGTTGGTGAAACCTGTGGCCTTTACCTGAGAATTTACCCTGTTTATACCTGACGTGAGCCTGACCCTGGGTGGAAGAGGACTTAGGCTGATGAAAAGGCTTCGACCCACTAGCTTGAGCTTTCAAAACTGGTTTGGGTTTAGGGAAAGAAAAGGTAGGCTTCTTAGGTTGAGCTGAACTTTGTTTGAATGCTTGTGCCATATGAAAACAGTCTTCCAAACTGCAGGAGAAATCAAAGAAGGGGTTAGAACTGGAGACAGAATTACTTGGCTTGCAATATGGTCAGGAAGTTTCTTTACTAAGAACATCCTCAGATCCTGCCTTGCTCGAACCGCCTCTAATAAGGCTGTCCGAATATCTCCTAAAGACTGAATGGAAGTTTGGAGAAGCAAGCGCCGGGAAAGTTCAATGGCCTTCCTGACCTCCGCAGTTTCGATTGCCTGAGAAGAGCGTAACAGAGACTTCGTTACTTGCTGAGTAACAATGTATTGTGAAAACAGTCTAAACGCTTTACCTCTTAACCTAAACTCGCGGTCTAGGTGAGTTGGGGAAGGCGTGCTAAATGGATCTTTTAATTCGCACAAATTGATTTTAGGGGCAGCCAAGAAATCAAACAAAGCAGAGGGGACTCCTCCGGCACTAAAAACCGGAAGAGAGAACCAAGAATGGTGCTCTTGAGGGATTTGGTGAGAAGACTTTGTAGTGAAAGTAGTGGCAAAATTTTGAGCCTCTGTTTCCCAGTCCACCCAAGGTCCCGTACCCAACTGCCCCACCTGCAAGACTGGATTAGAGGCTGAGTCTGTGATCGGAAACATATCCAATTCCGGCGTCAAAGCAGAAAGTGCCTTGACGTCGTTAAAGCCATCATTCTTAGTCCAGTCAGAAAAAAGCTTTGAAGCTGAGGCAGGGGGCAGGGCTGGCGTTGATGCATACACAAAAAAGTCATGGTTATAATAACTGGGAATGGCCTTAATATGAGCATCTAAAACATCACCTTGACTATCCAATGCTCTGAGTTTTCTAGACTTATTGCCTTGGATTACCCACTCATGTGGTACAGGGAGCTCCCCCGAAATGGTAGCTTGTGCTGCCTCTGGCTTAGTTGTTAACATTGCTACCCATGACTCATCAGGCCCGTACAAAAGAGGCATAGCTCCTTTTCTGACTGGTGCCTTGTCTAAAGGGGGGGGGGGGGGGAGTTATGTCTGATATGACCCGCACATTGGAAGTAGTGAGAGATGCTGTGCCTGGCACAGTGGGAATTGAATCTGACACAAGAGGAGGGTTAGGTATTTTAGCTAAAGCAATGGATGTAGCCAGAGGTCGCACATTCGTTGATGTCGCGGGAGCTTCCGTACCAACTGTAGGAGTTTCCGGCGTAGGGCCAAAGAACTTATTAAGTGCATTCAATAGTAACCCATCAATCTCTTCTGTAGTTACATACCTAGCAGATGACGAACTCCGTGGAGATTCTACAGAACCCTGAGAGTCGTCTAGGTGGTGACCTGACTCTCCAACTTCCATCTCTGAGACCAGAGAACGCTGTTCTTCATCCCTTAAGTCTGGCCTCTCATGGGAAGATCCCGCCGAAGCCGGGACCCCCACATGCCGCCATGATAGATCTGAGATAGAAGATGGGACATCGGCATCCCGGTGGACATCAGCCACTACTTGCGTTACCAAAGGATGTGTGCCGTCCTGCCAGGGCTGAGAGTATCACCATACGCCTTGGCTGTGGCTGTTACTCGCATGCGAGCCTGGAATATTCCCCAATTGGGAGCCCTCACCCTGAGCTCCCTAGCGGTTTATAGTTTCCGTAAGATACTCCTAATTCAGAGGCTGACACACGTGACCTGGTAGAGAAAGTATGCATATCAGGTGATGAAATGTCCGCCGGGGCATCCTCCACCACATTCTCTGATTCCACCCCCGGCCTGTCAGATTGGACGTTAGACTTGGAGAGGGTAGATGCAGAGAGCGGGGTACCAGGCTCCAGCAACAGCCGTGAGTCTGTTCGCACCGGAGGATCCCTTTTGGATGATTTATGACTTCTACTAGACTTATGTTTAGTTTTAATGTCTTTAGGACCCCTACTCTCTTCCTTTGTCCTCTTCCGTGGAGGTGAAGAAGAGTGGCCCGAAGCTTTCACCTGCTCCCGCAGGGGGAACCTTGACTTGGACCTCGCCGCCGATGCCGAAGGTGACGGAGAGCGAGGCCTCTTAGATCTGCCAGGGGAGGGTGTGGGAGCCTGTCCCCGCCCAGTCTCGGAGGCCTTACGTGTACGGATCTTACTTTTAGGGGGGGGCATGTTGAATAATTAACAGTTCCCAAAGTTCAAGGTTGTCACATTGCAAAGCTTTATGAGCTACATTTGTTGAATAAGTAGCGAGCAATTGTTTTACTTCCTGCAAGGCCACCGCCGCAGTATTGTCTTTGTGAATCAACAGTTTAACACTTAAGAGGGTACAAATAGTGCAATGCTTTGTCACCCATATCCCCCGTGACCGATCGAGGCATTTAACTCATTTAATGCACAGCTTGTGCGCAAATATAGGGATACCGGAGCATAACGGCGTTGAACACAAAGCTATGAGAGGTTCTATGGCCGACATGACCGAGACTGGCGGAAATATACCCACCCCCGGGATGTACCTGGTCACCTGGCGCCACACCGGTACTCCACCCTGAAAATAGAAAATTCCCAGGAATTAATGCTCATAAGGTTACCCCAAAATGTTATAAAACATGTGTCATAAAACTGCTGGACAACAAACCGTAGTCCTCAACCACTACTTTTCGCTGCCCCGCAGTTTCAAGTTAAAGATTTCAGCATAATCTTTACCTGTCCAAAAGATTTAAGCCTATCTTCTGAGTCTTCATAAATATGAACCATATCTTTAATAAAGATGAAGTCCTCCAAGTATACCTTTACACTTGAAACACTAGTAAGATTCAGGCATCTTCTTATCCCATAAAAAGTTTAAGCCTATCTTAATCTCTAATCCGACTTCTACCAGAAGCCCTCATAGATCGCCGTCTTGCAGGTCGTGATACCGTATTGTATCAACCAATTGTTTGGCAAACCATATTGAATTGCAAATCCGGTAATATAACCACCCGAAGGTACCACCGCCGGGTTTCATATAAAATGTCAAACCAATTGGACCTACCCCAGACCTCTTTGCCAAAAAAGGTCACCGGGAGGAAAAGACCAAACAAACAAACAGCATTGTCTTGAAGGCCCGTGATACCTGAGAGTATCAATCAATTGTTTGGCAAACCATAGCGAATTGCAAATCCGTTAATACAACCACCCGAAGGTACCACCGCCGGGGTCATATTATATGTCAAACCAATTGTACCTGCCCCAGACCTCTTTGTAAAAAGGTCGCCGGGAGGGAAAGACCAGACAAACAAACAGGTGTGTTTCCATGGCTTTGAAAAGCCGAGAAAACCATAACCAACAGGTGTCAGCATGACCACCTAGATAAATGTGTGGAGCCCACCTCGCCGGGAATAACACAGGAAGCCTGAGCACAGGCTCGACCACAGAAAACGCAGTTTCTGATGAGCCCTCAAGCTACCAAACTCGCAGGGGTAACTAACCTTTTTTAGCCAACCTGACTACAACTCGGTAAGCCAAACGGCTTTCTCGGAGCAATCGAGAAAACCCGCCGGAAAGGCAACCCACAACAAACAGAACGCAGTCTGATAAACATAATCAGACCCAGTCCGAAGCTCCTGGATCAGCCAATCACAACTAATCCAGGACACACATGACACATGAGTACATTTTTATAATAATAAACAATGAAAACACTTGCATATGTGAAAAAACTACGAGTGGCTGGCTAGGCCTAGTGAAAACGGAAAAACACTTCATGACGTTGAAACACAATCGAAAAGCACTTCATCCCACCAAAACTGGAACAGCAGCCACATCAACATCGTAGAAAAAACCCGGAAAGGGTAACACTGACTTGGGACCCAGAAAGAACTTCACTACGTGAAGAAAAAACACCAGGAACGTCAGTAAAAACAAACAAGGCTACTCCATCTGAAATATAGCTAGAAGCCCGACATCGCGTAGTTAAAGCCGCCTAACAAGCTAGGACTAAAGATGGCTAAACACGAAAAACGTTTCAGAGCGTCCTCAAACTGGCCACTAGGGTCCGTCCGAAATAGACGCCCCAACAAAACGACCCAAAATACACTTGTTCTGCGAGAAAACCACCCATGACATCCCTGCTACGCTAATCCTAACCTTACTCAAGACATCCCAGAGTAAACAAATGAGAAAAAACTCACTAGGGACGCAAGAATGCGGAATCAAGCGGAGCACTGTGGAGGACACATCCGGGTGGGGTGAACGCAGAGCAAGGAAGGAGGATTGATGCGCTTGTCAGCGTCTGGTCCAAGAATCCACAGAAGTACATCCACAGAAGATGGGAAGCTTATGAATAGTTATTCTTATTTTATTTTTATTTTTTATTTGTTACAAAGTTTTTTCGTAGTGAGAACCCAATCATAAAGACGAACCATGAGTGATTTTGCGTGTGCTTATGATGAAGGTTCCTCTGAGCTCTGCGGGGGTAGATTCAAACTACGCGTATGAGCGTTTGAAGAGGTAGCCTTATGTAATAGGCATAATCGTCAATGATGGAGGGGCCACTAATAAATTATACCCCCTCCCTTACGGATAGTGAGGGGCACTCGCCTTTCAATACACTCCCACTCTTAGTCTGTCCAACTCTCAAACCCAAGATTGAATGAATCTCCCCAATCTCTTTTCTACTCAACTAGCAAGCTTTGGAATTTTCTCCCTCAATCTGTCTTTCCCTCATCCTATGATTTAAACTGCTTCAAGCTCCGTGTGTTCAGAAATTTTGACTCTAAGGTACCTTAATTTTGACTCTCTGTCACTCTTCCAACTTTGAGGGAGACACTTGTAGGTGGCTTTGCCTTTTGTCTCTTACATTCACATAACAAAAACATATAATTAAAATCCCTTGGTCTGTTTTCTAGAACTCGTACACTGTATAATATTGAGTTCCAGTTTTTAATTATGTTTACCCTTTTCGAAACAGGTCAGGTCAGGTCAGGTGAAGGTATTGAGGGATAAGCCTCGTAGATGCTTTCTACTTTTCTTATTTTCTGAAGAGTGTAGAGAGGGGAGAAGGGGTGTTGGAGAGAGAGGAAGCTGTTGTAGTGGCTATGTTATATGTGTTATTAGTCTGTATACGTCGTCGAGGTGTCCCCCAACTGGGTACGAGCATGTGAAACACGCTAGGACGTACTACCACACCCACTAAATGTCCACCATGGCTGGGATCCAACCCCGGTCAAGCAGATTCACACGTGAGCGTTCTCTCCACTTGACCGCCGGTGCTCTTATAATACGCATCTTTAAAAGGTTTTAACATAATTTCGACATTTGTAGCGCAAGTCGAGTTATTATGAAACGTGTACAAATATTTGATATATTGCCGAATGCTTTCTGAAAATCGTCGATTTAGGTAAACGAAAAAAACAACTTATCAAGTAACACCCCGTTCTTAACATTATGACAAGTTGGCATAGCTTGAACCTGGAACAAGATTTTAATTATCTCACAAGTTTATATATAATTGGAAAGTCAATTTATGATTGTATCCTTGCTTGAAGTTGGTAGAACCATATATTATCATTAGTACTATGCATTCAAATGTTATGATGGTTAAACATAGCCATACATCCACAACAGTTGTCCCAGGTTCATGTCCTCGCATATAAAATCGTAAAAATTCCGAAAACAATTTGATTACCTATAAGCGTGACTCACACTTTGCAGCTTTAACCCTTTCTGTGCCAGCGACGTCTGTTATATTTTATTCTAGCTATATTTAGATAATTTTATGCAGCTTAGAAAAGATTTGTGGTAGTTAAAAGGGTTGATTGAGATGGTTCGAAGCCATACAATTGCCAGAGATCCTTCCTAAAGTGAATACAATCGATTGGCAGTAGACAGAATAAAATACATAGGATGTCGACGGCACAGCAAGGGTTAATACTGACCTGATGGAAGTCATTTAGATGTACAATAGTCAAGTCAAGAATCTGGAGCAAGTGCTGGAAACTAGTGACAATATTTGAATAGAATTTGAAGGCGTATTATGACTACCCTTTTTGTAAGAATTTTGCTTGGAGTGAATACGATAATTATTTATATTTGCTATAGTAGCTTGATTTAGGCACCTCTCCAAACTATTTGTCCCTGGTTCATGTCCTTACAAGGGATTTATATATTAAGCGAAACTGTGTACTATGTTTGATGTGGCACAGTTGTCTACGTGAATCTATAGCTATTATGCGAGTTTATGTATGGAAAGCAAAGCAGTATGATTGACTTGGGAGTGTAGTTTATTATACAGTAGCTAACTCATATATTCAAATATCTGTTTTATCGCAAATTAATATTGTAAGTCAATCACCTCATTGTTTACTTTCACATCCAAAATCACAAAGTTTACTATTATTCTCCACTCACCTTTCAGAACAAATCCAAATACCCCAGTGAACATTGTTTACTGGCTAGATGTGTGAGTGCGTGTGTGTGTGTGTGTGTGTATCTGTGTGTGTGTGAGTGTGTGCGCGCGCGACATCGTGCTGGGAAACGTGCAAGTTGCTCCTCAGTATGCTAGTTTTCTGTAACAGTCTACGTTTTCTTTTCTTCAGACACTAGGAATACAATTCTGGTTCAGTGACCCCTCTTATACATACTCTATCTCCCCACCTGGAATGTAAAGATAATTTCATATTAATGTGATACTGATGAACACAATCGTTAAACTGGACGAAATACAATTTAAAATAATGTCAAAACATTATTTGACATCATGCTAAGAGGCATGTTTAGCACCTGATAATGACAACACATAAACGATCCGATTTCAAATTCCATTGCAATATTGAGTATAGCCTGAATAGATAAGTTTTCAAAATATTTAAGATATATCTACATCACTATTACGAAACATATACTGTACTTCCATAGTATACGTAGGAACCCTTTCACTCAGATCAAATATTTGTAATATATATGCATACTATTGATACTAATCATGATTGGTCACTAGGCCTTCTGCAGATTTCCATTTTATTATGGTCTTATGTTAATATATTATGTATATTATAAAGTATAAAGTATTTTGTGTCATATGTGATCCGTTAAACAAAAACATACAAACATACATAGATACCTACTACACAGCATGGCTATGCGTACACGGAAACATAAAATATTTACAAAAGGCATGCTGCCTGTAACGATTGTCTCCCCAAAGCCAAACGAGTGGCAGAGAGCCAAATTCAAGGAACGTTGGGATCAAAATACCTGGACACACGAAGTTTTATGGAGTCTAATTCATAGGATGAAGAACAGATTGATTGAGGGAGAGAGTTCCAGAGTTAACTTGTTAAAAGAAGAAACACTGAGACAATTTGCTAATTCTTGGGTTGTAGAGCTGGACAGAGTAGGAGTGGGAATGTGTTGAAAGGCGGGTGCCTCACACTCACCGCAAGGGAGGGGGAATGCACTGAGAGAGCTCTGAAGAACACTGATTGTTGAAATAGTGATTAAAGAGTGAAAGAGATGTAACATTGTGGCATGTAGAAACAGATTGTAGGGAGCTAGTAAGAGAAAGTGAATTGATGAGGCGAAAAACAATTGACTGCTCTTTCGAGAAAAGCAGTATGGGTGGACCCTTCCAACACATGCGAACAATACTCAATGCATGGGCGCACTGTGCCCCTATATAGAGCAAGCAGCTGTGTGTGGATGTAGAGCCCACAGAGACGGTTGAGTACACCTAACTTTAGGGAAACTGTCTTAACAAGAGTGGTAATATGATCATTCTATGAAAGCTTGGATGAATAAACACACCAAGAATATTGAGAGAAGATGAAAGGTTGATTTATGTATTGTTGAAGAATAATTGATAGTCTTGTTGAAGATTGAGATGGATAGTTAAATGGAGAAATTGGATCTTGGATGTATTGATATTACCAACATTTGTCTCTGAACCAATCTGAGATAATTAGTAGATCAGAAGATAGGCGTTTTATGACCTTGTATCATGACTTTTGAAGTGATTGCATGCAGGGTCGATGTAAAACAATAGTTGAATAGTTTAGAGTCATCAGCATATAAGTGGATAGGATTAGAGGTACAGTTGAGGAGATCATTATTGAATGTTATAAAGAGAACTGGAGACAGGACAGAACCCTGAGGAACACAGGGGCTGATAAGTTGAGGAAGTAAGCGATGGTTATCAACAACTGCAGCTATGGAACAGTCAGAAAGGAAATTAGAGACAAAGGCATAGGGAGAGAAACTGAAGAAGGGTAGTTTGGAAATTATGGATTTGTTCCAGTCTCTATCGAAGGCTTTTGATATGTCTAGCGCAATAGAATAGTCTCACCGAAGTCCCAAAAGGAGGATGACCAAGAGTTAATAAATTAAGCAAGCAGATCACCAGTAGAGCAAGTAGTTTATGGGACCATAAATGCTAAAGAAATTTTAAGTACCGTAATTTAAAAAACTTTAGACATACAGATAATGACAGCAATTGGACGATAGTTAGGGCTGAGAGAGGTCATCCTTCTTTGGGACGGATCGAATGAGAGCAAACTTTCAGCAAGAAGGAAAGACGTTAGAGGAAAGACACAGACAAAAGAATTTTCCTGGGCAGGAAGTCGGCACGGAAGAACAGTTTTTGAGTACAACAGGAGGAAACACCATCTGGTCCGTATGCTTTCTTAGTATTAAGCCCTGAGAGGGCAGAAAATACATCCTTAGAAGAGATTATGATAATAGGCATAAGTACAAAGGAGTACAAAGCAAATCAAGCAACAACAGTTCTAGTGACCCCTCTAGGCTGCTTGTCCTCCAAAACACTGAGGATCAAGTGTCCAAACAGTGGTTTAGAGTGGGTAAGGGAACATTGGAAAGGGAACTACTGCCCTGGAAATAATGTCCGTGGCAGGATTAGGAAATTAGTAGGGGACAGATGGGTTAGTAACATAACACAGTTATAAGTGATCTTTCGTAAATCTGGGAAAAAGAGAGTAATTAACGCCTTAGTATTATATATATACATATATACGCAATTATCCTTGATGAATTTGAGGGGGGAATAAAATAAAGTTATTCATTTACAAACGCAGTCAGTATGATGCAAGATATTTGTCTTTTTGAAGTTTAAAAGAATCAATGGTGCTGCAGTCTATAACGTCTAGGGGAAGCCCATTCCACAAGTTGACAACTCGATTGAAGAAGAAATTCTTAGATTCGTGTGAGTTAAGAGAGTTACCAATAATTTTGCAACCGTATCCCCGCGTGTAATTAGATTGGTTGATAGTGAAGTCCTTACTACAGCTCATAATGTCGATGCCTTTGATGATTTTGAACACTTGAATTAAGTCACCTCTTAATCTGCACTGGGTTAAAGGAAATAGATTTAATTCTCTAAGACGATCCTCGTATGGTTTGTTCTTTAGGCTGGGTATCATTTTGGTAACTCTACGTTGAACTCGTTCTAGCTTGTCTATATTTTTTTGGTAATAAGGGCACCAGGATTGAACGCAGTATTCCAGAAGAGGGCGGACTAAGGAATTGTAAAATGTTAGGATAACTTCTTCGGATTTATGCTCAAATGACCTGCCTATAAAGCCAATTATTTTGTTTGCCTTCTTAACAACTTCTGAACATTGTTGACTCGGTTTTAGGTTACTCGATATTGTTACTCCCAGATCAGTTTCTCTGTCTACAATCTTAAGCTGAGTGCCATTCATCGAATAGTTTGCTTTCTCATTTCGGTATCCGATATGTAGTTCTTTACATTTATCCGCATTGAAACTCATTTGCCAAATTTGGGCCCAACATGACAACTTATCTAGATTGTGTTGCATATCGTCAACTTGTTCTTTTGAGAGTACGCTATTTGCAATTTTTGTGTCGTCAGCAAACTTTGAGATTGTACAGGTGAGACCCTCATCTATATCGTTGATGTAAATTAGGAAGACAATTGGTTCTAGCACCAATCCCTGGGGTACCCCGCTACTTACATTGGTCCATTTAGATGCCTTACCGTTTATAACAACTCTTTGCTTTCTGTCGCTGAGCCAATTTTCTATCCATTTCAACACACCGTCTTGTATTCCATGCGCTTTTAGTTTTAGCAGTAAACGTTTGTGGGGAACTTTGTCAAAAGCCTTTTGAAAATCGCGGTGTATAATGTCTACAGTTTTACTCTAATCATAGAAGTTGAGGATATTGTGGAAGAAGTCTAAGAGGTTTGTTAAGCAGGAACGTTTGTTATGAAAGCCGTGTTGAGTATATTTATGTATGTTATTTTCCTCTAAGTGATTTACGAGTCTGTCTCTTATGAGTGTTTCTAGCATTTTACATACAACTGAAGTTAAGCTAATTGGACAATAGTTACTGGGTAGGGATTTGCTGCCTATTTTTTAATATCGGTGTTACGTTGGCTAGCTTCCATTGATCAGGCATAGTTCCAGACTGCAAGGATTTATGGAATAACAATGTCAGTGGTTTAGAGAGCTCATCCTTAGCTTCCTTTAGAACTCTAGGTGAGATTTTATCAGGTCCAGGCGTTTTATTTACCTTGAGTTTATCTAAACATTTCAATACTTCTCTCTCTGTAATGGTGACATTGCTTAGAACATCAGAATTATCAATTTGAATTGGCGATGCTATAGGGATATCATTGAGGTCTTCTGTTGTAAAAACTAATGCAAAGGAAGTATTGAGGGCATTACTCATATGTACTTCATTTTTGGTGTATTCTCCATTTTCATCAACTAATGGTCCAACAGTTGAAGTAACTACTTTTTTCTTTTTGATATAACTATAGAATTCTTTCGGGTTTGTTTTACTTTGTTTCGCAACATGTAACTCCAGGGTCTTTTTACGTTGCTTAATTAACTTTTCCGTATAAGACTTTATCAGCTTCCGGTACTTGAGCATAAGCTCTTCTGATCTGGTCTGCTGCACGTCATTGGATCCAAGGTGGATGACATACGCTGTGGTTGCCGGGGCTAGTCTGGACACTTCGTTGATTGCAGTAACAACGTTGTCCACACCACCACCCGGAATACAGAAGCGCTTCCTGGTCCCAGGTGGCCTGGCGCAGAACTCTGTGAGTTGGCCACGAACCATTGAGTCTCCAACCAGCAGAATTTTTTCCGTTTCTTCTTCGTTGTCTGAGTCCTCTAAAATTTTGAAACGGTTGTGGCACTCGGTGATGGGGATGAGCTTCCTCGGAGTGAGTCGAATGTTGTTCCTCACGACACAGAAGTTGTCCTGAGGGAAGGTCAAGTTGCTAGTTGATTTCTCCTGAGCCAAGTTTTTTTTTTATTCTTCCGCAACCGTTGGTTCCACTGGGGTCGGTGCTGCAGGCGTCGGGCTGTTGGAAGTTGGTGTCGAAGTGATGATTTCGGAAGTTGCTGACACTCCTATGTTGAGAGTTATGAATTCCTGGAGAAATTCAACCTTAATTGTGAGGGTGTTGATCTTGTTGTGAGCTTCCTCTAGTTTTGCTGACAAATCTTCATGGAGCTTGCAGAATATGCAGATTTAACGGCGAACATGGCAGCACCAAACCTACTAGCGCAGTTGGTAGAGGTGCAAGTCATGGTGATGGTTACTCACTTCAAATCATTTGACTCACTTAAAAACACCTCACTCACTTTAAAACACATCACCCGCTTCAGGTCGCTTCACTTACTTTAATAGGCCACCAGAGGTGATAGCCTAACTAAACACAAATACCTGTATGTTGAAATACGCAGAAAAGGTTATCAGTGGTGATAGCCTAACTGAAAAAAAAACTTTGAAATACGCAGAAATAGGCCTCCAGGGGGCGATAGCCTAACCGAAAACAAGAACAAAGAAATACGCAGCAATACGTAGGGTATACCAGAGGAGATAGCCTAGCCGAAAACAATTTATTAAATTTTATTTGTATTTATTTTATATTTTTATTTATTTATTTGTATTTGTTTTTAAATAATCAGTGGTAGACTAACCAAAACAAAACAAAATTTTAAATACGCAGAAATAGGACGCCAAGGGGTGATAGCCTAACCGAAAACAAAACATTTGAAATACGCAGAAATAGGCCACCAGCAGTGATAGCCTAACCGAAAAAAAAATAATTGAAATACGCAGATATAGGCTACCAGGGGTGATCCCTAACTGAAAACAAAAAAATTGAAATACGCAGAAATATGCAGAAATAAGCTACCAGGGGTGATAACCTAACCTTTAAAAAAAATATATATAACAGAATATGTAACTAAAAATACAATTCACCAAATAGAGATTATATAAAAATAAAGTGTAACTGCACACAAGGGGTTAATATACTGTATCAACAGATGGCCCTGGTATCGCTGTAGCCTAGTAAAGCAGTAGGCTACTCTTTTTAGATAAACAAAGTGTATCAGTCATAGGTTACTACAAGATCATGCAAGCAACAACTAAAATTACATACAGTATATACAGTAGGATACTGAATACAATAACTACTAGAGTTAATAAGAAAATAAAAGGGTCGATCAATAAAATTACATGCACTGCAACTACTGAACTATGTGGAGGTTTAACCGGCAGAGTGCCAGACAATTATTGACCCTATGCATCTGCCAGTGCCAGAGGATTTTTATTTTTATTTTTTTGGCTAAATCTATCAAGTTGGGTGAGAAAGGAAGGATAATGGTAAAAAAAACACTCCCCTTGTCCATTTTCGCCAGAAATCAGGTCCCCGATGGTCCCGAATGTAGCTGAAATTTTCAGAGTAAATCATCGACTTTTATGGTATCGGAACGGAACGTATAGGTAGGAGGGTGGTGGGAGGGTGGTTTGGGGGATGGTTGGGGGAAGGTAGAAGCTAATTGACTCATGTTACAAATATGAAGCCGATTGGTGAGGTAGTTTCGCCACCACGGATTTTTGTGTTTTCCTTTTCTTCGTACGGATACGCTGGAAGTGGGTGGTGGGAGGCGGTTGGGGGTGTGGTGGGGGGAAGGCAGAAGGGTAAGGAACTTGTCACACAAATATGGAACCGATTGGTGTAGTCGTTTCGCCGCCACATATTTTCCTTTTTTTTCCTTGTGAGGCGACCGATAGTCAGCAAGTGGGTGGGGGGAGGGGGTTGTGTTGGTGGTGACAAGAAGCCAGAAGGGTAAGGTACATGTGGTAGAAATATGAAAGCCATAGGTGCAGTCGTTTCGCTGCTACGATTTGTTTTCGGCAAGTCCGTATATATACGGACCTGGCACTGGGCGTGACAAGACCCAAGTCCGTATATATACGGACCTGGCACTCTGCGGGTTAACAAGCACTAAACTACGGTTCATGCAATAAATAAAGGGAATATGGTTATCTATCTATCTATTGCCGGATGCCTTACTCCCCTTACGAGGGTGGCCATACACAGAATGCCCCCAAGCGGACCTACTCCCTGTGAGAGGGACAACCCGAGCCAGTTTAGTGAAGCACTTACAGGATTGACCACTCAATTCAGGATCCGTCCGACTCCGAGGCCCTCTGTGTATCTTGTTAGCACTATTTTTCTACAGCAGTGTTCGGCTAATCCATCCACTAACCTGCCTTACCCTTAGGTAAGCAGTACGGATTTGTATCAGATTTACTCCCCTAGACAGGTTGCCAACCAAGGCTGACGAGTCCCATCCACCCGGATTTGTATAAGGTTGTCTCTCCTAGATGAGTTGCCTACCAAGGCTAACGAGTTGCGTCCACCCTAAATATGGTTATGAAATACTCAAATTATGATTGAGTTTTCTCAGTGGCGATGCAGAGCTGTTGACGCTGCAAGTGGAGTGGTGGAGAGGGAGGAATAGCGCAGGAATCATCCAAGGTGGAGTTTTTAGCGAAAGTTGGAGCGAAGAGTTCAACTTTGTCAGAGGAAGAAATGACGGTATAGCCGCCAGAATGGAAAAGAGGAGGCAAAAACAAGGAAGAAAAATTGTTGGAGATGGTTTTGGGTAGATGCCAGAAAGCTTGAGAAGAGCTAGAGTTGGAAAGTTCAGATCATTTGGTATTGGTGAAAGAGTTTTTGGTTAGTCGAAGAACGGATTTGGTTTGATTCTGGGCTGAAACATAAGGAGCATGTGATTCTTGAGTTTCAAGGCAATGGTACCATTTGAATGTTTCCTCCTTACTGTGGACAGCAGTAGAACAGGCGTGAGTAAACCAAGATTTGTTTGCATTAGACTGAGAGAAAGAAAATGGAATGAATGCCTCCATGCCTAAGAGAATTACCTCAGTGATGCGCTCAGCGCACTTCGAGAGTCCCCGGCCACGGAAGCAAAAATTATTCCATGGGAAATCAAAGAAGTACTGCCGAAGAGCCTCTCAGTCAGTAGCGCCAAAGTGCCACAAGCGCCGCCAGCTGGGAGTATCGGATGGCCGTACTGGACAGATAGGACAGGTAGCAAAGATAAGGTTGTGATCGGAGGAGCCCAATGGAGAGAAAAGATTTACAGCGTAAGTAGAAGGATTAGAAGTTAGAAATAAGTCAAGCATGTTGGGCCGATCTCCAAGGCGGTCAGGAATTGGAGTAGGGTGCTGGACTAACTGCTCTAGGTCATCTAGGATAGAAAAGATGAAGGTTTGTTCACCAGGGTGGTCAGTGAAATGAGAGGAAAGCCATTGTCAGTGATGAACATTAAAATCACCTAAGATTGAGATTTCTGTGAAAGGAGAGATGGATAGAATGTGTTCCACTCTACAAGTTAGATAGTCAAATTGTTTTCTAGCAGCATTAGGGGAGAGATAAATAGCGCAGAAATATTTAGTTTGAGTGACGAGAGCTTTGGACAGAGAGTTGAGAATTCAGAAGAATCAAAGTATGGAACACGACAGAAAGCAAGGTTGTTGCGCACATACTGTATACGCATCAACCACGTTCGGCTAAAAACTGAGGATTGAGATAGTAGGAGGATACAGAGAAGGGCTTGCTGTCAGTAGTCCCAGAGCTTCAGTGAGAAAGAGTAGATCAGGGTTGGCAGAGGAGAGGTGGTGTTCCACAGAGTGGAAGATAGAGGAAAGATCACGAATGTTGCAGAAATTGTTAGTAAGAATAGAAGGTAGTTGTTGGGAACATTTTGACGAGTCGTATCCAGGGGCCAGACCATTAGGGGCATTTACTTTATATAACCATAACCTAAATAATTATCATTGGAAGTATACACAACATAATTGTGCACGCATATACAAGCGCTTAAATATACTGTACTGGTGCACATAAACTTGCACATATGGTGGAAATGTACCAATGAAGGCACTATTGCTTGCACACTACACACACATACACACATTTCATATGAATGGACAGGGTGAATGTATACCTTTTTAAATGTCAGCATTCAATCGTACAAGAACGTACATCTTACTAGCACACACCACCTCCATGCACCCACACTACAATTGCACCTAATGTACACCCACAACTACACACTGAAGGTCAAACACAAGAACCTACACAGACCTACAGTACACCTAGACACCTACACCCAAGCACACACAAACAGTTAATAGTATACAAGGGCACTAACACACTCAAACATACACCCATATACACATACAAACAGGCAGACATACAGTGGTGCATGAACATACACAAGCACGCACATGTACTTCGTGAGCCTGACACACGCCATAAACCCACTCGATACACACACAAGCACACACGCACACGCACACGATCATGCAATCACTTGCAATTACTTAAAGAAAAACACACGTACAGTACGCATTAATATATTACAAGACAGTAAATAAATAACTATATACTGTACAGTCCATGTACAGCTACTGACAAATGTTCGTGAGCTATTGCGGTTATTTATGCAAATATAACCATTTAGAATGATGTTCACATCAAATCAAGTACAGTATATATAAGAAAAACACATGTATTTATATATTTATAGCTGATTTGATCTGATCATCAATTTAAATAGATACATTTGCATAAATATAATCGCAAGAGCTCATAAACATCTGTCAATAGCTGTACATACACATACACGTTACATATACACCAAAACAAACATCTTTCTGAAAGACATACACACACTCATATAACAATTTATAGAAACAAACATTCAGTGGGTAGAGTGGCAAAGTGCGAAACAGCATTTTGTATGAATTTCAAACGCCAAGATTTTCTGAAATGATTTGAAGGCTTCCGTAGTTATACAGTGTCCTGCGTACAAGGACAAATTAAAGATTATCCTTAATATCGTCAACAAATTATACCAAAGATTCCTATGAGGAGACTGTAGGCACCAGTCGAACAGGGCGGTATTCCCGGGATCGCTATAGGTGGGTGTTAAGGAAAATTTTAGCTCCTGCTTCACCTCCTGGCCTCCTTTGCTGATCCTGCTATGCCTTAACAAACAGAGGGATACCCCAGTTTGCCCTCCTAAAAAAAAAAAATCTCTTTATATGCACTATACTACAACATCTTAAATACTACACTACCTTTACCAGATATATTAAACAAAAAATGGCCACAAAATCACAACCCGTCATGGAGTCCCAATGGGGGGGGGGGGGGGAGAGAAATGTCCCTATCGGTTTGACCCCTGGTAGCGACTCATCAGAATGCTATGGACCACCACCTTCTACTCTTACTATCAATTTTTGTAACATTCGTGGCCTTTCCTATAACTTCAACTCTGCTGAACACCACCTCTCCTATACCAACCCTGATCTTCTCTTTCTCACTGAAATCCAATTGTCTGGGACTACTGTCAGCGAACCCTTCTCTGTATCCTCCTACTATCTCGATCCTCAATTTCAAGCCAATCGCGGATGTTGCGTATACATGCGCAACAATCTTGCTTTCTCTCGTGTTCCCATCTTTGATTCTTCTGAATTCTCAACTCTCTGGATAAAGCTTTCTTGTCACTCTCGAATTTAATATTTCTGCACTGTTTAACTCTCCCCTAATTCTACTGACTATCCAAAATTCTTTGACTATCTAACTTTTATACATCTATACATCTCTCCTTTCGCAAAAATCGCCATCTCAGGAGATTTCAATGTTCACCATTGACAATAGCTCTCCTCTCATTTCATTGACCAACCTGGTGAACAAGCCTACACCTTATCTATCTTAAATGACCAAGAGCAGTTAGTCCAGAACCCCCTCCCAATTCCTGACCGTCTTAGAGATTGGTCCAACATTCTTGACTTAATTCTAACTTCTAATCCTTCTACTTATACTGTAAACCTTTTCTCTCCATTGGGCCCCTCCGATCACAAACCTTATCTCTGTTGCCTGTCCTATCTCTCCAGTAGGGCAATTTGATCCTCCCAGCTGGCAGCACTTGTGGCACTTTGGTGCTGCCGACTGAGAAGCTCTTCAGCATTACTTCTTTCATTTACCCTGGAATTATTTTTGCCTTCGTAGCCAGGGACCCCCGGAATGTGCTGAGTGCACTACCGACGTAATCCTCTTGGGCATGGAGGCATACATTCCATCTTCTTTCTCTCAGTCTAAACCAAAAAATATGGGTTCACTCACTCTTGTTCTATTGCTGTCCGCAAAAAGGGGGAAGCATTTAAACGGCACTGTAGCCTTCAAAGTCATGAATCTCATATTTGTTTATGTTTCTGCCCGGAATCAAGCCAAATTTGTTCTTTGACTCACGAAAACTCTCTTCTATCAATAAATTTGTTTGTGAACTTTCCAACTCTAGCTCTTCCCAAGCTTTCTGGCATCTAGCTAAAAACCTCTCGAACAATTATACTTCCTCCTCTTTCCTTTCTCTTTTCCAGTATGATGGCACCACCGCCACATGACAAAGCTGAACTCTTCGCTCATATTTTCGCTAAAAACTCAACTTTGGATGATTCTAGTACTGTTCCTCCCTTTCCATGCCCCTCTCTCTTACATATGCCTAATATCATAATCTCTTCTAAGGATGTACTTTCTTCCCTCTCTGGGATAAATACTAAGATGGCATACTTACCACATGGTATTCCTCCTATTGTCCTCAAAACCCGTTCTTCCGTGCTGACTCCCTTCCTAGGCAAACTCTTTTGTCTCTGTCTTTCCTGGAACGTCTTTCTATCTTGCTGAAAGTTTGCTCTCATTCAACCTGTCCCAAAGATATGGTGACAGCTCTCAACCTTCTAACTATTGTCCAATTGCTCTCATTTCTTGCATCGCTAAAGTTATTGAGAATTAAAACTATCGTGAATTCAAAGTTTCTTAAGCATTTGTATTCCAATAATCTACTTCCAGATTGTCATTATGGTTTCCTTAACACCTTACGAGCGGCCTATGCGGTTTATTTATGTGTACCGCCCAGCGGGGTGTTTATAGCCAAAATAGGGCTGTTTACGTAATCATTTTCATGCCTAAATAAGACCCAGAACGTAAAACAAGTATCTATCCCTGAAAGGGCAAAAACAGAGCTTTCGAATGACACCATAACGATCCTTGTATGATGGATAGTTTTCTTGCAATAACCGTGCAACGCGAGTGCAAAAAGCAGGTAATTCGGTACTTTCGGTACATAATTGAGTATGTAGCGAGTGAGAGAGGGAGGAGGGAGCTGAGATTTGTGTCAGTAGGTTCGCCGCGGTGGTCTGGAGCATTCATACGCTCTCTAGTCTCCTGCCACCACTTGTCTCTCTGTCTCAGCCACATTACGTGCTGAAATTGCCACTCGATTTATGTCGAGCGCCGCCACATAGTCCAGCTTTAATTAACTCGACTTAAGTGGTGAGCCGCTTTTTAAGGGGGGCCACTCGACTGGTGATCCTTCTTATCCTACTAACTCTTGGTCATCCTCCGTTTGGGACTTTGGTGAGACCTTTCTATTGCGCTAGACGTATTGAAAGTTGGTTATCCTCCTTTCGGGGCTTCGGTGAAACCGTTTCTATAATTGCGCTAGACATATCTAAAGCATTCGATAGAGTCTGGCACAAATCACTAATCTCCAAACTACCCTCCATCAGTACCTTTGTCTCTAATTTCCTTTCTGGCCGTTCCATCGCTCACTTCCTCAAGCTATTAACTCAGGTGTTCCTCAGGGTTCTGTCCTGTCTCAAATTATCTTTCTAATATTAATTAATGATTTTCCCAATTGTACAACATTTGTTTCACATTTACACCCATAATCTGTCCAACTCTCTAACCCAAGAATGAACTGTCCATTCAACTCTCTAACCCAAGAGTGAACCGATTTTTCATTCTTTCTTCTACTGAACACGTAAACTCTGGAAGACCCTTCCTCAATCTATCTTTCCCTCATCCTTTGACTTAAACTGCTTCAACCTCAGTGTGTCAAGGCATTTTGGCTTTATCATTCCTTGAATTTGGCTCTCTTTCACTCTTTCAACTTTGAAGGGAGGGAATGGGGGGGGGGGCCTTGTTACAGGCAGCTTTGCCCTTTGTCTCATCAATGCATATGAAAATAAAAATGAAAATAATAATAATAATAATAATAATAGTATGTATATACATTAAACAAAAACTCTCATCTTTCCCCCTCTCCCCCACCATCAGCAGGTGTTCACCTCATACTGTACGTTCATTCAACATTAATCAAGGTCACCAGCACACGGCCTTGGTCCCCTCAACACCTTGCTCGCCGGGAGAATTTGATATCCAAGGCTTTACTGTGATATTGATCTATAAGTGTGTGTGTGTGTGTGTGTGTGTGTGTGTGTGTGTGAGAGAGAGAGAGAGAGAGTGTTTTTGGTATTAGCTTTTAGGTATCCTCAGTATATGCATTATATATGAAATATACATTACAATGGACTGTACTTTGACTCTGATATAAACATATATTATTCTTACAATAAAGTCATGGGAATGTATGTTGTATTGAATATAATAGCAATATTGATTTCACTTAGTCATTGATTAAACGTATACAATAATTTCACTTGACCAGGTATCAAACTAAATAATGTTGTATGGACGATATAATTTGTTTAATCATGTTGACTAAATTTAAAATATCGTTATTTTTTTTTCTTTTCAATCATTGTATATATTTTCCGAAACGATTTACTGTATATTTTATTATCCACAATTCATATAGATTTATAACAATGTCGTTTAAGACTGAAATAATCATACTTTTTCGCAGCGTAACGTCCTAGTAAATTTCAAGTGAACTGCACCAAAGCACCTGGGCCTTACTGTATCAAACGCTCAGCATCAAGCGACGTATATACTATATTGTATAACAATTGTTGAATGACATCTGATCACAGACTTCCTCCTTGAACAATGAATTTGTGACAGACGATTTGCGAACACGAAAGCCTTTCATGCACACGAAGGGAGACATGAACGCAAGCACTACAACTTGTATCTGGGATCTTAATTATTTGATGGACAAATGGAGGAGATTCCAGCTGAAAGTGAAGGGAGGGTGGTTGCTTGTATGAATGGCAATTGTGTGGTAAGGATGACATAACACATACAAATATGCATCATATTGACCCAGACATACATACAAACACAGAAGGGTTTCATTTCAACAAACACACACGCACATACTGTACAGGCACAACCAATGTTGGCATAGCAATAACAAAAATAATGGCGTTTGGTCTGTGACGTCAAAACTACAAGGGATTATGACGCCTGGATATATCAATAGTAAAGAGTTTATTGTTCTACTCTTCAAGTTTGCGTCTGATACATAAAATCAAATACAATAAAGGCTTTATAAAGAAAGACATCTCATTCATTTGTGAGGTTCGTAATTGGTGTATACGTTCACCCCTTCTTCCTCTTTGCTTTCCTCATTTTGAGATACAGCTTTGGTAAATAACTAAACAATTGAGAGAGGTTATACAGAAACAATAATAATGTTGATTAAAACAATTTTACCTGTTAAATAGATAAATATCTTAGGCACTCCGATAATTTATGCATATAAATCTATCTATCTATCTATTCATCTATCTATTTCCCTATATACTTATGTATGTATCTCTCTATCTATCTATCTATCTATCTAACTAGCTACCGGTATCTATATATCTATATATATTTTTGTTGTCTATGTGAGTGAGGGAGACAAATAGGCAGAACTGCCTGTAGCAAGTGCCTCTCCCATAGTTGAAAGAGGGACAGGGCCAAAATCAAGGGACATTCAAGCCAAACTATATACAATATATATATATATATATAAAATCGTAGGCTTGTGCAGTATTCTTTAACTGTCTTCGTGGTGCAGTGCATAGTATATTGATTTTCGGTGTGAGCATCCTAGGTTCGAATCCCCGGACTGCCACATGTGTCTGTTAATTTCATTAATCGATTTTAGGAGTAGAGTTGGTTGGTGGAGAGAACATAATAATTCATTCGGGTTCAGTAGTAATTTATCGAGAGGTCTTCCCTAGGGTTAAGTGCCCCATTAATTACTATTTCCTTTCACCTATGCATAGCCTCCGATAGCAGCGCAGTTGGGATATTGTACATGCTAAGATTGGTATGCAGGATTCGAAACGCATAATAAATCGTAGGCTTGTGCATTATTCTTTAACTGTCTTCGTGGTGCAGTGCATAGTGTGTTGATTTTCGGTGTGAGCATCCTAGGTTCGAATCCCCGGACTGCCACATGTGTCTGTTAATTTCATTAATCGATTTTAAGAGTAGAGCTGGTTGGTGGAGAGAACATAATAATATATACATATGTATATATATATATATACTGTATATTCTATATATATATACAATTATCGCATTACACGAGTTAGTTATAGTTTGGTATAATCTTGTGAACAATATAATATGTATAAAACTAGATTCCAAAACTAAAGGTAAACATATACACCTGACGTTGGCAAAAATACTTTATAAAACACAATATTTAAATAATATAGCACAAATCAAAGCTCTCCCAATATACATTTCCATTTCTTTCAATCATGCCCACAAAAAACTCTGTCTCTCTCTCTCTCTCTCCATCGGGTGAGATTGTTGATCGATCCTCTAGGTTATGAGTAAGATGGTTGATGGTCAGTCGAAGGAATTCATCAATAGTGTGATCGACTGGTGACTTATTGCCTACCTAGATGTGCTTCTTTTATATCGATATACTATTTATATATATACCCGTATATATATATATATATATATATATATATATATATATATATATATATATATATATATATAATATACTGTATATATATATATATATATATATATATATATATATATATATATATATATATATATATATATATATATATATATATGACAGAGAGAGAGAGAGAGAGAGAGAGAGAGAGAGAGAGAGAGAGAGAGAGAGAGAGAGAGAGAGAGAGAGAGAGAGATTATAAACCTCTCTATTTTTCGATGATCCATGTCTAATTCCTTTCAGACAGTTTTTTTCTTATTATTTATATTATTATGTTTGTTTTTATTTATGGAAGACTTTTATTAGGTAATATGGAAGTGAAGAAGTCCTTGCATGACAGTGTGGTAATCCCGACACTGACTTACGGAAGCGAAGCATGGACGTTGGTTGAGAGACTCAGACCAAGAGTGAGAGCAGTGGAAATGAATTACTTAAGGAGTGCGTGCGGAGTTACATGGAGGGATAGACAGACTAATGAGGAAGTAAGAAGGAGGTGTGGTGTGGAGGTAGATGTGCTGGAAAGTGTGAAAAGGAACAACTTGAGATGGTTCGGCCATATGGAACGTATGGAAAGCGAGAGAATGACTAAGAGGGTGTACGAGAGCGAGGTGGAGGGACAGAGGGGGAGAGGTAGACCGAATATGAGGTGGAAGGATGGAGTGAGGAACTACATGAACGAAGGCGGTGCTGGTTGGGGGGAGGGGCGTCGACTGACTGGGGACAGAGGTGCATGGGGGCGGTTCGTTCGTGGCCACCCCTTCGGGGATCACGGCGTCAGGCAATAGATAGATAGATTAATCAATGAACTCTAAGAGAATGGAACTAGTGAGCGTGCCAAACGTAATTGGGGAATTATCTTATTAGTGTTGTTTATATTTCACACTAATTTTAAAGCTTTCAAATGTCCCGAGTGCAAGAATTGCAATGATTAAATTGTGTCCCATCACCCAAGAACTGTAACCTTAATGAAGGGATAGACTGTATATTGTGTCCTCCACGGAGCTCCGAGTTAGTATGAGGGGGACTGGAAGAACATATTGAAATACGCACATAAAGGAAAAGTTGTGTTGATATCACGGAATATGCTAATACTTTTTGCATCATAAATTAAGTACATTTATTTCATCTCGGCGAGTGGATAGTAATGGTACTTGTTATTGTGTTTTCCTTTTACTATGGGGGTTGGAATACTTCGGCAGTTAATCATAAACTCTTACTATATTTCATTAACCTCTGAACTCTGGTATTATTATTCCTTAATCTATTAGTGATTCCCACCTCGGACTAACGTAAGTTCAAACCAGTTCAAACCTGGTTTGAATACTTGGGGTTTGAATACTTGCGACTGCAGGGTATAATTACGTTTTGTGGAATTATATATTCCCTTAGCTATTCAGAGTATGCATTACTTTAGCTTCGAATGGTTTAGGTCACACTTAAAGCTAGTCAATTGAAACTGAATAAATTAGTAGCTAATTTATGGGTACTCCAATCTTAGTGAAAAATATATTCATGACGTATGCATGCAAACGCTTTAAACAATAATTTCCGCAATGAATAATCAGTTTTCTCTTTAACATAAGATTGTTTTCTCCTCTCCTCTAGACTTTAAGAGATATCATCATAGTGGCTCTCCTCACTGATACAAATTTCTCCCTATTTAGTAAACTGAAGATACGGCGGGACTATTATCCCTGATTATCAAGCATCCAATATTTAATAAACTAAACCTCTTTTATCTCCTATTCCTTGAACTCAAGATACAGCAAGACAAACCTCCCTGGTTGTGTTGTATCTAACATTTAATAAACTAAAACTCTGTGGTGATGACTTTTCCCACTTCACTAACTCCCACAATTGACATATCCGAACAGAACCTAATTCCTAGCTAAATGTAGTTCACTTTACTAGCAATTAAAAGCTGAACCAAAACTCATCATAATTTGTATTGTATCATTTGTCAATTTGTCTTTTAATATGGCTTACCTAAAATAGGCAACATCAATGTTTAGTGGCACACAGCCAGGTCAATTAATTTCTAAATTTTTGTATTCATTTGTGGAGCCAATAGGTCCCATAAATAAATATTATTGTTCTCCTTTCTTATCTTCTCTCCACTTTCTGCCGGTTCCCCTAAGCTTGTATTAGTTTTTCTTCCCGGCTCAGGCTGGCCACCAAAATCGCACAAGCTCGTCTTCTCAGTCAGGATTCCTCCCACACCATGTAGTTTCTGGGAGCGCTGGTGAAGATGTGCAATATAAGAACAGGCCCGGGAATACCACAGGTGTAGCTGGGTACATGAAGATTGGGCGATTCTGCGCTGCTTCGACTCCTGCAATAGCTATTGTCCGTCTTCTTCTATTTGCAGTTCCCACTTTATTCCATTAATTCCATGTATGGCTGTAGGGATAGGGTGCGATGGAGGGGAGAGATGATGCTGACCGGCCAGTGCCGTCCTGAAGTCTGGCTCTGTGAATGAATGAATGAATGATGTGGGGAGAGGCCTCACGAGTGATGAAAGTAGAGTTGGAAATTGAAGGTAAAGTGGTGAAGGATGAAGAGTTGGAGAGGTAAAAGCTTGCAGGCGATCTGCATTGCTGTTTTTTTATTTTAGTTGAGTGTCATTTCACTGTAGAAGACTTCTCTGGTGCAGACATTTCGAGAACTGGCTCCGGATCTCTGGTGAGGAACGTTTTCCTGCTGCCGTAGCTGCCTTGATCTTCTTCGACAGCTCGGCGAAGGTCTTCTGGAGCTCGTCGGCCGTGGGCCCCACGTCGATATCTCCGTCATCTTCCTCGATCTCCTCCACGTCGATTTCTTCTCCGATGGTGGACTCGGTGTACTCTGTCGACACAGGGGAGGAGGCTGCCACCGGATGGTCAGTGGTGGTTGGTGATGGAGTGGAGGCTGCTGCAGGTCCTGCACAGTTGGCTGGTGATGGTGGTGGAGAGTCAGAGACTGCTGAAGCAGGAGGCGGTGGCGTGGGCCTTGAGAGAGGCTTCTGGAGATCCAGACGCCTCCTCTGGTGACATCTTTGTCTCACAGCCTGAGATGGAATGAGGCTAGATAATGGAGATGGTGTTGGAAGAGGCGGGATGATGATGGTTGGGAGGTTGTTTGCCTTCAGGAGTGATGGTAGAGGTACTCCTGTAGGAGATGATGCTTCCCTTGGCAAAGGGCCGTAGCAGTTGTGACAACCACCTGGATTAGCTCCAGGCGGTTATCATTGATGACTGCTGTGGCATGGTGTTCCTCCCTCCTGATTCTTCCATGTCTAGAGCCCTTCAGGACTTCTCCTTCAGGGCCCATAACGTTGGTGGCCTCCTCTCCTCTTTTCGTCTTTTTAATCCTGAAGGACACCCTCTCATTGTTGGAAAGAGAGGGCACAGGATGACGAGGGTTGGGCTTTTCAATGCCTGTTGAGTGGACAAAGATGTCCCCTCCATTGTGAGTGATAAAACCATACCCCTTCTTGGTGTTAAACCCTGGACAGGTTTCGCGTTCTAACGCGTACGGTAAAGGAAACGAGAGTCGAAAGTGGCACGCCGCACTAAAATATTCGCCAAAAATCAGGTAATTGAGATAGATTTTTTGTCTACATTTGAACATGTAATATAAGGAATGCTTAATCTAATGTGAAGTGGAATTGAAAATCAGAGTGATTTTTATATTTTTAATGATTATTCTAGAAAAATAACTTAAGAAAATGACTAAGTTTACTAAAAAATAAAAATAAATACTTAAAGTTCCCTGAGGATAGTGAAACTCTGGTGACTAGTAGGGGGATGGTGTGGACCTCATCAGCTGCAGTCTTGTCGACCTGGGTCCCATAGGGCGCGATCTGTGCAAAGAATAAAAAGGGTTAATTTCGAAAACTCAAAAAATGATCAATGGTTTACAGAAAATCATTAGGGTGCCTAAATATTGGTGGATTTAGTTGAAACTTTGTCAGAATAGTGCCAACCAACACTGGAACACAGGGAAACCCTAAATATTGAGATCAGAACTAGTAAATAGCAATGACATAGCATTGTGTACACTTAACTCCGAGACGTCAGACAGTTTTCGGCAAAAATTTGAGAGAAAAAAATTCATAACTGAACAAATTGTTTATGAATCTGCCTATAAATCACCATGGACATTCCTAAACAACCTAAGAACAATATCAGTATGAATAATGGGGGTTTGGAGTAGTTATACACACACAGTACTGAAAGGGTTAACCTTATCTCCCAGCACCGCTCCGGCCGCAACCCTCTGAAAGTAGACAACACTTTCCACAATGTATAGGATGATTATAAATGCATGGATTTTGATCACATGTGAATGATGAATACTGCTTGAATAATACATACTACACCCTAAAAATATTAAAAAAATATAAAAAAAAAAAATGTGGGGGCATAACAGGTAAGTACTTGGTAAATTTCAATCAGCAGGAACAGGTAAAATGGTAATAAAATGGGTAGCTTGTCCCTGGGCAACTGGGGGCATGACAGGTAAGTCATTGGTACCAATCAATCAGCAGAAACCAGGTAAAATTATAAGGAAATGGGTAGGTAGTCACTGGGGCACAACAGGTAAGTACTTTGTCAAATTCAATCACCAGGAACAGATAAAATGGTAATAAAATGGGTAGCTTGTCCCTGGGCAACTGGGGGCATGACAGGTAACTAATTGGTACCAATCAATCAGCAGAAACCAGGTAAAATTATAAGGAAATAGGTAGGTAGTCACTGGGGGCACAACAGGTAAGTACTTTGTCAAATTCAATCACCAGGAACAGGTAAAATGGTAATAAAATGGGTAGCTTGTCCCTGGGCAACTGGGGGCATGACAGGTAACTAATTGGTACCAATCAATCAGCAGAAACCAGGTAAAATTATAAGGAAATGGGTAGGTAGTCACTGGGGGCACAACAGGTAAGTACTTTGTCAAATTCAATCACCAGGAACAGGTAAAATGGTAATAAATGGGTAGCTTGTCCCTGGGCAACTGGGGGCATGACAGGTAAGTCATTGGTACCAATCAATCAGCAGAAACCAGGTAAAATTATAAGGAAATGGGTAGGTAGTCACTGGGGGCACAACTTGTAAGTACTTTGTCAAATTCAATCACCAGGAACAGGTAAAATGGTAATAAAATGGGTAGCTTGTCCCTGGGCAACTGGGGGCATGACAGGTAACTAATTGGTACCAATCAATCAGCAGAAACCAGGTAAAATTATAAGGAAATGGGTAGGTAGTCACTGGGGGCACAACAGGTAAGTACTTTGTCAAATTCAATCACCAGGAACAGGTAAAATGGTAATAAAATGGGTAGCTTGTCCCTGGGCAACTGGGGGCATGACAGGTAACTAATTGGTACCAATCAATCAGCAGAAACCAGGTAAAATTATAAGGAAATGGGTAGGTAGTCACTGGGGGCATAACAGGTAAGTACTTTGTCAAATTCAATGAGGAAATACACCAATAGCGAAATCAGAAAAAAAAAACAAGAAAAAAAAACAAGAAAAAAAAAATTGTGGTGGTATATGGCAACTCAGATATCTGGCAACAGTCAGGACACGACGTCACACAATCTAGCCATCATGTGTAGAAGACTGAAAGTCCTAAGTCTAATACAAAGGCATGAAACATATGATTACTGTAACTTTCAACAAATATGGTACAAAAACTTACTGTGTTTACTGGGTCATATGTGGCACCGGAAAAGGGGTGAAAGGGTTGTGGTGGGAGGAGAGAGCAGCGCAGGTCTGTCTTTGGTGGGGTCCCAGCTCCTACTGATAGATGGCTTGCCTCACCAGGAAATTCAGCCTCCTATTGGCTCCCCCGGTCACGTGACATGCAAGCATAGACAAAGGCGGATTTTCGCGTTCCTTAAATGACCCCACGAATCCTGTCCAGGGTTAAACCACTTAACGTGGCCAGTAAGGGTGGTTGTGGTGCTGGAGGTCTCGGCAGGCATGCTGGAGTGGAGTAGAGTGGCTCTGTCTCGCTCCACCCCCTCCTTATATACCCGCCCGTCACGTCAGCGAGCGCGCTGATTGGTCCAGCCGGGCGGACTGCAATATCTTCCCCCAGGCAGCTGCTTTGATCCACTTCTTCTCACTTAATTAGTTTCACCCCTCTTCATAATAGTGTCCCGGCAGTGGTTTTTCCTTATTTTCTCAGGGCTTACAGGAGTAAGAAGCTTGCCCAAAGGAAATAACCTTGTTATTGACGGGATACGGAATGTGGAGACAGTTGTGAAGGCGGAGGGTATTTAACCGACCAATCAGCGCACTGGTGGGCGGTGCTAAACGGCTGGTTAAACTCCTCCCTCCTCACAGTCAATGCCGTGCGCTGATTGGCTGCAGGGTTTGCAAAGCCACACCTCTCCTCTGCTTGCTGTTTTGACTGATATTCATACTTTACAACTCTTTGGTGATGGGCTGGAAAATTTGGCACCGCAGTACTCACTAATAATTCTTTAATCTTCTTTTGGTAAAGGAAGCATTCCACGGAAAGGCCCTTTTAATGGAATACAGGGTCGTTGGCTGAATACAATTTTGACTGCTGAGAGATGTCGGCCGAGCATAATTTCGCCCTCAAGGAAAACCTCACCTAACCTATGGTAACTTAACCTAACCTATAATAACTTAACCTCACCTAAACTAATCATAGCAAATGTAAATTAAACCACCTGACCAACTACTCTTCATGACCATATGGTCTTACCAATAGAAGTCCACGTCTTTGAGATGCAGAGTTTTCATCCAAGAGGCTGAATACTCGTGGGGCCCTTTCACCGATTTGCAAGCTTTGACTTATGACCAAGTGCATAATTTAGCAAAACAACATACTTTGACAAAATTATCTGTTAAGGTAAATTTGAATTATATATAATATGAATATGTACATATTAAATGGATATAAAACGAAAGTATGTATAAATATTTTTGCCATAATTATGCCAAATATATATATACTGTATATAATATATATATATATATATATATATATATATATATATATATATATATATATATATATATATATATATATATATATATATATATATATATATATATATACTGTATATACCGGTATATAAATATTTATATGAGGGTGAGCGGTGTAGCTGGTCTTTGCTTGCCTTGTATTCAGACTTGATCTGGTGCTGGAGGTCAGGAACTGTCTCAGTTTTTATCTCCCCATGGTGGGTGGGGATGATAAGTGGTGAGGTTGGGCCAAGAGAGGGCCAGTGTTGTCCAGGCAGGTACCTGTATCCGTGTGGTCTCTTTGGCTCCGCCCACCTACCTGGCACAACGCGGGCCTGTGATTGGCTAAAATGCTCGCTGGGGTAGGCTTGGGTCGGCCAGGGCTATTGAACTGTAGATGCTCCCAGCTACCAGTTCTCATTCTCTTAATATCTTCCCAGAAGCTTATTTGTGATGGTCTTTAGTGGCTGATGGGAGTAAGAGGGTGGCACCAATGTACTTTATTTTTTTTACCAGGACATAATATACGGGTGTGAACTGAGGGTAAGTTATGAGCCGGGTGTTTAGGAGGTGAGGTGAGGTGAGTGTTTTGTTGCGTCAATGGCGGCCTGTGATTGGCTGAGAGCTCGGAGGAGGCAGGGTCTTGACACGGGCATGCGATATAGAGGGCAAATATTGATGGCACACCTGAGTTAATCTCGCCTTCTGATTGGGTGACAGGATTACTCCTTCACCATCTCCTTCTCGATTAAGGAGAGCACCTGATCGCCTTAACACTCTCCCTCTCAAATGTTCCCCGTCTTTTTGCCATTCCAACAGTCCAATATTTTGTACGAGGCACTGGTGGAGCTAAATAGCCGTGGTTTAGTTACCCAGAGTTGTTCGGGCGAGTATGATTTGCCCAGGCTAGCTGAGAAATTGGTTCAGTGCTCTTAAGGCTTGCACTCTCTGATCCTTTCCGTTCACTATTACTATGAGGCGAAGGAGCTTGTACTACGGGTCACTCCTCGGGAGAAGCCTTTGGACTGGCACTGATATACCTCAGATGTTCTATTTATACCCGGGTCCGGGTACCTGATTGGTGAACTACTAACCTGGCCACTGTGAGTAACTATTTCAGAGGGGTTAGTCTGCTTAAGGATTTTGGGTTCCATTTTAGCTTTAATCTCTCTTCTAAAATCAGGTCCTCGATCTTAAGGTGACTTGATTAATTTAGTAAGAGGAGATCCAGATTTAATTCTAGGTTTGTCTAAAGCCCCATTCCCCCTTACTTTATTCCTCTTTTCCTCCTTCTCACTATTTTGGGCATAATTGAAATCTTCATAAGTATCTGAAACTCCCCTCTCCTGATCCGTGGATTTATCGAGGTTAATTGACTCTCTAGTTTCTCTCTCCCAGTCTGTCTCACTTTCCTCAGCCTCTCCCACTTCTCCCGGATCGTCAAGCTCCGGGTCTGACTCTAAGTCGTCCTCTCTCCCTGTACAGGACTGCACAGAACATGGAAGGCCAAGTACTACTATCCATCATTAATGAATCTTCAATACCAGGAGTTGAATAGGCCTACTCATTTCTATTCCCTGCCCAAAATTCTGTTTCTACCTCACTCTCCTCTCCACTACTCCATTCACTCATGTCCGAAGGTAAGATTCCCTCATACCGTTTACTATGGCGGATATGTGTGGCAGAAACAATATCCCCATCATGTAAATTCATATTTTTTCACCAACCAACTTTACTTCTAAACTCAATTAATGAAATCAACAAATACATGTGGCACTCCAAGGACACGAACCTAGGATACTCACACCAGACCTGTTACGGTCCATTGATCTCTACAACTCTAAAAGGGCCTTCATATTTCTCCTGTAATTTACCTGCCCGAGGGAGATCATGTCTCTTTACCAGAAAATACTGCCCGTGGTAATATGGATTTGTCAGAGTTGGTATCATGGGTTGCCGTTTTGTTATCTGTGTTTGTAATAGCTGGCGTCTTTCCCCTTGATTTTTAAGATATTGTTCTGGTCGGGAATAGGTAGTGTGTTTGGTTTTGGCAGAAGTCGTTCCTGGGACAGTCTAGGTGTGTTACCGAATATTATCTCATAAGGGGAATATCCGGCAGCCCTGCAAACCGTAGTATTGATTCCCCAAATTATTTATGGTAGCAGTTCTGGCCACTCTCGAGTTATCTCTCACCCTTGTCAATTCAGACTAACCCTCACACAATTCTCGAGTAGTTTATGATTTCTCTCGCATACAGCATTCCCTTGTGACCAGTATGGGGAGGTATGCCGGATCTGGTACCCCAAGGTATCCCCCAAATGTTGCCAGAGTTCGTTATTGATCTCCCTACCCCTGTCGCTAATAATGCACTCTGGGATGCCATACACGAAAATGACTTTATCGAGAATACAATTGGCCACAGTTCCCGCGCTTTTGTCCGGGATGGCACAAGCCAAAACTCTAGACTGGCCTAAATGAGCCCCCTTTCCATCTCGCCCATGTAGTATCTCAATCATATGTTTAGCCTCGGAGTAATCTAAAACTACACGGTCTTTGGAGTCTCTCCAAGCTCCATCAGGAAAACGAAATTTATCCCCCTGGTTTTGTGTTGGCTCCAGTTTTCTCTTTTCACGCTGAATGGATTGTACTGGGGCTACAGGTAATTTGGATAGTCCATCAGCATTGGTGTGTAGTTTGCCCGGTCGATGTTTAACATAGAATAAGTATTCCTCCAGAATCCCCTTCCATCTAACAAATAGCCTGTCTTCTGTCTTCATCTTTCTGAGCCACTGTAAGCTATGATGGTCAGTTATTACTTCGAAGTGTACCCTGGCTAAATAGGGTCGAAAGTATTGCACTGCCCACACTAAAGCTAAACATTCTTTCTTGGTAATGCTGTAGTTTTTTTCACCTCTATTTTGAGTCCGACTGGCACAGGCCACGATGCCTTCCTTACCATCAACCTTCTGTTCCAATACTGCCCCTAGCCTAATGAAATCGGGATGACAAATTATAGGGTTGGAGGCCAACTTTACTTTTACGGTCTCGAAAGCCACTTGGCAACTCTGGTCCCAATCGAACTTTCTTCCTTTCTCAAGTCTTTTAGTCATAGGTCGAGCGAGTTTGGATAAATTTGGCATAAACCGTATATATTAGGAGGCCATCTCCGGAAATGCTCTAACCTCTCTGACAGTGGTAGGTGGAGAGATCTCTGCGATAGCTCTCATTTCTAGGGGGTCAGGTTGGATACCTTTCTTTGAGACTACATGTCCTAAGTATGCCACGTCGCATGACCCTAGTTGGCACTTAGAAGGTTTCAATTTTATTCCCGCTTCCCGAATTTAGTCTAATACTTCTGGCAACCTGTCAATATGCTCCTCCCAGCTGCTCGAGAATATTATGATGTCATCCAGGTAGGCCAGATAAGTCCGCTAAGTTAGTCCCCTTAACACTTCATCCATAACCCTAGTGAAACTAGCTGGGCCATTGAAAGCTCCAAACGGTAGAATCGTGAACTGGTATAGTTTACCTTCACTCCTGGCGAACGCGGTTTTCTCCTGATCCTCTGATTTAATCGGTACCTGCCAGTGTCTGCTTTGCAAATCCAGAGTAGAAAACCACGTAGACCCGATGACCGACTCCAGCAAGTCGTCTGTGCGGGGTAGGGGCTGGGCATCTTTAATCATGACATCATTCAGTTTCCTGTAATCCTCACAAAACCGAATAGACCCATTTTTTTCCCCTAGGACTACTGGCGATGACCACAGACTGTGTGACTCTACTATCCCTTGTCTAAGCATATCATCTACCTGCTCCTTCTCCTTTTGTCTCATGATTGGGTTTTGTTGTCTATATGGTTGTCTAACAGGGGGACGGTCCTTGTGTGTGTATCTCATGTCGGTGTCGTTTCCAAGCTAATCCTAGGTCCCCCTTGCCTTGAGCGATATGCCCACAATAATTTATGTAAAGTACTCGCTTGGTCTGACGTCAGTTGTTTTGGGATTTCTGGTAAGTTATCTGGCCCATCAGTCCCAAAAGTGGTAGGTTGTGCTGGTGTGACCTGCCCTAGCAGTCTTCCCTTCTGGTAATTTATTGTGGTCTCTCCAAAATGTGCAATGACTATCTTCCTCTGATCTGAGGTGATAAAAGTGAGAGATATTCGCCTTCAATCTGTTGTTCTGGCTCAAAAATCCCTGTTGTCATCCCGTTTTGTCTGGGAATTGCTATCATTCTCCAAGTTTTAGGGGGTAGAGAAATGTAACTGTGGTAGCCACTAACTGTTCTGTGGTAGTGGTTTCCTTTGGACCACACTTTATGCTCACCCCCAACTGACTCATCAGGTCTATTCCTAAATACCCATCTACCCCACTGTTAGATCTCCCCAATAGCACGTAGAAATCTGTGGTAACCCTTATTTCCTTCCACTGCACCAACACGGTGTCAGTTTTCCCTAGAATAGACAGTGGTTGCCCTCCTGCTCCTACTTGCTGAACATTAGTTTGATATAGGGGTCCTAATTCCCTCTGATTGTTCCTCACAAAATTCTCCAAAAGACAACTTCTAGTTGCCACTGTGTTTACTAACATGTTCACCGCTCTCCCATTTATTACCATCGTTTCACAGGGCGTTTGTCTCTCTGGTATATTTACCTCGCCATAACGCCCTTTTATGAGAGGTTCATTTTTTTTTTTTTTTCTTCTGGCATCGTGATTTGTGGTTGGTTCTCTGCCTCCCTATACTCCACTGGGATCATTCTGCCCCAATTTAGGGTTGTCACCATTGGGAAGGGTCGGTTATTGATAGGTAGTGGTCTTGGGCTAAATCTGTGTGTCTGGCTTTGTGTATGGTTCGGGCAGTTCCTAGCTAAATGTCCGGTTTGTCTGCATACAAAACATCGGATCATTGCTCTTTGGTGCCATTTGTTTGTGTTCTCCTCTTCCCCTTTCTTATTTAACTCTGTTAACTCCCTGGCTTCCATTTATTGTGGTGATCACTTCATGTATAATGCAGTGCTTTCTTACTTCTACGGGACAGGCCTGAATCATAATATCCCTTATCTCCGTCTCTTGACTCTCCTGGTTCATGTGTTGGTAAGGTAATTTGACGTTCTTCATGATTTCCATCCTCAGAGCTCTCACGTTTTGTCCGTCTAACTTCATAACTTCAAGTTTGTCCGTGGCCTTCCTTGTGGAAGTTTCTCGGCCAAACCCCACTACTAGCACATTCCTAACCTCTGCCATGATCCTAGCCCCTCTAGGCGTACCCTTACGTCATTTAGGGCCTTGCCCAAGTGAGCCTTCCCATATGCTACTTTCTTCTCGTCCTCCCTGACATCGGGCAAGGTGAATATTATTGGCAGTTCAACTGTTCAATTCACAGTTCAATCTCCTCCTTTACCTCTTCCCATATCCTGTATATATTTATATAAATATATATATATATATATATATATATATATATATATGTTAGTAAAGCCAGGTAAGTCAGGTAAGCCAGGTGAGTCAGGTACAAGGGGAGATAGAAGGGCAGGAAGACCCCCATTGAGATGGAGAGACTGTGTAAGAAAGGCTTTGGATGATAGAGGAATGACTATAGATCAGGCAGGGGAAGTGGTGGTGGACAGGAGTGAATGGAGAATGCTTGTGAATAGTTGAGTGAACACGTGGTCATTTGGAGTAAGGGGTCGGGCGCAAGTTCGACTAGATAATAGTCCATAAGGCGCCTGGCCCGGGGGGACGATTAATATGAAGGGTGTGCCTGGAAGTGTGGTGGGAGGGCTTGTGGCTTTGGCTCCGCTGCATGTCTGCCTGCCGAGATCGGAACCTCTCCGGGTGGTCAGGGGCCGGGGGAGTGCTGGAGCGACCTTGGTAACCCTGGTCTCTGGGTCTTCTCCTGGATGACCTGGATGTGTGTGAGTTTGTGTTTTTTATCTGTGTTTATTTTTTGTTTTATGTTGTTTTTGTGTTTTCCCTGTTCTTGCTCTGTCTTGAGTCGGCTACCCTCAAAATGGGGATTGGGCCTGAGCATATAGATAGATAGATAGATAGAAAGCCAGGTAATACATTTTCTTTAATACATACGAGGTTGAAAGAAATGGCAATTTCTGCGTTGGAAATTTTATTATTCAAAGTTTCCAGGTCTCTGATGAGTTTTTGCTGGGTGGCAGGAAGTAGATGAATGAGATGAGCAAAATTCATGGTGGTACAGGGTTACATAAATGTACATGATGATACAGGATATACGATGCGTTTCACTGGACAACCAGCATTATCAAGTAAGGGTAGAATGATATAAAAGGTAAACAGGAAGGGTATATATAGAGGGTGGAGGATCAGAGGAGGCGAAAATCAGGGGGCAAAGGTCTCCTATTGGTGGAGGGGTATTCTAGGAGTGCAAAAGGGGGAACCGCTTCGGCGGGTCGTTGGGCAGCTAGGAGCTCTTCCTCGATGGTACCCATAAAAAAGTTTTCAAAAAGAACTCCTAGGGGGCTGCCCATCGCCACACCGTCTATCTGCTTGTACATGTTAACCCAGGGGCAAAGGAAGGGGGCCTCCTTGGTACACAGCTCCAGTAGTGTTTTCAGGGCCTTCTCCGGGATGTCCAGTGTTGGTGTATCAGGGCAATGGTAAATTCGACGTAGAATCATGTCAATGGTCCTATCCACTGGCACGTTGGTGAACAGGCTTTCTACGTCGAGGGAGGCGATTGTGTGGTTGTTGTTCCCGGGGGCGTCTCGTAAAGGGGCGATGGGCAGCCCCCTAGGAGTTCTTTTTGCGAACTTTTTTATGGGTACCATCGAGGAAGAGCTCCTAGCTGCCCAACGACCCGCCGTCTACTGTAGATACGTGGATGACATCTTCGTGCAAATCAAGGACCTCCACGAACTACAGGAACTCCAGCGTCGCTTCATGACCTCCTCCGGACTTAACTTCACCTTTGAAAAATCTAACAATGGACAACTCCCCTTCCTCGACATCCTTGTAGCTCTGAACGACCATGGGTTCAAAACCACCGTCTACACTAAACCAACTAACACAGGACAATGCCTCAACGGCGATAGTGAATGCCCCCGCCGTTATCTTCTATCCTCCATCTCCGCCTATGTAAGGAGAGCCCTCACGCACTGCTCTACCTGGGCCGACACCCACCAGGAACTAGAAAGACTATCCCAAGTTTTAGTGAATAATGGATACTCCAACTCCGACATCTCCAGCACCATCAACCACCATCTTGAAAAATGGTACACCCAAAGCCCTCCTAACATTGACCCCCCCAATGAAATAAAGATCTTCTACCGCAATTACATGTCCTCTGAACACAAAAATGACGAGGCCGTCTTAAAAGAAATAATCTCCAAGCATGTCCACCCTACCAACCCGGAAAACAAAATCAAATTAATAATTTATTACAAATCCCCCAAGACCTCCAACCTCGTTCTCCGCAACAAACCAGCTTCCACCAAGATAAAGAGCCCGATGACCGACGATCACGTCATTTACCAACATACCTGTAATTATGAGGACTGTGGACCTCATTCCTATATTGACATGACGCAGACTCGTCTTTCACGTCAGTTAACTCTTCACCTTCAGGCTGGAGCCATCAAAGACCACTATCTCACCCCCAACCACCCCCACCTCACACGCAACGAGTTAGAGAAACACACCACCATACTCGATAAAGAAAGTGACCCAAGGAGATTACCTATACTCGAAGCGTTATATATCCAAGCCTTACATCCTAACATCAACAACCAAACTCTAGACCTTCAGATCCTTCCTTCTGCCAAAAGGCACTACCCTACAGGACCTAACGCCCCTCCTCGCCCCCCGGTGCCCTTGACGCAGCCCCCCGCGCTACCTTCTTCAGCTTCGTCTTCTGCCGGCGCCACACGGACCTCACAACTTAGGCCACGCCCCTCGACACGCAGCCAATCAGCTTTGACCCCGCCACCCGACCAACACCATCCCGCATCCAGTGCGCCTGCGTGAAGCGGTTCCCCCTTTTGCACTCCTAGAATACCCCTCCACCAATAGGAGACTTTTGCCCCCTGATTTTCGCCTCCTCTGATCCTCCACCCTCTATATATACCCTTCCTGTTTACCTTTTATATCATTCTACCCTTACTTGATAATGCTGGTTGTCCAGTGAAACGCGTCGTATATCCCGTATCATCATGTACATTAATGTAACCCTGTACCACCATGAATTTTGCTCATCTCATTCATCTACTTCCTGCCACCCAGCGAAAACTCATCAGAGACCTGGAAACTTTGAATAATAAAATTTCCAACGCAGAAATTGCCATTTCTTTCAACCTAGTATGTATTAAAGAAAATATATATATATATATATATATATATATATATATATATATACATATATATATATATATATCTATATATACAGTATATATATATATTTATATATAATATATACATCTATATATATTTTTTTTTTCTCAATGTGAATGAGGGAGACAAAAGGCATAACTGCCTGCAGCGAGTGCCTCCCCCAGATTTCAAAGAGTGACAGGGCCGAAATCAAGGGACGTCCGAGCTAATATGCCTGGACACACGGAGTTTGAAACAATTTAAGTCATAGGAAGAGGGAAAGACTGATTCTGGGAGAGAGTTCCAGAGCTCAGCAGTTGAATAGAAGAAAGTCTGAGAATAGCGTTTCACTCTTGGGTTGGAGAGTTGCACAGAGTAGGGGTGGGATTGTGTTGCAAGGTGGGTACTACGTACCCTACGTAGAGGAGGTGATATACACTGGGAAAGCTCCGAGGAACACTGATTATTGTAGTAGCGATAGAATAGTGAGAGAGATGCAACATTGCGGCGAAGAGAGAGAGATTGCAGAGAGTTGGTGAGTTGACGGGAGTTAATGATACAAAAGGCTTTCCTTTCTACTTTATCTATGAGTGCGGTGCGACAGGATCCTCCCCACAGATGTGAACAGTACTCAATACAAGGACGCACTGTGCCTGTGTACAGAGCAAGTAGCTGCACAGGGGTAAAGAACCCCTTTGAGGCGGTGAGCACACCCAGCTTCTGGGAGGCTGCCTTAGCGAGACTGGTAAAATGGTCTTTCCAAGTGAGAACAGAAGAAAAAGAGACACCGAGAACATTGAGGGAAGATGAAGGGTTGATTTTTGTATTGTTGAAGAATAAGTGATAGTCCTCTGGAGGTTCCTGACGGGTAGTAAGATGGATGAATTGAGTTTTGGAAGCATTAAATGTAACAAGGTTTTCTCTACCCCAATTGGAAATAGTAGCTAGATCAGAAGATAATCATTTTATGGCTTCATTACGTTTACTTTTGAGGGACTGCTGGCTGGGGCGTTCGGGAAAACTAATTGAGTGGTGTAAAGTAGAGTCGTCTGCATTTGAATGGATGGGACTAGATGTACAGTTGAGAAGATCATTTATGAAAATTAGAAAGAGAATAGGAGATAGACAGAACCCTGAGGAACACCGGAGTTGATAGGATGAGGAATTGAGCGATGGCCGTCCACAACCACAGCTATGGAAATGCCGGAAAGGAAATTAGAGACAAAGGCACAGATGGAGGGACAGAAACCGAAGGAGGGTAGTTTGGAAATTAAAGATTTGTGCCAGACCCTATCGAAGGCCTTCGATATGTCTACATATATATATATATATATATATATATATATATATATATATATATATATATATATATATATATATATATATATATATATATATATACATATATATATATAGATAGATAGATAGATAGATACATAGATATATATATATATATATATATATATATATATATATATATATATATATATATATATATATATATATATATATATGTGAGTTATCTGCTCAACAGGTGGCGTTGTGTGTGTGTAAGTGTGAGAGTCCGAGTGTAGGGGGTGAGACAGTGAAGCACGGGAACGAGGTGGCTTCAGAGATGGGGTCGTTTCGGGCCATGAGTGAGCACCGTGCCTCATGTGAAGGCAAGATGGCAGGTGCTCGTTGTACTCTACGTGCCTCACATGTCTCACTCCCTAGACTGGAACACGACCTCACGGGCTTCACTGTTCATTGTAAAGCGGTGAATGTTAAGGCTCTCAGCCTATGCCCGAGAGGAAGTAAGTTGGAATATAGAAAAAAAAAAAAAAAAAAAAAAAAAAAAATATATATATATATATATATATATATATATATATATATATATATATATATATATATATATATATATATATATATGTGTGTGTGTGTGTTAGTGTGTGTGTGCATGCTGGCAAATTTTAAGCGTGGGAAGAAATTAAGTTCTTGTCTGTGTGAGCAAGAAGGTCCTTCGAAGGATGAGGATCGAAGTCTGCTAAAACATGCAACTGCATAGATACCAACGTCAGGGTTTTGCAAGAAGAGTTCACGTGAAGCCATGGTGTTGGATTTTGTTTATGTGTTTGTTGCTGCATTATTGTATATCATTATCTATATTACTTCATATTTTCTCCACAAGCATGTACAGGATTCAGTAAGCGAACTGTGTCAACAAATAAATGATATATAACTATATATATATACAATTATACATACTACTCAACGACTGTAGTAATGCATCTTTGCATATATCAAATATATACATTGCATTGACTTACTATACCTGTATGTGGATTACATATTTATATTCTGCCTAGACGAGGTTAAATGCATGTTAAATGTTACAGTACTGTTGGAGTGGCTGTGGTTATATAACCATTGTAATCAGCTCCTTGTGCTTAACGGGTGCAATTATTCACCTTGTAAATGTGACACTGGTCAGTGTCGTTTGAGGGGGCGTTGTATTAGCTCTCCGGTATAGAACATTTTACCGCGAAGATAGTTCGTTACAGTGAATAAATTAAGTGCAATAAATATTAAATTACGACCATGATAGTGAAGAAATACCTATTTTAGTGTTGTTTCCAACGGTTTTTCAAGTAGGTGCCCAGTGCTCCGAGGCCAGGAAGAAATGCTCACCTAGCGAAAATAGAATTGACACAAATGTCAATCGTTATAATTATGTGCGTATTCCTCTGAGCGTATATTTATAAGTGGAGTATCCAGTAGTATCATAATATTTAATTAATAGTGAGGTTCAGCTCTGTAAAAGGGGGAAAAGGTGATCAAGTGAAAATAAATAAATATCTAGAGTAGAAATTACAGATTGTTACCCACACTGTGCCAATATTTATCCACCGCGCCCCGTTCACCACAACTCCCTTCACACAACCCGAAACTAAATCATTTTCAAAAGACTATCTAAACAAAAAATCCATCTATCTATTGCCTGACGCCGTGATCCTCGAAGGGGTGGACACAAATGAAACACCCCCATGCACCTCTGTCCCCAGCCAGTCGACGACCCTCCTCCCAACCAGCACCGCCTTCATTGATATACTTCTTCACTCCATCCTTCCGCCTCTCCCTCTCTGTCCTTCCACCTCGCTCTTGTAAACTCTCTTAGTCATTCTCTCGCTTCCCATACGTTCCATATGGCCGAACCATCTCAAGGTATTCCTTTTCACTCTTTCCAGCACATCTACCTCCACACCACACCTCCTTCTTACTTCCTCATTCGTCTGTCTATCCCTCCATGTAACTCCGCACGCACTTCTCAAGTAACTCATTTCCACCCCTCTCACTCTTGGTCTGAGTTTCTCCACCAATGTCCATGCTTCATAGCCTTAAACCCAGACCCCTTTCTTAAAACTGGCCTACAAAAAAATAAATACAATATATAACACACACACACAAAAACGAAAAGAGGAATAATGATCAACGGATAATAAATAATATTTAAAGTAAACAGCTCCTATTGGCACCATAACACAAGGGCCACCTAAACACTTTCGCCCGACAGGTACCGAACTAAACTTTCAAATGCCTCGCGACATATACATATAAAAGACCAAACTCCCAGCCCTCCTGAAGAAACTTTTGACCCTCAAAAAGCCTCTCGTATAGTGTAGGACTTGACAATAGATACATAAATAATAGCAGTGACAGTATTACCCACCAGACCGACGTCCGGGCACCCATTAAAGTAACATATATTAACATTTATACAGTCATACGTTAAAGTGATAATAATACCAATAAATTCACCTCCCTCCGACCTCTCCCCCGGGACCCGATCCCTGGCGACCCCATACTACACCACGCGCAACACCCCAGCACCCACGGGTCCCCCACACAGCACTATGCATCACACTACTCCCCACCCTCCACACCTCAATATATAAACCAGTAAAGAAAAAGAGAAATAATAAGGAAATTAGACTAAACTACTATCAAAGATGGATAACGATACATGCAATAAATCCAAGCAAAATTCTGTGGACCAAACTGCAAACTGGGACGAATGTAAATTGCTATTTTATCAGCAATGCATTGGGTAAGCACAACAAAAGTAAAACAAAACTTACATGTGTAAATTACTTTTATGAATTTAATAAACTGAAACTCAAGAAAATGCTGAAAGACAACAACATACAACAAGAATTTACTGATGTAATGGAGAAAATTGTGCAAAAAGTCCAAATGGCCTTGCTAAATTAATATATTTCACTCCATTCTGGCACCAAAACACAGTCCCCAACAAACTTAACATTGTGCTCGCGATTCATGATTTTTTTTAGTTACAGGTTGTCACACTACAGTGATACATTTTCACCTGTCTGAGCTTACTCTCCCTTATGCGCAAATACCCGTAACTCTCAGCCTACCACACCCCCACGTAACTCTCAGCCTCCCACATCCCATGTGACTCTCAGAATCCCACACCTCCACATTGCCCTTCATAACCAACAACACCCCCACAAGTTACCTCAGTCACCTCCACTCCCTCCCCCCTCTATCTGCCCAACTGAAACCCTTCTGTCACCTGAAACCTCCGCCCAGGACTGTATTCTGTAACCGACTACCCCAAGCAACAACAACACAAGAGGAATGAAGGGATAATTCCTCAAAATCAAAACCGCCTGTCATCTACCACAACCACCCCAGGTACAGGTTGCTTCCACCACAACTAATCAATAGACAGGTAGTGCCACTCGGGAGGTATCTGGTCTGGTCCCAAAGCAACATATTCATACTGGTACAAGGGAAATTGCAAAATCAATCACCACCTCAACACACTCAGGCACACAAGGATCATCTACACTTGTATGCAGGTATCACCTGAAAAGAATGTGCCACTTTGGACCAAAAGGTGAACTTAATGGAATAAAATGCAGATTTGAGCACCCTAAAATTTGCAACATTATGATTAGAGATGGCACATACAGATTTGGTGAAAACTGCAAATACCACCACCCACCCTTCTGCCAGTAATCATTAGAGAGTAAGACATATGCTATGATAGCAAATGCCCAGATTTTCATATTAGGTGGACTTGGAGGATAGCTAGAAACAACTCAAATGCTAATACAGAAAAACTTTCCAGTTATGGGAGGACGAGACAGAGGAAGAAGACAATATAAATGTGAAATGGCAGAACAAAATTAATAAAGTGCGAGAACTGAAAGAACAAATAGCCCAGCTCCAGTACCTCCTGTCCTTCCGAGCGTGACACAAGGATGTGCTCTACGAGCGACATCAAATACATCCCGAATACTACTACGTACACATAGTAGAATAAATATCACCTCCCCATCTTGTTTGCAAACATCCCAGGTCTAAAAATAGAACCGCAAACAAAGTACCATTTATTCGGGGCATGCTAGAAGAAGGAAACGCTATATATGAGGCTCTCACAGAAACTCAACATTAAGATCAGGTAGATAGTATGGATTCCTGGTTATGTCTCTTATTTTCTTTCCAGCCGTTCCATAGCTGCGGTTGTGGACGGCCACCGTTCACCTCCTCAACCTATCAACTCTGGTGTTCCTCAGGGTTCTGTTCTTTCTCCAATTATCTTCCTATTATTCATTAACGACCTTCTCAACTTCACTTCCAGCCCCATTCACTCATATGCTGACAACTCTACATTACACTATTCAACTAGCATTCCACAAAATTATTCACAGCAGGAACTCCAAAACTCACATACAGAGGCCATTAAACACCTATCTTCTGATCTCTCTACTATCTCTAACTGGGGCAGAGAAGACCTTGTTACTTTCAATGCTTCCAAAACTAATTTCTTTATCTGTCTACTCGTCGCCCCTTCCAGAAAACTATGACCTACTCTTCAACAACATACAAATAAACCCTTCATCTCCTATTAATATTTTTGGTTTATATTTTTCTTCTGATCTCTCTTGGAAAGATCATATTACTACTCTTGCTGAAACAGCTTCCCCGAAGCTGGGTGTGCTCAACCGCCTCCGTTTTTTTTTTTTTTTTTTTTTTCTTCTATATTCCAACTACTCCCTCTCCGGCAAGGCTGAGAGCTTGTACACGCCACCGCTGAACACAGTGAGGCCCGTGAGGTCTTGTTCCAGTCTAGGAATTGAGACATGCGAAGCACCCATTCACGGCTCGAAGCAACTCCATCTCTGAAGCTGCTTCGCCTCTGCGCTTCACAGTCTCATCTCCCAGACTCGGACCCTCACTCTCAGAACGCCACCTATTGAGCAATTAACTCACTAGGCATTGCCCCCCTGTAGCATATGTTGAATATGGGAATATTCATACAATGTTATTTAATCAGGGAACAATGAGGGTATTTTATTTGGCATTTCAAGGTGCTGTGGTAATGCACTGAAACTAGGTACAGCACAAATTCCATCCCAATAATATCTTCTCATTGACATATTGGGATTTGAACCCGGGTCCATTGGATTACCAGTCCAGTGGCAAGACCACTCCGCCACACCTCCCCTTTACCTCTGTGCAGCTTCTTGGTCTGTACAGGGGCACAGCGCGTCCATGTATTGAGTATTGTTCACACGTGTAGGGAGGATCCTCTCACACTACACTTCTAGACAAAGTAGAAAAAACCCTTCTGTCTCATTAACTCACGTCCACTCACCATTTCTCTGCAGTCCCTCTCTCTTCGCCGCAATGTTGCATCTCTCTCAATATTTTACTGCTATTACAATGATCAGTGTTCCTCAGAGCCCTCTCAGTGTATACCAGCCCCTCTTCGTAGAGCACGTAGCACCCGCCTTGCAACACAATCCCACCCCTACTCTGTGCAACTCTCCAACCCAAGAGTGAACAGATATTTCCAATCTTTCTTCTATTCAACAGCTGAGCTCTGGAACTCTCTCCCAGAATCAGTCTTTCCCTCTTCCTATGACTTAAGATGCTTCAAACTATGTGTGTCCAGGCATTTTGGCTTGAACATTCTGTCACTCTTTCAACTCTTGGGGAGGCACTCGCCACTGGCAATTCTGCCTTTTGTATCCCTCACTCACATAGCAAACAAGAAAGAAAAAAAAATACATTGGGCGGAGAGAACGCATAGAACACATGGAGGTGTACATCCATGACTCGCTGATATGTACTGAATTTCTAAATAACAGTAACGAAGTAGTGGACATACTTGGAGATAAAATAGAATCCCTAAATACAAACCTACTGAATCATCCTTATAAGAATTCAAAACCCAGCTCAACAGGATAAAATCAGAAATGGAAGCCCTGGGAAACCCGACACCAAATACTATGTGGTTAGGAGATTTTAACTTACCAAACATCAAGTGGAGGCAACAAGAAAACCAAGTAGTGGAGAATAGCTCTGGAGAATCAAATGCGAGAGAACTATTTAAACTTTGCGACTTTTTTAGTCTTACCTAGTATATTACCAAACCCACACGTGAAAACAATATCTTAGACCTTGTCTTCACTAGCAACGAATCCCTAGAACACAGTGTTAACATATCAGACACAACATACTAAGATCATAAATTAATTGAGATCAAAACAACCTTAGCTAGTGTACAGACAACCTTAGAAGCTAGACGAAAAACTGGGCCCTTTAGCAAATTTAACTGCAATAGCAAAACTATAAGGTGGAAAGAGGTAAACCAAGAAATGGAAGAAATAGACTGGGAAGATTGTATGAATATCCTGACACCATCAGAATGCCTAATTCTATTAACAGAAACCATGACCCAAATCTGTAGCCACCACATACCAGAAAGACAAACAATATGAAAAAGCAAACAAGAACGGAAAAGTAGGAAGCTGTACAGAAAATGTACAGACAAAAGGTCAAAATAGATAGAGAAATTGTGGAAATTGAACAACAACTAAGAATATCATATGCCCTGCAACAAATAGAAGAGGAGAGTAAAGCTATTGCAGGTATAAAATACAAAAAGCCTTCAGACACAATAAATCATTTTTCATGAAAAACCCACCCACGGAACTCCCCAGATTCTGGATAGTGATTTCGGGCCACAAACCATAGAAGAAGCCATCAACAACATGCCATCCCACTCTGCACCAGGTCCGGACTCATGGAGTTCGATCCTAATAAAGCAATGTAAGGAAAATCTTTTAAGACCCCTGGCTATAATGTGGAGAAGGAGTGTAGACACTGGAGAAATACAGGATAGCTTGAAAAACGCAATCATTGCTCCTTTGCATAAAGGAGGGAGTAAATCACTACCAAAACACTATCGCCCGGTAGCTCTAACTTCCCACATAATTAACATTTTCGAGTGAGTCCTGCGAGGCAAAATATCAACATTTATGGAAACAAATTAACTACACAACACAGGTCAACATCACTTCAGAGCAAGAAGATCATGTATCTCACAACTGTTGTAACATTACGAAACATTCTTAAGTACCTAGAAGAAAAGAAAAACGTGGATGTTATTTACACCAATATTGCTAAGGCATTTGTTAAATATGATCATGGTATTATCATACACAAACTTAAAGCAAAAGGGATAACAGGGTAAAATTGGAAGGTGGATATACAACTTCATTGTGAACTGGAAATAATCGGTAGTAGTAAATCATGTCACATCTGAGCCTTCTGAGGTCAAAAGCTCAGTTCCCCAAGGAACAGTGCTAGCACCCCTTCTTTTCCTCATTATAATTAATGACATAGATGCCAACGCAAGACACAGTATGGTATCTTCCTTTGCTGATGACAAAAAACTAAGTATGCTAGTAAACACACAGGAAGACACGGGCCGGCTGCAGGATGACATACATAAAATGTTTCAGTGAACCAAGGAATATAACATGCAGTTTAATGAAGAAAAATTGCCATTAATACAATACGGAAACGATAATTTCATTAAAGAGAACATAAATTACATAACAGAATCCAACTACATAAAATAACGTAAATTCAGTGTGAAAGACCTTGGGGTGATAATGTCTGAAAATATGCGATTCAAAGAACATAACCAAGTCAAAGTTACAGCTGCGAAACGGCTAACAGGTTGGATTCTACGTACATTTAAAACTTGCGGTGTATTGCCTATGACAATGCTCTTCAAATCCCTGTTGCTACCGACGCTAGAATACTGTAACATATTAACATCCCCATACAAAGCAGGTGAAATAATTGAATTGGAGAGTGTACAAAGAAACGTCACCTCACATAATATATTCAGTGAATCAGTTACACTATTGGGAGTGTCTAAAATCACTAAAGCGGTATTTGTTGCAGCGCAGAAGGGAACGTTACTTAATAATGTACACATGGAAAATTGCAGAGAGTTTAGTACCGAAACTACATACCTGATAGTCATGAAGTTCAGTGATAGGAGATGAAAAATCAGGTGGTATGGGCGCGTTGCAAGAGGGTTGGTTATCACAAAGAGGACCATATCTCTTCGACAAACTCCCGCGGCGAGTAAGAGACATGAGGGACGTCTCGTTAGACAGCTTCAAGAGAGCCCTCAATGTCGAAGTGTAAAAAGTGCCAGACGAGCCCATCTTCAGAGGGAGCACTCCGTTCCTTCGAACAGTCTGCTGCACCAATTTTAAAGCCACAACGAAGGGCGGTGTGCTCCTCGGTGCCACTAGCAGAGTGGCAAACTCCACATAGGTGAAAATAGGTAGGTAGATAGGTCTGATGTTCGCCACTGGGGAGAGGGTGAACATGAAGTTGAATGTATAATAACAACACATGCATTACAGGCTCAATTTCAAGCCTCTCACGTACCCCCCGTGCTTCATAATTATGGTCTCCAAAATATTTGTCTTCGTTTTCATAAAAAACGAAGTGAACGTAGGGAATTAAAACCCACATTAAAACAAATGGTTATTGTTATGTTAATAGTGTATTTGTCGTTACGAAAATCAGCAACTGCAAGCTAGAATTTGTCTTTCTGTAACTAAGATACAGAAAGCAAAAGTCAGCAAAGAAGGCCAGGTGGTGAACAAAGAAGCCACAAAACTACATCAGCTTCCAGGTATATGGTATATACTGTAAGTTAACTACCTCAAAACAATTCTCATTCACTTCCCTGCAATTGAAGAAGTACCAAGAGGTACGAAAACGCGTTCTGGCTAAGTACTATGCACATATAATCATGTAGTACCACCCAAAATTACGTTTGGAGAGATCATCAGACAACTTCCTATAGAAGGCAAGAACTTTCTCAGGAAAAGATAAAAGATAGACAAGAAGCTCTGCAACAACCAACTTGCCATAACCTTCAATGAAATAAATAAATAAATATATATATATATATATATATATATATATATATATATATATATATATATATATATATATATATATATATATGAGAGAGAGAGAGAGTGATGAGAGAGAGAGACTAAAACATGTTCGTAATAATATATTGTACAATGTATAAATGTCATGTTCCAACTTATCAATAGTCATGGAGATTAATTATAAATATCAATATTTATATCAGTAAATACTTAGGTAACACCAAAACTACTGGTCTATTATTTCAGGATCCGGTTTTAGCATCAATATTTTAGAGGTCCACATCCTGAAATGTGTCCAGGTCAATAGTGTGGCATTAGGTGAAATACATCGATCCTACAACGTTAATGGTTTGTAAAAATAGCGAGGTAAGAACTCTGAGGTAATAAAGAGAGATTTATGAAAGAGAATGGCCTTTCCCTAAGCACTACTAGAAAGAGAGAGAGAGAGAGAGAGAGAGAGAGAGAGAGAGAGAGAGAGAGAGAGAGAGAGTGCTATTAACACTGACAGAGGGTTTTAATTAGTAGTGAAGGATGCACAAATGTAAATAATGAAGTCAAAAGGGACAACCCAAATAACAACTCAAACAAGGTGTACTGTATACGAATGGTACGGTGAACACCACAAATATCAACTCAAACAAGGTGTACTGTATACGAATGGTACGGTGAACATAAAGGGACAACACAAATAACAACTCAAACAAGGTGTACTGTATACGAATGGTACGGTGAACATAAAGGGACAACACAAATAACAACTCAAACAAGGTGTACTGTATACGAATGTACGGTGAACATAAAGGGACAACACAAATAACAACTCAAACAAGGTGTACTGTATACGAATGGTACGGTGAACACCACAAATAACAACTCAAACAAGGTGTACTGTATACGAATAACAACTCAAACAAGGTGTACTGTGTACGAATGGTACGGTGAACATAAAGGGACAACACAAATAACAACTCAAACAAGGTGTACTGTATACGAATGGTACGGTGAACATAAAGGGACAACACAAATAACAACTCAAACAAGGTGTACTGTATACGAATGGTACGGTGAACATAAAGGGACAACACAAATAACAACTCAAACAAGGTGTACTGTATACGAATGGTACGGTGAACATAAAGGGACAACACAAATAACAACTCAAACAAGGTGTACTGTATACGAATGGTACGGTGAACATAAAGGGACAACACAAATAACAACTCAAACAAGGTGTACTGTATACGAATGGTACGGTGAACACCACAAATAACAACTCAAACAAGGTGTACTGTATACGAATGGTACGGTGAACATAAAGGGACACCACAAATAACAACTCAAACAAGGTGTACTGTATACGAATGGTACGGTGAACATAAACGAAATTTTACCAAATGCATTTCAATTCAATTACATTTAATTAAAAACGTTTATTGACATGAATATATTTACATATACAGTACAATGATATACAGAATTATACATAATCAACTAATTAGGGAAATGAGGTCCTATAAGTACATTTGTTTTTTAATCTATTTCATACATAACACGATCGGCAGTGCGGCAAGTTAGCGTGGATATGATAATGAAAACGTAAATGCTTTAACACATACGAATTATATTGCTTTCATGCATAGTATTTTTAATATAAGAATTAGTTGTTCAAAAGATATTGTTTAACTTTTCGCTTGAACAGAGATGATGAACATTGGTGATCCATTTTATTCTCAACAAATATTTCAAGGCTTGTATTTGGGTTCTCTGTCTTCTCGGATATTGATGAACTTCTTTATTTGTACAAATTAACGGAAACAATATAGAACATTTTAATATTATAAAGCCCTTTCTTTGCTGATATTATTTAGGTTTTAGTCTACTTATTACCAGAAATTGTCCTTAAAACATTTCGTAGATATTCATTCGAATTAAATCTACGGACCTAATAACTTAATACCTTCAGACGAACACTAAGTTAGTTCATTCAGTGCGGGTGTGTAACAAGGAAATTAGTGGTAGTCAGTGAAGTTAATAGTAGGTATTGAGTAGTTAGGGAGTAATGCGTTAGAGTTAGGAAGGAAGAAAAGAGAATACGCGTGGTAATGATGTATGTTTGTAAGATAGGATAGTGATTTTGGCGAATGAATGGTGATGAACTTATAGGTTTGAACTAGATTGAAAATTGGGGAGGATGTGTCTGGAAAAAAATAAGAGGTCAATAGGAAATGGGACACTACACTAAGGAGCATGGAGTAAATGGTTAGGAAGCTATGTGAGTGAGTTACAAGTAGCTTTAGTGGAATGAGTGTGTGGAAGGGAATTACCTAAGTGTTGAGTAAGGAGTGAATATTCAGCAAGTTATGATTATAAGTAACAATGATGTATACATCTGTGGGTAAATTTTTACCGTGTGACAGCCAAGATGTTTAGCATTTATTTTGTTTCTTTGATACAAAGGAATACAAACAACAGGTCTAGTGACCCCTCTAGGCTGCATGTCCTCCAAAAATTGAGGATCAAGTGTCCAAACAGTGGTTTAGAGTGGGTAAGAGAAAATTGGAAACGGAACTACTGCCCTGGAACTAATGTCCGTGGCAGGATTAGGAAGTTAGTAGGAGACAAATGGGTTAGTAACATATCACAGTTATAAGTGATCTTTCGTATATCTGCGAAAAAGAGAGTAACGTCTAAGTAATATTATTAATATATACGCAATAATCCTTGATGAATCTAACGGGTGAATAAAATAAAGTTATTAATTTACAAAAGCAGTCAGTCGTGGGTTTGATGCAAGATATTTGTCTATTTGAAATTTAAAAGAATCAACGGTGCTGCAGTCTATAACGTCTAGGGGAAGCCCATTCCACAAGTTGACAACTCGATTGAAGAAGAAATTCTTAGATTCGTGTGAGTTAAAAGATTTACCAATAATTGTGTAACTGTTTCCCCGCGTGTAATTAAATTGGTTAATATTGAAGTACTTACTACTGCTCATATTGTCGATGCCTTTGATGATTTTAAACACTTGAATTAAGTCGCCTCTTAATCTGCACTGGGTTAAAGGAAATAGATTAAATTCTCTAAGACGCTCCTCGTATGGTTTGTTCTTCAGGCTAGGTATCATTTTGGTAACTCTACGTTGAACTCGTTTTAGCTCGTCTATATCTTTTTGGTAATAAGGGCACCAGGATTGAACGTAGTATTCCAGAAGAGGGCAGACTAAGGAATTGTAAAGAGCTAGAATAACTTCTTTGGATTTATGCTCAAATGACCTACCTATGAAGCCAATTATTTTGTTTGCCTTCTTACGACTTCTGAACATTGTTGACTCGGTTTTAGGTTACTCGATATTGTTACTCCCAGATCAGTTTCTCTGTCTACACTCTTAAGCTCATGAGTGCCATTCATCGAATAGTTTGTTTTCTCATTTCAGTATCCGATATGTAGTAATTTACATTTATCCGCATTAAAACTCATTTGCCCAATTTGGGCCCAACATGACAACTTATCTAGATTGGGTTGCATATCGTCAACTTGTTCTTTTGAGAGTACGCTATTTGCAATTTTTGTATCGTCAGCAAACTTTGAGATTGTACAGGTGAGACCCTCATCTATGTCGTTGATGTAAATTAGAAAGAGAATTGGACAAAATACCGATCCTGGGGTAGCCCGCTACTTACATTGGTCCATTTAGATGCCATACTGTTTATGACTACTCTTTGCTTTCGGTCACTGAGCCAATTTTCTATCCATTTCAACACACCATCATGTGTTCCATGCGCTTTTAGTTTTAGCAGTAAACGTTTGTGGGGAACTTTGTCAAAGGCCTTTTTAAAATCAAGGTATATAATATCTACAGCTTTACTCTCATCATGGAGGTTGAGGATATCATGGAAGAAGTCTTAAAGATTTGTTTAGGAGGAACGTTTGTTATGAAAGCCGTGTTGAGAATCTTTAAGTATGTTATTTTCCTCTAAGTGATTTACGAGTCTGTGTCTTATGAGTGTTTCTAGCATTTTACATACTACTGAGGTTAAGCTAATTGGACGATAGTTACTGAGTAGGGATTTCCTGCCTTTTTTTAATATCGGTGTTACGTTGGCTAGCTTCCACTGAGCAGGCATAGTTCCAGACTGCAAGGATTTATTGAATAGCACTGTCAGTGGTTTGGAGAGCTCATCCTTACCTTCCTTTAGAACTCTAGGTGAAATTGTATCAGGTCCAGGCGTCTTATTTACCTTGAGTTTATCTAAAAAATTCAATACTTCTCTCTCTGTAATGGTGATATTGCTTAGAACATCAGAATTATCAATCTGAATCGGCGATGCTGTAAGGATATCATTCAGGTCTTCCGTTGTAAAAACTGATGCAAAGAAGGTATTGAGGGCATTACTCATTTGTACTTCGTCTTTGGTGTATTCTCCATTTTCATCGACTAACGGTTCAACAGTTGAAGTATCAACTATTTTCTTTCTGATATAACCATAGAATTCTTTTGGGTTTCTTTTACTTTGATTCGCAACATGGAACTCCAGGGTCTTTTTATTTTGCCTAATTACCTTTTGGCTTTCCATCGTAGTTCTACAAATTTCACCCGTTCTTCATCATTTTGTGAGGATTTTAATCTATCATTAGCGATCTTTTTAGCTAGCAAACAGTCTGAAATCTCTTTATTCCACCATTTAGGTTTATCATTATGGCCTGTGTGCCATATTATTGATGGTATGCAGTCTTGCACTGCTTTTAAGTAAGTGGTTGCGAATAATTCCCAAGATGTATTTATGTTGTTTTTCTTAATTAGAAAGCTCCAGTCACTTTCTTTAAACATAGCTCTAAGCTAACTAGGCAAACTCTTTTGTCTCTGTCTCTCCTCTAACGTCTTCCCTTCTTGCTGGAAATTTGCTCTCATTCAACCTGTCCCAAAGAAGGGTGACCGCTCTCAACCCTCCAACTATCGTCCTATTGCTCTCATCTCTTGTATCTTTAAAGTTTTTGAAATTATTCATGCTTCCAAATTTCTTAAGTATTTCTCTTCTCATAATCTGCTCTCAGATCGCCAGTATGGCTTCCTTAAGGGTTGGTCTACTGGTGATCTTCTTTGATACCTTACTATCTCTTGGTCATCCTCCTTTCGGGACTTCGGTGAGACTTTTTCTGTTGCACTAGACATATCGAAGTCCTTTGATAGAGTCTAGCACAAATCTTTAATTTCTAAACTACCCTCCTTCGGTTTCTATCCCTCCATATATGCCTTTGTCTCCAAATTCCTTTCCGGCCGTTCAATTGCTGCGGTTGTGGACGGCCATCGCTCACTTCCTCATCCTATCAACTCCGGTGTTCCTCAAGGTTCTGTCCTATCTCCTATTCTCTTTCTAATTTTCATAAATGATCTTCTCAACTGTACATCCAGTCCCATCCATTTATACGCAGACGACTCTACCTTACACTACTCAATTATATTTGCAGAAGACCCCAGCTAGCAGTCCCTAAAAAACAAACGTAATGAAGCCATAGAACACTTATCTTCTGATCTAGCTACTATTTCCAATTGGGGTAGAGAAAACCTTGTTGCATTTAATGCTTCCAAGACCCAATTTCTCCATCTTACTACCCGTCCGGAACCTCCAGAGGACTATCCCTTATTCTTTAACAATACAAAAATTAATCCTTCATCTTCTGTCAATATTCTCGGTGTCACTTTTTCTTCTGCTTTCACTTGGAAGGACCATATTACCAGTCTTGCTAAGGCTGCCTCCCAGAAGCTGGGTGTGCTCAAGCACCTCAAGGGGTTCTTTACCCCTGTGCAGCTTCTTGCTCTGTACAGGGGCACAGAGCATCCTTGTATTGAGTGTTGTTCACATGTTTGCGGAGGATCCTCTCACACAGCACTCCTAGACAAAGTAGACAGGAAAGCCTTTCGTATCATTAACTCCCATCCAATCACCAACTCTATGCAATCTCTCTCTCTTCGCCGCAATGTTGCATCTCTCTCGCTATTCTATCGCTACTACAATAATCAGTGTTCCTCGGAGCTTTCCCAGTGTATACCACCACTTCTACGTAGGGTACACAGTACACGTCTTTCAACACAATCCCACCCATACTCTGTGCAACTCATCAACCCAAGAGTGAAACGCTATTCTCAGACTTTCTTCTATTCAATTGCTGAGCTCTGGAACTCTCTCCCAGAATCAGTCTTTCCCTCTTCCTATGACTTAAATTGCTTCAAACTCTGTGTGTCCAGACATTTTAGCTAGAACGTACCTTGATTTTGGCCCTGTCACTCTTTTAACTCTGGGGGAGGCACTCGCTACAGGCAGTTCTGCCTTTTGTCTCCCTCATTAACCCGTACAGCCCCAGCGACGCGTCTGACGCGTCGGCGATGTATGTAACGCACAGCCCCAGAGACGCGCCTGGCGCGTCACCCTAATTGCGCCGACCGTAACCTCAGGTGTAGCCACTCAAGAGGGCTCAGATTTGTATGGGAACTGTGTACGTATCCCACGCAACCGTGCCGATGGTTGAAAACTCTCAAAGTCCACGTGCGCGCAATAACCTGTTTTTTGGGGGTAATTGCCTTCAATTTTTTACTCTTGTAAAATACGTTTTCGGGGGCTCTGTAGGACCATTCTTTAAGCTTTTTTAGCGTTTTTTCGTGGTTTTTCCTTCATTCCTAACCCATTCGCTATTGTTTCTGGAATAAAAAAAAAAATTGAAAACCGGCCGGGTTCTGGTGAACAAACATTACAAAACTAGCCGGGGCTCCACGGGTTAACATAGGAAAAAAAAAAACTTATACAAGTTTGCCTTCTTGAAATTAGGGACTTTCTCGATGCTGCTATTTGGTTCGTTACTAGTAAACTTTAGACTCAAAGTTATCGTATGATGGTTGCTGTTACTGAATTCATCACCAACATTCATAGTTTCTATTAATTCTTCTTTAGTTGCAAGTACAAGGTCAAGAACGTTATTACCAAGGGTCGGCGATCGAACAAAGTGATAGAGCGAAATCTCTTGCAAGTTCGCATACAAGTCATGTCATGAGTGTGAAGTAAGAGTATCGCCCCACTTGGTCACAGGTAAATTAAAGTCGCCAAAAATTATGGTATCTTGTGAATTACTTACATCTGCACCTTGTTCGTAAATTTCTCGGTCAGTTTGCACTGATTGAGCTGGAGGTCTGTATATTAATGCAAGTATTATTTTTGTACCCTTAATATTCTTTATTAGCACAAAGGATGTGTCTTCGTTCACAATTTGAGGTTTTGACAAGTGGGTCGGGTTAAGACTTTCTTTGATAAAAAGTAAATTTCCACCTCCATTTCTATTTATTCGGCTTTTTTCAAACATTACATAACCAGGAAGTGAATACTGTGCTAAAAAGTCACTGTCTTCTGTATTGAGCCAAGATTCTGTTATGCCAATCATGTCATCATTTTCTGTAAACACTAGTTCCTCTAAATCTGAAAATTGATTGCGTATGCTACAAGCGTTTGCATAGAAAACCTTTAAAGTTGCGGTTTTAGAACTCACGGAACGCTCTTTAATAAAAAAAAATCTTTTTGGTCGGATCTACATTTACGTTCATGGCTGTTCTTGGTCTTCAGTCGTTATCCCTAGCGGTTTTGGATTTGGGTCTTGTTGATAGAGCTTTATCCAAAGTTGTGGTTCTTGACGGATTAGCATTTAATTCCTTCGCAGGTCGCTGTCCTCGCTGTTTTCGGTCCTCCTTCCTGGTTGTCCTGTGCTGAGTCGAATTCTTCTCCGAAAGTCCTTCACCGTATCGTTGAGAAGACGCACAAACCGTGCTGCTCCCACCTGGTTCAGATGAACTCCATCGTCCGAAAACAAATAGTCATAGTAGTAAAAATTATCCCAGGTGTCGACGAATAACACGTTCTCCTTCCTACAGAGGTTGGCTAGACAACGATTTGTGCTGGTGGCTATGTTGTAAAATCGACTCTTTACACCGAGTCGGGGGACGATTCCTGAGACGAAGATCCTTGGCGACTTCTCCTTCAACGACTTGATCAGCTGCTGGTACTTTAGAAGCAAATCTTCCGACCGGATTTACTGTACATCGTTGGATCTGATGTGGATGACGTACATTGTATTAGCAGGGGCTACCTTTGATACTTCATCAACTGCAGCAATATGTCGTCCACACCACCCCCAGGGATACAAAAATGCTTCCTGGTCTTTGGTGCCCTGGCACAAAATTCTGTGAGCTGACCACGTACCATCGAGTCTCCCACGAGCCGAACTTCTTCTGTTTCCTCTTAGTCATCTGATTCTGTGAGTATCTGGAAACGGTTGTGACACTCGGTAACCGGTATGATTTTCCTGGTCTTAGGGCGAAAGTTGTTCCTCACGACACGGAAGTTGTCCTGAGGGGGAGCAGAGTCACTATTTGTTTCTTGTGTATCAGAAGCATCTGCTGAAGTGGCTACTGCAGGCGTTGGATTGTTGGCAGTTGATGTTGTGGCGTTGGTGTCTGCTGGAGTTGAAGCGGTGACAATTGAAGTTGGTGGTACTCCAACTTTTAGTGTTATACAATGTTTTTTTTATATAGCAAGGATGGCAGGGAATGAGTATTTACCCATTAACCAACAATCTAAAAACACGGCCCTCACTAGTAGGGAAGACTATCAAGATCAGGAAGAATGTACGGTTAACGACGAAAAAAACAGAAAAATTAGCTCTATATGGCATTAACCGTGGGATACAGAGCATGTTGAGGTGGGGAGGGAGGGGGGGGGGGCGGAGCCCCTCTCTTACCACCTCCAGGACGTATTGAGATTCTCATATACTTTAACAGTAGGGGACAAACATCACATCTTCCCAGACCAAACATATTGTTGGATGATGTGTCAAAAATCACTTTTGACGGTTCGCGGTATATAGGCAAGGCACCCTCCTTGTCCAAAAGGCATTATAGGTCATATGCACACCTGTGCGTGACAGGGGATTGGGCAAATAGGTGAAACGTCATCAAGGGACATCCAATGCCATTGGTTGATCATTTGACGTCACTTTCGAGGAATATAGATCTTGTCTAGACAGAAGACTGTGGCGAAGATGGTAGCGGGGTCATATAAAGGAGTTTTTTTATCAACTCTGTGTAAGCAGAGTGGTATCGCCCCCCATATAGTGGTACGTGCCGGTCGAAATGTTTATCTGTCTGTCTATCTGTCCGAAAACTCCTCCTAGATCGTTCGACGGAGTTTCACCAAACTGCACACGAACATTCGGTGCGAGAATGCGACAGTAATTAAAACAAGATTTTTTGAATTTGTGCAATAGTTATGATTTTAGGTCAGAAGAATGGTTTTGCTCCCCACTATCCCGGTAACCTTCCCCCCCCCTTTGGACGGTTCGCGGTATATAGGCAAGGCACCCTCCTTGTCCAAAAGGCATTATAGGTCATATGCACACCTGTGCGTGACAGGGGATTGGGCAAATAGGTGAAACGTCATCCAGGGACATCCAATGCCATTGGTTGATCATTTGACGTCACTTTCGAGGAATATAGATCTTGTCTAGACAGAAGACTGTGGCGAAGATGGTAGCGGGGTCATATAAAGGAGTTTTTTTATCAACTCTGTGTAAGCAGAGTGGTATCGCCCCCCATATAGTGGTACGTGCCGGTCGAAATGTTTATCTGTCTGTCTATCTGTCCGAAAACTCCTCCTAGACCGTTCGACGGAGTTTCACCAAACTGCACACGAACATTCGGTGCGAGAATGCGACAGTAATTAAAACAAGATTTTTTGAATTTGTGCAATAGTTATGATTTTAGGTCAGAAGAATGGTTTTGCTCCCCACTACCCCGGTAACCTTCCCTTCCCCCCCCCCAACCCACCCAGCAATGATGGCGTGTTGTGTGTGTGTGCCCCGTAGCGGCTCACACACACAACGCTATCATTCTGGGGCCGAAAACAACTCGCCCCGTATCTGTCAGGTTAAGTTAGGTTATGTTAGTTTAGTTGACATTAGAAGTGATGGTAGTAATAGTGGGGATGATGGAAATAGTAATGATGATGGTGATAATAGAAGTGATGATGGTTGTAATTGTAGTGATGATGATGACAGTAGTAATGATGATGACAGTAGTAGATATGATGGTGATATTACTAGTAGTAGTGATGATGGTCATAATAGTAGTGATGATGGTGACAAATAATGATCATTGTAAGATGATGGTGATAATAATGGTGACAGTATTAGTGATGATGGTGAGAGTAGTAGTGATGATTGTAATAGTAGTCGTGATGATGATAGTAATGGTGATGATAGTAATTGTGATGATGATAGTAGTGATGATGGTGACAGTTGTAGTGATGATGATAGTAGTGATGATGGTGGTAATATTAGTGATAATGGTAACCCATCGCAGAGTTGGGTATGCGGTTTTGATTTTGGGCAAATCGGCACGTCTACTTTATTGTAATATACATCTCCTTGAAAATACTTTTCCGACGGTACGGACAGCGATATGACAATTCCATAGGGCAAACAAAAATCGTAATATCTTACCCATCCTTGTTACTCTCATTCATAAGTTTCTAAACTGTATGGAAGGGAAAGATAAGTCACACTTATGAAAGTTATAAGTGTTGATTGAATAGTGAAAAAGCTGGATTTTAGACTTTCTATTCAACTTGGTTTAACATTAAATTTGCATGTATTAGAATAGGTAAAATAATGCAAAATATTGTGTTGAAATGAAAACAATGGTTGATATGAAGGTGTTATAAAAGAATGAAGAATACAAGTATTAAACAAAGCTAGGAACATAATAATAATAATAATAATCTTCTGGTTACTTATGTAGCGCCCGAATCTCCTCCTTTGAGGATTCACAAGCGCTTGGCTTTCTTTAGTCTACCAGAGACCATTACCCATCCCCCTTGCTCATGAGGAGATGGTAACCGCCGGCTATATCCCAGAATTTGTTTTCAATCTGAGCGGGGATTGAACGCGAGACCTTCAAGATGGGAATCAGGCACGCTATCAACCGAGCCAGCCGGGCGGCTAATTTTTTTTTTTTTTTTTTTTTTTTTAAGAGACTATGAACGGAGGAAGGAAAAACACAGATAAAACAAAAAGGTCCATGTGCCTAAAGGCATCCTCCATTCATAAAATGTTTGTAACAACTGGATTTAAACTTTTGTAGCTTGTAAGTTTGTGGAAAGCAACTCGAGGGAAGTGAATTCCAAAGAGTAGTAGTTCTAGGGATAAATTAATTTTGATAAGCAGAAGTTCTGCATTGTGGAGGAGAAAGTGTAAATTTATGGGCGCTCTCAGCTGCCCTAGTTCTACAGGGAAAGATGTGGAGAGGCGGCACAATTGAAGCAAGTTCCTCGGAACAATTGCTGTGAAAATATCTGTAGAATAATGCAAGGGATGCAACGTTTCTTCGTATGGATAATGTAGGAAGGTCCTGTGTGATTGCAGGGTTGTTGATTAATCTAATAGCTTTATTTTGAATTTTGTCCAACTGCCTCAATGCAACCACTCCACTTCCACTCCACAGAGGTGAACAGTAATCCATCTGAGAACGCACATGACATTTATATATTACGGCCAACTGCTCGTCAGTGAAGAATTCTCGAACTCTGTACAGGAGTCCCAGTTTTTTAGAGGCATTCTTAGCAATGCTTCTACCATATTGTGTCCAGCTCAAGTTAGTAGTTAATGTTACACCGAGAATGTCAATACTAGGGGAAGTGGGAATATTTACATCATTAAAAAATATATGGGAGTCAGTGAGATTCTGTCGGTTAGAAAATTGAATGTACTTGGTTTTCTGTGCATGGAAACTAGATTCCTTTGTCCCCATTCATTCATTCTAGAAAGGTCCTGGTTCAGAGAAATTGCAGTGTTTATTTTTGAATTTATAAGATCGGGTTGGGTGAAAGAATTGGTAAATGTGAAGGAACTGTGGAGTGTTGAGTCATCTGCGTAGGAATGTATTGGATTATGAGTGGTAGATATGAGATCATTGATATGAATGAGGAACAGAGTTGGGGCCAAAACTGATCCCTGGGGAACACCAGCATTTATTGAGTGAAATTGAGAATATAGGCCATCTACCATTACACATATTTTTCTGTTATGAAGATAAGAAGAAATTAGTGGAACTAATGATGCAAGGCCGTAGTGTGACATCTTCGACAATAAGGATTGATGCCAGACTCTATCAAATGCCTTTGATATATCCAGTGCTATTGTATGTGTTTCACCATGTTGGTCTGTAACTTGGTTGATTTGATGCGTAAGAAAGAAAAGAATGTCTGCAGTTGATCGACATCGTCTAAAACCATATTGCCTATCACTGATTAATTTATTATTCTCAAGATGCTTATTTATGTGATTATTTAATATAATTTCAAAGACTTTACCAAGAGTGGAAGTTATAGCTATTGGTCTGTAGTTTGATGAATTTGAAGAGGCACCTTTTTTAGGAACTGGATGGATGTTTTCTTCTTTCCAGGGTACTGGGAAGCATGAGGTATGAGTACACAGACGGAAAACTTTTGCCAATACAGGAGCGAACACCAAGGAGCAATTCTTAAGTACTATTGGAGGAATTTCATCTGGACCAGGAGCCTTATCTACTGAGAGATTCTGCAAAATAGTTTTGACATGTCTGGTGTGGATCTTAAGTGAGGGAATTTCAGGCGAATTAAAATTAAGTACAGGGACATCTTGATTTATTTCATCTAAGGTTGAGTTGGTGGAGAAAATATCCGCAAGAAGGTTAGCTTTACCTCGTGGGTCACTTACAAGATTGCCAGTCGGAGATTTTAATGGTGGAATGGATGAAGCAGTAGTGAAGTTGGATTTGAATGAGTTAAGAGTAGACCAAAATATTTTGTTATCATTTGGATTATTTAGAAGTTTATTTGCCTGCTTGTGGAGAAAGTTTGATTTAGTTAGGTTTAACCCTTCCTGCCCGGTTGTCATTTTAAAATGACACCACAAAATAAGGGCAGGTGCCCGGGTGTCCTTTCAGGACTTTTAAGCTTGAAAGCCTATTCAGCTTGGTCTGAACGCCATGCGTCCGACGCATGTAAACAAAGCCGATCGTTGCATCACCGCACCTCCGAAAACAAGAAGGAGAAGACTCGTTTGTTATTGTATGTCTGTATGTCGTTGTTTCAGTAGTGAAAAGATCGTCGTATTGCTAACATCACCTGAAAATGCTCTCCACTGAAATCATCATCACAACTGAACCAGTTGACTTAGAGAGCTCTACTCAACGCCAGTCTACAGATTGGAAACCGCACTACATTTATAGATGCGTGGGAAATTTCTAGCAGTTAAAATAACAAAAATACGGTAGCCAAGGCCTAGACGTTTTTCGGCCAGATCGCCCGGGTAGCCCACCCTGTCCTTTGGAGATACAGCCCGGGCCAGGAGGGTTAATATAGTTTTGGCATGATTTCTGATGTTTCTAAAGTAATTAAAGGCTTCATGTGTTTTTGATCTTGTGTATGCATTGTAGGCTATTGCTTTTTGTTCAGTTACTCTAGCACAATTATGGTCAAACCATTTAGGTGAATTAGATCTTTTACTGTACTTTTGATGAGGAATAAAAGTTTCCATTCCAATTTTTACAAAATCTTGTATGTGGCTCAAGGTGGAGTGTGCATCATTAGAAAAGAAAGAGGTCCAGGGAATATCAATAAAGAAACCTTGAAGACCCTCCCAGTCTGCCCTATCGTAATGCCATTTAGTCACCAAAACAGGTTCAGAGTGGGAAGGTGTGGTAGGTGATAGACAGGTGGCCTGTATCAGACAGTGATCAGAAGATCCAAGCGGGGACCTCACTGTAACATCATAATTTTCTGAATTGGTTGTTAAAAATAAGTCCAGTAGGTGGGAATTATGATTAGGATTATCTGGTACACGGGTTGGTTGGTTGACTAGTTGAGTGAGATTAAATGAGTCTGCAAATAGCTCACATTCAAGACCAGCATCATCAGTCCTGGCTGAATGAGTGAGCCATTCAACATTATGGACATTAAAATCACCCAACACAGTGATTTCAGAAGAAGCATTTAAGTTGAGGACACTGAGTTGTGAGGACAGAGAATCAAAAAGACTTTGCTCTGGAGGAGTATTTGGGGAACGGTAGATGCAACATATGTATTTAAATTTACCAGCAGAAATTAATTTGTATATAGAATAGTCAAAATAGGGACAATTGAAACTAGTAACCTCCTCCAGGGCAATTTCAGATTTTGCGAAGCAACATACACCTCCTTTAGGTCTGAAATTTTGGAGCAGTTGATAACCTGGAAAATTAAATCTAGACGTGTCAGATGTGGATGTTACTTGAGTTTCTGTTAAAAAAAGGAGAGTAGGGGATTCTGCTTGAAGACATTGGTGTACATAATTGATGTTAGAGTGAAGTCCCCTTATATGGCTAAAGAAAAAGCTGCACCGACGAGCAGCTTTGGGACGTTGCAATGCTCTTGACACAGTCGCATGAAGACGACCGGGAGGGCCCTGTGTCAATGACCCAACTCTGCAGGGGGTGGATATCCGAGGGACCACCCGGTTTGCTCTTAACAATTGTACTGCCATGTTTGTTAGGTAAAGGTGTACGGTGTTACATGTATGATATGTAGTGGGAAGAGTAGTGTTTTATGGATAGAGGATAGTGATGTAGGGCAATGTCGTGAAGTTGGATGTGTATGTTATATAAAGAGGGTTTTCCTGATACCCCTGATGTGTGAGGCAGAAAGATATGTATCCAGCTACCAAGGCCTGAGAGAGAAAATGGAATTCAGGCTATTCCCTGGGTCTCCCGAAACCTTGGCGGTAGTACTTCCCTGGGCGGGGCTGCCTACCCCTACTACCTACAAAATGTATATGGATTGCTAATTAGGAGGTGTAGATGCGGAATGTGAAGTCGATAAGCGAGGAAGACACGGATTTGTAAATGAAGGAGTCGATTGTTATTGAATGGGAGCATTAAGTCTTCTTGGATGAGGGAGTCAAGGAAATAAATGAACGAGTCAAGACTTACTGAATGAAGGGATCAATATTTACTTTTTCATTACGATAACGCTATTCTTTCCTATATAATGGCTATCATAAGACGATTTTATTTAGCTCAGGAGAGTTGGAGGGTTGATTGATTATATTTAACTATCTAATTGCTAAGTAAGATTGTCAAATGCCTGTCATAATATATGTAAAATAGCGCCTATATAAAGAAGAGGTTAAATTAACTAGTCAATCGAGGTTTAATGTATGAGAATGTCAAACTTTAATGAATGGGACAATCATTGTTAACGAATGAGAAAGTCAATATTCAATGCGTCAGATATTGTAGATTTGAACTGTAAGAGAGCCATGTTTTTAATTAACGAGAAAATTAATGCTAAATGAATAGGTCATTGGGTCAAAGTCACTGCTTAGTGAATGAAGGAATTAATATTAAATTAATGGCCTTTGGGAATCGGAAGTAGGGAAACAGATTGACTGAAATAGGTATAAGAGAGTGGGGAAATGAGGATGAAAAACGTATTTGTGAAGAAATGTTTATGGTGTGTATAATGTAAAACTAGGTATAACGAGTGGAGTCACAGGAGTTTACTAATTGTGGGGGTAACTATCATATGAATGGTGATGGTAGTATAGAACAATGGAAAGGGGATGAGATGATAATTATGGAAGAATACGCGGTGACCAAGTGAATAATAAGGTAGATAGGGGGAGGCAAAATGAGTAATAGGCAGTGGCCAGAGGCTATGGGGAATAAGGTGAAGACAAAAGAATATAAGGAGAAAGGTGAAATGGGGAGTTATGAATATAGCATGGGGGATTTAAGGTGCATGGTTATTGGGAGTTGGGGATTAAGGTTTATTTAATGAGGGGTAGGACATTTGGAACGAGAATCATGGTTAACTGAATTATGGGGTAGGTGATGAGAGAAGAAATATAAATTACATAAAATGTTATCATGCGAGAATATGAAAAGGGGAATAAGGGTCAAGGTTAACCGAATGAGGGGAGAGGTAAAGAGGGAAAGGGGGTTCAGGTGTGTAAGTATTAAGGAGAGTGGCTGGTGGAGGTGGAGTGATGGTGGTGGAGGGCAGGGTGTGTCATAGTGGTGGTGGTGATGGTTGAGGGCAGGGGGTGTGGTAGTAGTAGTGGTGGTGGTGGTGGTGGAGGGCAGGGGGTGTGGTAGTAGTGGTGGTGGTGGAGGGCAGGGGGTGTGGTAGTAGTAGTAGTGGTGGTGGTGGAGGGCAGGGGGTGTGGTAGCAGTAGTGGTGGTGGTGGTGAAGGGAATGGCGTGGTAGTAGTGGTGGTGGAGGGCAGGGGGTGTGGTAGTAGTGGTGGTGGTGGTGGTGGAGGGCAGGGTGTGTGGTAGTAGTAGTAGTGGTGGTGGAGGGCAGGGTGTGTGGTAGTAGTAGTAGTGGTGGTGGTGGAGGACACGGTGTGTGGTAGTAGTAGTGGTGGTGGTGGAGGGCAGGGTGTGTGGTAGTAGTAGTAGTGGTGGTGGTGGTGGAGGGCAGGGGGTGTGGTAGTAGTAGTAGTGGTGGTGGTGGTGGTGGTGGAGGGCAGGGGGTGTGGTAGTAGTAGTTCAATTCAATTCAATTCCTTTATTTCGCAATACATATGTACAGTACATAGTACAAAACACACATATTACATAATCCAATAACAATTTTAGTAAAGTTAAATTTAAAAATGTATTAAACATTCCAAATTATTTCATATATACAAACTATTTACAATATTAGCTTCTGATAGTCAGGATAAAATCATCAAATAAAATAATATATACAATATATGCATTCAAAACTCAATTATGAGGATGGAAGTCATGCGATAATGATATTATGGAATACAATTAAAATGCAATTTCGAAAACGTATTTGTTGCTTATAACCTCTGTTAAAAAATAATAGTCACGCCCTTCTAGAGCTAAAACCCATAATAGAAACATGGACCTCGCCTGTCCTCATGCCCTTGTACCCACTCAATCCTGGCTCTCAAAACATCTAGATTTTCTCCTAGTAGGCTACATCTACATTTTAAGTTTTACGAAACAAATTTACCACATTTTGAACCATGAAACCTTCTTTAATAATAGGAATATTATGCCTAATTATAGGATTTTGAGACCTTAATACTCTTATGCAGTATCGGGCCTGAACTAATGCTGTATGATGATTGAGTAGCAATTGTTTGCATCGAGCTACCGTGATATGGCTGCTGGCGTAGGGAGGTACGCCACAAATACGCTTAAGGGATTTATTAAATGCAACTGAAAATGCTTTAAAACCATTAGATTTAAAAGAACTGTCATGATTCCATAGGGGAAGTCCATAATCTGGTAGACAGTAAGAATTAAAAAGAAATAACATTGTATCTTTGTTCACATGTTTGTAATTTCTAAAAATACGATTAAAAAATCCATAATAATTATTTATTCTAAAAGTTATGTCATCTGAGTCTTTAAAATAAAATAAAATATTATGGCCCAGATATTTGATTCCCTTCACCACCTCCAAGGTATCTCCGTTAAGCTCAATGCTCTGCGTCTGCTGATTATTATTGGTAGTAAATATCATGCATTTAGATTTATCTCTGTTAATTTTAAGTAAATGTTGATCAATACAAGAACATAATTTGCTATATAATACATCCATATCTTGAAAAGAATCAGCCAGGAGGACTAAATCATCAGCGTAGGTTAATATGTTGCATCTTACATATCCATACTTACATCCTCCATTAGTTCCAGCCACTTCACTTACAATTTTGTCCATGTATAAATTGTATATAAAGGGTGAGAGTATTCCACCTTGCCTCACACCTTTCTCAATATAAACATAGTTGCTATAAGAGTCTTGCCATCTTACATTCGCTTTCTGATTCCTTAGGTAATGCATTAAAATTAATATTACATCTACTGGTAGTGACAATTCTAATAATGTGTTCCCTAAAATAAAATGGTCTACCCTATCAAAAGCTTTACTTACGTCAATAAATGTAGCTACTGCACTTTTCTTACAATTCGAGTATTTTTTCATAATGCCTTTACGAATAAAACAAGTATCTGTGGTTGAAGGCCCTGATTTAAACCCGAATTGTCTAAGGTTGAGAACCACTTTTTCAGATAAAGTATCTAAAATAAATCATTCAAATAGTTTTAAAAGGCATGAGGACTGCATAATGGGTCTGTAATGATCTGACTCTGTAATATTGTTCCTACTGTCTTTTATAATAGGTGTAATAGTACCCTTCAGCAAGTCACCAGGGAGATAGCAGTGGATAAAACAAGTATTTACAAAATGAGCAATATTTTCCAAGAAAGACCAGGAGGCATTCTTTAAAAAAATTGTGTGAACAAAAACATGACCTTCACCAGAGTTAAGACGCATTAGTAGTAGTGGTAGTAGTGGTTGTAGTAGTGGTGGTGGTAGTGGTGGAGGGCAGGGGGTGTGGTAGTAGTAGTAGTAGTGGTGGTGGAGGTGGTGGAGGGCAGGGGGTGTGGTAGTAGTAGTGGTGGTGTTGGTGGAGGGCAGGGTGTGTGGTAGTAGTAGTAGTGGTGGTGGTGGTGGAGGTCAGGGGGGGTGGTAGTAGTAGTAGTAGTAGTAGTGGTGGTAGTGGAGGGCAGGGTATGTGGTAGTAGTAGTAGTGGTGGTGGTGGTGGTGGACGGGAGGGGGTGTGGTAGTAGTAGTGGTGGTGGTGGAGGGCAGGGTGTGTGGCAGTAGTAGTAGTGGTGGTGGTGGTGGAGGGCAGGGGGTGTGGCAGTAGTAGTAGTGGTGGTGGTGGAGGGCAGGGGGTGGGGTAGTAGTAGTAGTGGTGGTGGTGGTGGAGGGCAGGAGGTGTGGTAGTAGTAGTGGTGGTGGTGGTGGAGGGCAGGGGGTGTGGTACTAGTAGTGGTGGTGGTGGTGGAGGGCAGTGTATGTGGCAGTAGTAGTAGTGGTGGTGGAGGGCAGGGTGTGTGGTAGTAGTAGTAGTGATGGTGGTGGTGGAGGGCAGGGGGTTTGGTAGTAGTGGTGGTGGTGGAGAGCAGGGTGTGTGGTAATAGCAGTAGTGGTGGTGGTGGTGGCAGGCAGGGGTGTGTGGTAGTAGTGGTGGTAGTGGTGGAGGGCAGGGGTGTGGTAGTAGTAGTAGTAGTGGTATTGGTGATGGTGGTGGGCAGGGTGTGTGGTAGTAGTAGTAGTAGTGGTGGTGGTGGAGGGCAGAGAGTGTGGTAGTAGTAGTGGTGGTGGTGGTGGGGGGCAGGGGTGTGGTAGTAGTAGTAGTAGTGGTATTGGTGATGGTGGTGGGCAGGGTGTGTGGTAGTAGTAGTAGTAGTGGTGGTGGTGGAGGGCAGAGAGTGTGGTAGTAGTAGTGGTGGTGGTGGTGGAGGGCAGGGTGTGGTAGTAGTAGTAGTAGTGGTGGTGGTGGTGGGCAGGGAGTATGGCAGTAGTAGTAGTGGTGGTGGAGGGCAGGGTGTGTGGTAGTAGTAGTAGTGATGGTGGTGGTGGAGGGCAGGGGGTTTGGTAGTAGTGGTGGTGGTGGAGAGCAGGGTGTGTGGTAATAGCAGTAGTGGTGGTGGTGGTGGCAGGCAGGGGTGTGTGGTAGTAGTGGTGGTGGTGGTGGAGGGCAGGGGTGTGGTAGTAGTAGTAGTGGTATTGGTGATGGTGGTGGGCAGGGTGTGTGGTAGTAGTAGTAGTAGTGGTGGTGGTGGAGGGCAGAGAGTGTGGTAGTAGTAGTAGTAGTGGTGGTGGTGGTGGGCAGGGAGTATGGCAGTAGTAGTAGTGGTGGTGGAGGGCAGGGGTATGGTAGTAGTAGTAGTAGTAGTGGTGGTGGAGGGCAGGGTCTGTGGTAGTAGTAGTATTGGTGGTGGTGGTGGAGGGCAGGGTGTGTGGTAGTAGTAGTAGTGGCGGTGGAGGGCACGGTGTGTGGTAGTCGTAGTGGTGGAGGTGGAGGGCAGGGTGTGTGGTAGTAGTAGTGGTGGTGGTGGAGGGCAGGGGGTGTGATAGTAGTAGTAGTGGTGGTGTTGGAGGGCAGGGAGTGTGGTAGTAGTAGTAGTGGTGGTGATGGAGGGCAGGAGGTGTGGTAGTAATAGTAGTGGTGGTGGTGGAGGGCAGGGTGTGTGGTAGTAGTAGTAGTGGTGGTGGTGGAGGGCAGGGTGTGTGGTAGTAGTAGTAGTGGTGGTGGTGGTGGTGGCGGAGGGCAGGGAGTGTGGTAGTAGTAGTGGTGGTGGAGGGCTGGGTGTGTGGTAGTAGTAGTAGTGGAGGGCAGGGAGCGTGGTAGTAGGAGTGCTGGTGGTGGTGGTGGTGGCGGAGGGCAGGAGGTGTGGTAGTAGTAGTAGTGGTGGTGGTGAAGGGCAGGGAGTGTGGTAGTAGTAGTAGTGGTGGTGGTGAAGGGCAGGGAGTGTGGTAGTAGTAGTAGTGGTGGTGGTGGAGGGCAGGGGTGTGGTAGTAGTAGTAGTAGTGGTGGTGGTGGAGGGCAGGTGTTGTAGTAGTAGTAGTGGTGGTGATGGTGGAGGGCAGGGGGTGTGGTAGTAGTAGTAGTGGTGGTGGTGGTGGAGGGCAGGGTGTATGCTAGTAGTAGTAGTGGTGGTGGTGATGGAGGGCAGGGGGTGTGGTCGTCGTAGTAGTAGTGGTGGTGGTGGAGGGCAGGGGGTGTGGTTGTAGTAGTGGCGGTGGTGGAGGGCAGGGGGTGTGGTAGTAGTAGTAGTAGTGGTGGTGGTAGTGGTGGAGGGCAGGGAGTGTGGTAGTAGTAGTGGTGGTGGTGGTGGAGGGCAGGGAGTGTGGTAGTAGTAGTGGTGGTGGTGGAGGGCAGGGACTGTGGTAGTAGTGGTGGTGGTGGTGGTGAAGGGCAGGGAGTGTGGTAGTAGTAGTGGTGGTGGTGGTGGTGGTGGACGGCAGGGGGTGTGGTAGTAGTAGTGGTGGTGGTGGTGGTGGAGGGCAGGGTTTGTGGTAGTAGTAGTGGTGGTGGGTGGTGGAGGGCAGGTGGTGTAGTAGTAGTAGTGGTGGGTGGTGGTGGAGGGCAGGGAGTGTGGTAGGAGTAGTGGTGGTGGTGGTGAATGGCAGGGGATGTGGTAGTATTAGTAGTGGTGGTGGGTGGTGGAGGCCAGGTGGTGTAGTAGTAGTAGTGGTGGGTGGTGGTGGAGGGCAGGGTGTGTGGTAGTAGTGGTGGTGGTGAAGGGCAGCGAGTGTGGTAGGAGTAGTTGTGGTGGTGGGGAAGGGCAAGTGCGTGTGTGGTAGTAGTAGTGGTGGTTGGTGGTGGAGGGGCAGGTAGTGTAGTAGTAGTGGTGGTGGTGGGGAGGTGGTGTAGCAGTAGTGGTGGTGGTAGAGGGCAGGGGGTGTTGAGGTGGTGGTGGGTGGTGGAGGGCAGGGGGTGTTGTGGTGGTGGTGGGTGGTGGTGGAGGGAGGACAGGGGATGGTGGTGGTGGTGGTGGTGGTGGTGGTGGGTGGTGGAGGGCAGGGGGTGTTGAGGTGGTGGTGGGTGGTGGAGGGCAGGGGGTGTTGTGGTGGTGGTGGAGGGAGGACAGGTGGTGGTGGTGGTGGAGGGCAGGGGGTGTTGTGGTGGTGGTGGGTGGTGGTGGTGGTGGTGGTGTGTATGTACCTGTATACTTTAGCAACAGTTACTATCGGACAGTGTGTGCTGCCAGTACTACTACCCACCACCCTCACTTCATTCATCGTATCGCACTCTCTTATCCAGTCTACAGTATATTGTTTCAGTCACTCATACATTTACTTGCAATAATTGTCGTATTCTTTACCTAACTAATATCTTACACGCATGATATCTATCGTTTCGTCAGTCATAATATCACTGGTGGTGGAGGTGGTGGAGGGCAGGGGGTGTGGTAGTAGTAGTGGTGGTGTTGGTGGAGGGCAGGGTGTGTGGTAGTAGTAGTAGTGGTGGTGGTGGTGGAGGTCAGGGGGGGTGGTAGTAGTAGTAGTAGTAGTAGTGGTGGTAGTGGAGGGCAGGGTATGTGGTAGTAGTAGTAGTGGTGGTGGTGGTGGTGGACGGGAGGGGGTGTGGTAGTAGTAGTGGTGGTGGTGGAGGGCAGGGTGTGTGGCAGTAGTAGTAGTGGTGGTGGGGGAGGGGGGGGGGTGTGGCAGTAGTAGTAGTGGTGGTGGTGGAGGGCAGGGGGTGGGGTAGTAGTAGTAGTGGTGGTGGTGGTGGTGGAGGGCAGGAGGTGTGGTAGTAGTAGTGGTGGTGGTGGAGGGCAGGGGGTGTGGTACTAGTAGTGGTGGTGGTGGTGGAGGGCAGTGTATGTGGCAGTAGTAGTAGTGGTGGTGGAGGGCAGGGTGTGTGGTAGTAGTAGTAGTGATGGTGGTGGTGGAGGGCAGGGGGTTTGGTAGTAGTGGTGGTGGTGGAGAGCAGGGTGTGTGGTAATAGCAGTAGTGGTGGTGGTGGTGGCAGGCAGGGGTGTGTGGTAGTAGTGGTGGTGGTGGTGGAGGGCAGGGGTGTGGTAGTAGTAGTAGTGGTATTGGTGATGGTGGTGGGCAGGGTGTGTGGTAGTAGTAGTAGTAGTGGTGGTGGTGGAGGGCAGAGAGTGTGGTAGTAGTAGTGGTGGTGGTGGTGGAGGGCAGGGGTGTGGTAGTAGTAGTAGTGGTATTGGTGATGGTGGTGGGCAGGGTGTGTGGTAGTAGTAGTAGTAGTGGTGGTGGTGGAGGGCAGAGAGTGTGGTAGTAGTAGTGGTGGTGGTGGTGGAGGGCAGGGTGTGGTAGTAGTAGTAGTAGTGGTGGTGGTGGTGGGCAGGGAGTATGGCAGTAGTAGTAGTGGTGGTGGAGGGCAGGGTGTGTGGTAGTAGTAGTAGTGATGGTGGTGGTGGAGGGCAGGGGGTTTGGTAGTAGTGGTGGTGGAGAGCAGGGTGTGTGGTAATAGCAGTAGTGGTGGTGGTGGTGGCAGGCAGGGGTGTGTGGTAGTAGTGGTGGTGGTGGTGGAGGGCAGGGGTGTGGTAGTAGTAGTAGTGGTATTGGTGATGGTGGTGGGCAGGGTGTGTGGTAGTAGTAGTAGTAGTGGTGGTGGTGGAGGGCAGAGAGTGTGGTAGTAGTAGTAGTAGTGGTGGTGGTGGTGGGCAGGGAGTATGGCAGTAGTAGTAGTGGTGGTGGAGGGCAGGGGTATGGTAGTAGTAGTAGTAGTAGTGGTGGTGGAGGGCAGGGTCTGTGGTAGTAGTAGTATTGGTGGTGGTGGTGGAGGGCAGGGTGTGTGGTAGTAGTAGTAGTGGCGGTGGAGGGCACGGTGTGTGGTAGTCGTAGTGGTGGAGGTGGAGGGCAGGGTGTGTGGTAGTAGTAGTGGTGGTGGTGGAGGGCAGGGGGTGTGATAGTAGTAGTAGTGGTGGTGTTGGAGGGCAGGGAGTGTGGTAGTAGTAGTAGTGGTGGTGATGGAGGGCAGGAGGTGTGGTAGTAATAGTAGTGGTGGTGGTGGAGGGCAGGGTGTGTGGTAGTAGTAGTAGTGGTGGTGGAGGGCAGGGTGTGTGGTAGTAGTAGTAGTGGTGGTGGTGGTGGTGGCGGAGGGCAGGGAGTGTGGTAGTAGTAGTGGTGGTGGAGGGCTGGGTGTGTGGTAGTAGTAGTAGTGGAGGGCAGGGAGCGTGGTAGTAGGAGTGCTGGTGGTGGTGGTGGTGGCGGAGGGCAGGAGGTGTGGTAGTAGTAGTAGTGGTGGTGGTGAAGGGCAGGGAGTGTGGTAGTAGTAGTAGTGGTGGTGGTGGAGGGCAGGGGTGTGGTAGTAGTAGTATTAGTGGTGGTGGTGGAGGGCAGGTGTTGTAGTAGTAGTAGTGGTGGTGATGGTGGAGGGCAGGGGGTGTGGTAGTAGTAGTAGTGGTGGTGGTGGTGGAGGGCAGGATGTATGCTAGTAGTAGTAGTGGTGGTGGTGATGGAGGGCAGCGGGTGTGGTCGTCGTAGTAGTAGTGGTGGTGGTGGAGGGGAGGGGGTGTGGTTGTAGTAGTGGCGGTGGTGGAGGGCAGGGGGTGTGGTAGTAGTAGTAGTAGTGGTGGTGGTGGTAGTGGTGGAGGGCAGGGAGTGTGGTAGTAGTAGTGGTGGTGGTGGTGGAGGGCAGGGAGTGTGGTAGTAGTAGTGGTGGTGGTGGAGGGCAGGGACTGTGGTAGTAGTGGTGGTGGTGGTGGTGAAGGGCAGGGAGTGTGGTAGTAGTAGTGGTGGTGGTGGTGGTGGTGGTGGACGGCAGGGGGTGTGGTAGTAGTAGTGGTGGTGGTGGTGGTGGAGGGCAGGGTTTGTGGTAGTAGTAGTGGTGGTGGGTGGTGGAGGGCAGGTGGTGTAGTAGAAGTAGTGGTGGGTGGTGGTGGAGGGCAGGGAATGTGGTAGGAGTAGTGGTGGTGGTGGTGAATGGCAGGGGATGTGGTAGTATTAGTAGTGGTGGTGGGTGGTGGAGGCCAGGTGGTGTAGTAGTAGTAGTGGTGGGTGGTGGTGGAGGGCAGGGTGTGTGGTAGTAGTGGTGGTGGTGAAGGGCAGCGAGTGTGGTAGGAGTAGTTGTGGTGGTGGGGAAGGGCAAGTGCGTGTGGTAGTAGTAGTGGTGGTTGGTGGTGGAGGGGCAGGTAGTGTAGTAGTAGTGGTGGTGGTGGGGAGGTGGTGTAGCAGTAGTGGTGGTGGTAGAGGGCAGGGGGTGTTGAGGTGGTGGTGGGTGGTGGAGGGCAGGGGGTGTTGTGGTGGTGGTGGGTGGTGGTGGAGGGAGGACAGGGGATGGTGGTGGTGGTGGTGGTGGTGGTGGTGGGTGGTGGAGGGCAGGGGGTGTTGAGGTGGTGGTGGGTGGTGGAGGGCAGGGGGTGTTGTGGTGGTGGTGGAGGGAGGACAGGTGGTGGTGGTGGTGGAGGGCAGGGGGTGTTGTGGTGGTGGTGGTGGTGGTGTGTATGTACCTGTATACTTTAGCAACAGTTACTATCGGACAGTGTGTGCTGCCAGTACTACTACCCACCACCCTCACTTCATTCATCGTATCGCACTCTCTTATCCAGTCTACAGTATATTGTTTCAGTCACTCATACATTTACTTGCAATAATTGTCGTATTCTTTACCTAACTAATATCTTACACGCATGATATCTATCGTTTCGTCAGTCATAATATCACTCCCATGATTATTGTTCTATTAGATTCATTAAGTAACCCACTACATTTTATATTCTATCTCTCAGCCATAGTTTCACTCATTTGATTAGTATGATTACCATGATATAACACTCACACATGTTCTCTCAGACTCCCTAACTATAACTTATGATCTTGAGCTCCCTCCAGTACATTCATTACGTCATTCATTTGATCACAAGTATGTTATCGTAGTTACACTTGTTTTCTTAAACGCATTATGGAACACTCTTAATCTAATTATATTTTTCTCACACGCATTAGCCACTATTTTTTCTCTTATATCACATTGATATGTCATTCTACAAGCATACTAATATTGTGTTATCGCAGTAATGTTCAAATACCGCTTTAATTATCTCACACAAACTATTTGACAATAAATATCTCCTAGTCACACTTGTTTTACCATTATGTCATATTCGGTCTTTCATACGCATTACCTCACCTGTTTTCATTCAGTAATTAATTAGACATTGTCTCATATATTTTCCCACACACTCTTCGCTCCATCCTTTTCACACAGTCAATCTCTTTGACATTATCTTATTAAGTCTCCAATTTATTGGCTCGCCAGTTTTGTCTCTCTACCTTATTTTTCTAATGGATACATAATCTCACTTAACCAAATTCATCCTCTAATACCTTGTGTTTGCCTTATTTGACATGCACAATATAGTCAAATTAAGGCCAATGTGTTCGTATCATCTTATCTTATAATATTCATAATTTTTAACAGCACATGGAAAAGTAACCACAAAGTACAACTGTGGTAGATATTAAAACATACGACAGCAAAATTGAGAACTCTGAAAGTTATAAAGGAAGTGCTAAACATTGTTTACTGTAGTGTTGAGAACGATATAAATAGATCAACCTGTGCCGTTTCTGACTTAAACAACGCGCCCTTTATCTATCTATCTACCCATTAATCTACCTATCCCCTCCCCCCCCCCCATTTTCTCGCTTCCCTTCACCACTGAGCCCATGGTCGTGCCTCCACACTATGACCCAACATTCACCAGGTAACTAATAGACAAATTCATAATTGAATGTTTAAATATTATATATATATATATATATATATATATTATATATATATACTGTATATGTATCTATTATCTATCTATATAATATTTTCGATTATCTGTCTGTGTGTCTGTCTGTCTGTTCTTTATGCATGGCCACATTTTTTAAGCTAGAGCATTCATACATGGTATGCATAGTAAGGGGGTCCCTAGGCAGGTTTTAGTGAAAAAATAGAATTCCCCAGGGTGAAAGGCACGGAGAAAATGGGCGCGAAATTGGAAAAATGGCCGTTTGGGGCAGAAGGAGGCCTCCGATCGAAAAGGTGTATGGAACGAAAGTTGTTCGCAGCCCCCAAAATGGGGGTACGGATGAGGTCAGATCCAAAATCGGTAGTCATTTAGCGGCCGAAATCGAGGTCGCCGTTTAATGAGGCACAGGGAGGTCGAGGCCGGTGATTATGGTAGTAGTAGTATTGTGATGATTGTGGTAGTAGTGATTGATGATGGTGATTATGGTAGTAGTAATGGTGGTAATAGTGATGGTGATTATGGTGATTACCCGGGCAATGCCGGGTACCCCTGCTAGTTATCTATATTATTAAATCAGTTAGTGTGTCTGTTTGTCTGTCTGTGCGTTCTTAATAGGCGGCCGCAGTTTTGGACCTGGGGAGCTGAAACTTTGCATGTGGGTGTCAATTGACCTGGGTCAGGTCATAGAGGGGGTGAGGCCACGATCGGAGGTCGTTTCGAGGCCGAAATTGAAAACAAAAATGATAAAAATGGCCGTTTGAGGCAGAAGGAGGCCTCCGATCGAAAAGGTGTATAGAACGAAAGTTGTTCGCAGCCCCCAAAAATGGGGAGACGGATGAGGTCTGATCCAAAATCGGAGGTAATTTAGCCGCCGAAATCGAGGTCGCCGTTTTAAGGGGACCGACCGGTTAATTTAGGCTTAACAAACTCGAAATCCTGAAAATACCAATAGGTGTTTACTCAACAAGAGTCAACATCCCTTCATAAGCCAGTGAAATGTTATTAGTGAAAACCCATTGGAAATTGTTTTTTTTTTTTTTCCAAACTTTTCCTGTAATTCTAAAAATGTTATATAGCGAACTTTGAAATTAACATGCTCAATAACTACTGGTCGTACGAGGAGCATACCTATATAGATGGAAAGAGCGTAAGCGACTCTACAGCCTCCCATACGGTTTATCTTCTACTTTGCCGTGTTTCTGCGTAAAATATTGTAAAACTAAAAAAATATATAAAATGTTTCACCTAATTACCTTAGACTTTCACATGTTTTTCTCAGAACCTATATTGTCGCACATTCGGATGTTACTCTAAAACATTTATTGGACCTATAGGAATGGTGTATATACCATTGGAAAGGTAATTAAAAACACTGCAAGTCCTATAAAGCCAATTTACTCTAGCCAACTTTGTTTGGTTGCAGCATGTTGTCACAGTCGTAAAATTCTACAAAATAATTTCACCTTAATTCATAATCACCTAAATCCAAAAATACACAAAATATATAAAATATTCCTTATAGCAACTACAGACACACCTATTGTGAGTTGTTTGATCACATACAGCACGTGCTATAGGGATTTCTGTAGGAGTAGAATGGGTCGTAGTAGTGCTATAGTTTGCAACCTTTTTTTATCTAAATTGTAAGAAAAAAGCCAAAAAAAAAAAAAAAAAAAAAAAAATTGAGCTAGTTTTATGGTCACATACTCCTGTGCTAAATTGCATTCACATTGGAAGTAAGGCCTGGAAGTTAGTAAATAACCGTTTAATGAGGCACAGGGAGGTCGAGGCCGGTGATTATGGTAGTAGTAGTATTGTGATGATTGTGGTAGTAGTGATTGATGATGGTGATTATGGTAGTAGTAGTGGTGGTAGTAGTGATGGTGATTATGGTGGTACAGTATTATTACCCGGGCAACGCCGGGTACCCCTGCTAGTATATTATTAAATCAGTTTGTGTGTCTGTTTGTCTGTCTGTGTGTTCTTAATAGGCGGCCGCAGTTTTGGACCTCGGGAACTGAAACTTTGCATGTGGGTGTCAATTGACCTGGGTCAGGTCATAGAGGGGGCGAGGCCACAATCGGAGGTCATTTCGAGGCCTAAATTGAAAAAAAAAAAAAAAATGCCGTTTGAGGCAGAAGGAGGCCTCCGATCGAAAAGGTGTTCGCAGCCCCCCAAAATGGGGGTACGGATTTCCCGGATATGCAATACAGTGAAGAAATGTTTGTGCAAATAAAACATCAACGGCCCGAAGTCTACAGATATAAATGGATGTAGACCGGAGGACAAATTATGACAAACCGGGAGATATCATAAACCTCTACGAAGAATAACTCATAGGCGAGCTGTAATAACGTTTGTCTAGGAGTTTAGATTATGGACGATTCCGTATAAGGCAGATTGCTCCATTAATAGGCTAAGTAACTAGCACCTAAGTAATAAATAAACTACCTATTATATATGTACCAATGCAAACAGCTATTATGTATGTCTACGACAAGTAATTACCTCACAACTTCATCACAACCGATTTCCCCATATCCCTATGATTTTGAACCCCTGTAAACGAGAGTCAAGATAAAGCCGCACATTACCTCTAAGAAATTATAGAGAAGTATGCAAACCTCAACTGCGGTACTACCCTAAACCTGAACAAGGAGCAGAGTAGCTAATCACAGTAGTGGCTTGTACTAGCCTGCCCTTACCCTGCCCGGAGAGTGTACTTGCCCAAAGTATCCCCCTGAAGCCCTGCTCGAGTGACGCCCTACACCCCTGAAGTGCTGCTCAACGGATCTACGATCTACGTCGGCCAGACCCGTACTCTCTTTACCCTCCAATATTACCCTAAGTGTCCCTGTGTATCTTATTTTGTGTTATTGTTGTCGAGGTATAGGTAAAAATATGTGAATCGTGTTGTGTTAATTTATTCTGAGATCTGTGTCCAAGATCCTTAATTGCGTACTGTGTTAATCTTTCTGAATCTTATATAAAGTCCTTGCTAGATCTGTGCCCAAAATCTAGTTCTCACATTTATTTCATCTTCTCTAGAACATCCTATGCATACGTTATATAATTGTGTTAATTAATTCACGTCGCCACGCACTCACAGATTTTCCTAATATATGTATTCTGTTATGTATGTTGCAAGTTGAGGTCGAAGTGTATTTCGAGTTATAATTCCCCTTCTTAATTCATCACTGATTACCTAGAACCTACGCTCATTTTCATAATTAATTTACCTCAGTCTCCTCTTTGAGAAGTGTTGTTATTCTTTCAACATATTTGCTTCCCGAGTCCCCCAATTTATATTCCATTAATTAACCGCCATTGTAATTATTTTATGAATTAGTATTTACGTTCATTTGATTACTGATGTAAGTAATTCTGATTCTTCATGCTTAGGAATTCTAGCATTGCATAATTTCTATTACTTAATTATTATTCATACATCATACACCCCGTATTACGGTGTATATTTCTTAAGACTGTTAACTCGTTCAGACATCTTGGTTATACTGTTTTGAGTATTTCCTTAACACATCTTCGTCGTGTGCGTTACCTTCTTTTCATAATTAATGTTGTATTAATTATCACTTTATGCTACCAATTTACAAGCGTTTCCAGAGCACTCATTGAGTAAGTTTGTTTAGTCATTTATAATCTGTTCTTAAATACAATTAGTAGATATTATTCTATAGTTGATTCATAATTGTATGCTAAATTTACATCTGAATTCCTCGACTTGTTTCGTTATTATTACATACGATCGTTGAAGTGAATATAAGATTCCCATCATAAATTACATAATTTACGTTTCGTTGCGAATAAATTGTGCAAATAATTAATTAATATACTGCCACCAATTCCATAAGAATATCTTTGAAACTAAATTCATAGTTGCACAAACTCGAAACTAGATTTCCAACCCCGCAGTACAAATATATGGCCTGACCCCCCTAGTTAATGAGAAGGTGACCTTAGCAAACGCGACTACCTGGCTAGCGCGTACCCACCTACCGTGTGACTCACCCACCATACCTGTGTGCTTATTTACCCTCTCAACTCAGCCAGATTCTCTTGTATTTAGATTGTGTTCTAGTATCTTTCATTGTTGATTTATTCACGGAAGACACTCGACTCACATCATTATTATTATTAAGGGTTGATTCTATAAGTCACATGTTTTTATTTAGTTGCATATTATTCTATCTATCTATCTATATGCTATCTATATGCTCAGGCCCAATCCCCATTTTGGGGGTAGCCGACTCAAGACAGAGCAAGAACAGGGAAAACACAAAAACAACATAAAACAAAAAATAAACGAAGATAAAAAACACAAACTCACACACATCCAGGTCACCCAGGAGAAGACCCAGAGACCAGGGTTACCAAGGTCGCTCCAGCACTCCCCCGGCCCCTGACCACCCGGAGAGGTTCCGATCTCGGCAGGCAGACATGCAGCGGAGCCAAAGCCACAAGCCCTCCCACCACACTTCCAGGCACACCCTTCATATTAATCGTCCCCCCGGGCCAGGCGCCTGATGGACTATTATCTAGTCGAACTTGCGCCCGACCCCTTACTCCAAATGACCACGTGTTCACTCAACTATTCACAAGCATTCTCCATTCACTCCTGTCCACCACCACTTCCCCTGCCTGATCTATAGTCATTCCTCTATCATCCAAAGCCTTTCTTACACAGTCTCTCCATCTCAATGGGGGTCTTACTGCCCTTCTATCTCCCCTTGTACCTGACTCACATATTCTCTTTGTAAGCCTTTCATCTCCCATTCGTTCAACATGACCATACAAGCTCAGCACCCTTCTGTCCACTCTGGCTGACAAATGTTCCTGCTGCCCCACTCTCCTACGTATCTCTTCATTCCTCAATCTGTCTCTACGAGTAACTCCACACATACTCCTCAAGCAGCTCATCTCCATCACATCCAGCCTCTTTTCTCCTTTTTCTTCAGAGCCCATGTCTCAGCCCCATACATCACTGTGGCACAACAATTCCTTGATACAGTGCACTTTTTACTTTCACTCCGAGATTTCTCGTCTTCCACATACTTCCCATTGCTCCGAAAACCTTCCTTCCTTCACACACTCTCTGTTTTACCTCCACTTCCATACCTCCACTTCTGCTTATCGTTCCTCCTAGATATTTAAAACACTCTACTTCTTCCAATATTTCAAGTAGAGTGTTTTAAATATCTAGGAGGAACGATATTATTCACCTTGTTTAAAACCACAGCTGAAGAGACATTGCTCTCCATTCATGATCTCCTATTGATATGTATTCTAGACCTTGCCTGATAGTTCTAATAATTATCAAGGTAATGCTGCATCCTGAATTTCAGATATAAATATTCTTGAATAAACTTGTGTATAATTGCTATGCGTGTTGTTATTGAGTTCTGTAGCACCTAGTTGAATACCTATTTGTGAGAATAAGAACGTGTTCGGTGTGACCCTGTTGGGTTTATTTACGGTCTATAAGTCCAGATCTGGATTTCAGTAAAGACTATATCACAAGCTATAAATATTATAGCCCGACATAACATATATATATATATATATATATATATATATATATATATATATATATATATATATATACATATACTGTATATATGTTGTACTCAAAAACTGTGCTTCCATGCTGACTCCCTGCCTCTGTCTGTCCTGTAACGTCTTCCCTTCTTGCTGGAAGTTTGCTCTCATTCAACCTGTCCCAAAGAAGGGTGACCCCTCTTAACCTTCCAACTATCGTCCAATTGCTCTCATCTCTTGTATCTCTAAAGTTTTTTAAACTATTCTTACTTCCAAATTTCTTAAGCATTTCTCTTCTCATAATCTACTATCAGATCGCCAGTATGGCTTCCTTAAAGGTCGCTCTACAAGTGATCTTCTTTCATATCTTACTAACTCTTGTTCATCCTCCTTTCAGGACTTCGGTGAGCCCTTTTCTATTGCGTTAGACATATTGAAGGCCTTTGATAGAGTCTGGCACAAATCTCTAATTTGTAAACTACCCTCCTTCGGTTTCTATCCCTCCATCTGTGCCTTTGTCTCTAATTTCCCTCCCGGTCGTTCCATAGCTGCGATTGTGGACGGACATCGTTCATTTCCTCATCCTATCAACTCCGGTGTTCCTCAGGGATCTGTCCTATCTCCTATTCTCTTTCTAATTTTCATAAATGATCTTCTCAACTGTACCTCCAGTCCTATCCATTCAAATGCAGACGACTCTACCTTACACTATTCAATTAGTTTCCCAGAATGCCCCAGCCAGAAATCCATCTTAAGCAAACGTAATGAAGCCATAAAACACTTATCTTCTGATCTAACTGCCATCTTAGTCTAGTTGCCAGATTGATGACCTTGTTGTTGTGAGAAGTCTATTGTTTTTATGTAGTTGCTTACTAATATGGGTCTATAGAGAACATTTTGCTTGATTGCCGGATCGGCAACCTTGGGGAAATCCTGTAATTTTGCATAAATCCAAAATGGCCGCTTCCAACAGCGGTGAACTATAACTTTTTAGCCAACTAACTTACAATCACATGTGGTAGGTGTTTTCCATACATTTCTGACCTGAAAAATCGATGTCTGGAGTCAGTTTTGTGATTTGGAATCAAATTCAGGGTAAAAGTTAATGTTCAATCTCATTCGCCCTAGGATTCAGATAATCAGCCGCACGTCATTTACATGACAATGTAGAGGTTCTCCATGGGGGTGAATAAAACTGTAGGTGTCATCTTTGCATTGTTTAACAACCTCAATATCCAGATCTTCACACCAAATGATCGATGCTCCACCCATGTCTTCTTACATGAATTATAGCAACAACATCCTGCAGGTAACCTGGAGTATGGCTGTGCTAAGGCAGGGATGAACAACCTCACCATCCCCAGACTCTGTAAGATAGCTGCCCAATGTAGGACCAGCAGCAGCTCTTCAGGCAACCTTCCTCTGCAACACTACACTGGGGGGGGGGGGGGCCCCAAGGTGAACTCACCAGCTGTAGAGGCCACCTCTGGCATCTCCTACTTGGAAGTGTGTGTCCGCCAGAATAGTCTAGCTATTGCTCAGGAAAAGGACATGGCATGGCTTAACATACTCAATGCACAGGAAAAGGCAATGGAGTGGAGTGGGTTCAACAATAAGGAGGCATGCAATGATGAAGTTCACAAGAAGCCAGCGAGTACCTATATGTTTGGACCTCTCATTGATGCCAAAGATTCTCATCCGGATGCAGTTCTGACTTCACTGATGTATTTGACAAAGTCGTTGACTGACATGGGAATGTCATATGTCTACATCTCAGTCGACATGCAGTTGTAAATGGTGGCATGCCAAATAAAATGGGATAATATTGATCACTTCAAAAATGTATTCTTAGGCCTGGGATCATGCATACCATACAGTCCTTCTGTGGCTGCATCGGTAAACTAATGCATGGCTCAGGTGTTAAGGCTCTTGTCTTGGGTTCCGGCCATGAGAACATTCCAAATGGTTTCAACTACTCGTCTGAACAGTTTCTTCAGGCACGAGGTTGATAACCTCATTAAACCTACTCTGCTTCTCCACCAGCTGCTTTGTAGTGAGAGGGAGGGAGATTTCCTACTTCAGCATCTCACGCTCAGGCGCATGCTCCCTTATTTCTTTGTTGCTGGCCATCACCACTATGCCCACTACATTGCCCATCACATTCTTGAGATGCGTCACCTGATACCACACGCAACCAAGACAAAGCTTATGTCAGGAGCATTTTTATGTCGTTACCAAGAGGGTTACTGGAATGGCATTAGCTCTTACCAGTTTGGTGAGCAAACTGCCATTCGAATTGGAAAGGGTGGTCTCAAGGGTATGACCCTATATCCACTGAGGGTTGAAGAATTGATTGATTCCTATCCCGTCACTGACTACATCTCTGACACCATGGAGAACATCTTCCCTGATCTCCCCGTCAAGGAACGCAAAGATATAGCTGGAGCAAGTCACACATGCAGCTGACCACGCCACAAGGTGGAGGGGGATAATATTATAACGAGAGAGATGGATGCAGATGCCTGACATCTAATCTTGCTTGAACTCTCTAAACTGTCTCATCCATTGTAGAACATGTCACCACACCTCCACAACATTGCCAATGGTAAAATCTGTCCCCCTGATGCTGAGGTGAATGTTGCTGAATCAGCTGACATAGGCACTAAAATGGCTGCATAATTCCAGACATCCCTGCCATCAGGATTTCATGCAACCATCTGTAGCCTCATTAAGACCATGGAATACATAAGGAAAGGGGTGAAAGATGGAGACAAGATGATCTTCGACCTAGAAACTATCTTCCTCAGGCTGTTGACCGTCGTACAACAGCAGCACATGAAACTAGCACCCATTTTCCAGTACGAGTTGTGTCCCATACTGCCCTCACTCACTGATGAGTATGGTTGCCTGAGCAAAAGTAGAAAAGCACCGCTGGCTTGGAAACTGTGTGTGTAGAGAAGACAACCAATGCTACCAGAAAACACCATTGTCGACATTAGCCAGATTATTTACCACATTGCTTGGCCATCAAAAGGCAATGCATCAGTCATAGTTAAGTCCATCAAGACCAGGTTGAAGATCTTAGTATTTGACAAATACAACAGTGTTTCTGCAAAGGACCATAAGCGTATGCGACGTGCTGGCCTCGGCTCCATCAACTACAACCTCACTATCAACACACCACTTCCTAGTCGAGATGCCATCATGAGAAATAAGCATAAGAAGCTGCAACTGCTTAAAGTGCTAAGTAACTACAACTTAGGAGAAGGAGTGACTGTGGAGAGTTCCAGTAATATGTGTTCAAACATGATGAAGCATGGTTATTATCTATTCTTATTTCATATATTTAAGTTCTGCATAATCATTTGATGGAATAACATCAATAAACATGTTTTTTTTTTTTAAACAAATATTTAACTCCTGAATTTGATTCCAAATCACAAAACTGACTCCAGATATCGATTCCTCAGGTCAGAAATGTATGGAAAACACATACCACATAAATAATCACAAATGTGATTGTAAGTTAGTTGGCTAAAATGTTATAATCCGCCGCTGTCGGAATCGCCCATTTTGGATTTATGCAAATTACATAATTTCCCCAAGGTTGCCGATTCGGCAACCAAGCTAAATTTTCTTTATAGACCCATATTAGTAAGAAACCACCAACAAACAATACACTTCTCACAACAACAAGGTCATTACCGATAGGACATGCAAGTGGCAAACGGACTATCTCCAATTGGGGAAGAGAAATTGTTGTTACATGTAATGCTTCCAAAACCCAATTTCTCCATCTATTTACCCACCGTAAACTCCCAACGAACTTCCCCTTATTCTTCAACAATACAAAAATCAACCCTTCATCTTCTCTCAGTATTCTTGATGTCTCTTTTTCTTCTGCTCTCTCTTAGAAGGACCATATTACCAGTCTTGCTAAGGCGGCCTCCCAGAAGCTGGGTGTGCTCAACCGCCTCAAGGGGTTCTTTAACCCTGCTCCGCTTCTTGTTCTGTATAGGGGCATGGTGTGTCCTTGTATTGAGTATTGTTCACATGTGTGGGGAGGATCCTCTCACACAGCACTTTTAGACAAAGTAGAAAGGAAAGCCTATCATATCATTAACTCCTGTCCACTCACTGACTCTCTGCAATCTCTCTCTCTTCGCCGCAATGTTGCATCTCTCTCGCTATTCTATCGCTACTACAATAATCAGTGTTCCTCAGAGCTCTCTCAGTGCATACCACCTCCTCTAAGTAGGGTATGTAGTACCCGTCTTGCAACACAATACCACCCGTACTCTGTACAACTCTCCAACTCAAGAGTGAAGCGTTTCTCCCAATCATTCTTCTATTCAACAGCTGAGCTCTGGAACTCTCTCCCTGAATCCATATTTCCCTCATCCTATGAATTAGATTGTTTCAAACTCTGTATGTCCAGACATTTTTATTCAAACGTTCCTTGATTATGGCCCTGACATTCCTTTAACTCTGGGGGAGGCACTCGTCCCAGGCAGTTTTTCCTTTTGTCTCCCTCATCCACATAGAAAACAAAAAATAAATAAATATATATATATATATATATAGAAAAACAATTATCTATTCGATATCTGCTCAATTGACGCATCCATCTTTTGACAGTGTAATTCTGGATTCAATATATATATATATATATATATATATATATATATATATATATATATATATTTTTTTTTTTTTTTTTTTTTTTTTTTTTTCTTCTCAGCCATGAAAGTATCTATCTCATTTCCAAACATCCCCAAGATAACAAACTCCTTTTTTTCTGAAAAAGGATGATACAAATTGTTAAAATCACAACTGAGATAGATGTTTTGTTCAGGAATTGACTGGTCCTAAGACTCTTCCCTGTGTGCTCAAATGTTCTTACTTTGAACACTCGACTACTATATTCCAATATACTTAGCATTATAGCACGGACAAGACATTACTTTGAACACTCGACTACTATATTCCAATATACTTAGCATTATAGCACGGACAACACATTTTGTATACAATATTTGACGTCTCTTTAGTTTTATTCTTGCTACTATTAGACGATTTGATGGAGTTTAAAAAGGGCCTCCAGCAACTAACAGGTTTCGAACTATCTCGTTTAACCCTATTTACTGACATAAAACCTTCTTAAGCTGCTAAAATCGTCTAAATATAGCTAGACTCAAATTATTAAGATGTCGCCAGTACATACTGGGTTAATAATATTGATGATGAAGGCATTTCGCGCCATTTTATGATAGTTAATCAGCCTTATAACTATTATTTTAGTATTTTTAGCTACATATGGAAATTCCTCTTCCACTTAGTGTAGTCATCTACTATATAATAAAACATGCATAATACACAAATAATCGTGATAAACAGCGCATATCCTAAGTATTGAGTATTGTTGATGTCGACAGTCGTAAGTCTGGCGGTAGTTCAGAAGCGTCCACCAGAGGTCTCAAGGGAAATCTTGGTAGGGTTTATTGTTACACTGTACATATACTGTTACATGGTAAATGTCTGTCGTCCATCTGTCTGTCTGTATGGAAACTATCCATAGAACTAGACCGTTCCATGGATTTTCACCAAACTTCACACACACATTTGGTGGGTCGATGTGACGGTCAGTCATAAGTATTTTTGTTTTAAATTTTCTCAATAGTCAGGATCATAGGTCAACAAATTCGATCACCCCCACCCCCTAACAGACACCTCCCCAAGCTCAATCCACCCTCCAATCCCCCTGCCTGACAACCCCCAAAGTAGTTGGGAGTGGTGGTGATTGTAGTAGTGATGATGGTGGTAGAATTAGTTATGATGGTGACAATACTGATGATGACAGTGGTAGTGGTGATGGTGATAATGGTAGTGATGATGATGATGATAGTGTTAAGGTAGCTACACACATAGGTGACTAGCGTGAGGATTGTATGACGATTGACGTCAACAGGCAAATCCACACCATGTGTGAGGCTGATGGGATCAGTCGTCAGGCAGAATGACACCACCTCTTGGTATTTCATCTGGTTATACCACATGAGGCCATTGGAAGGACTAACATCATGGACGCCAGTCGTCTGCGTGTAGGGATTGTCCTTCTGCCACTTCATGCCGTTATGACATATGTCGCCACTTGTCCTCAGTCCTGAACGGTCATTTGTAAGGGTACTATATTCCCATGTACTAGACTCCGTTGTCGATAGGCCTACTGCTGTCAAACATTTCTCAGAGTGCAAAATATATGCATTCAAATTTTATTCAGGAGTTCTAAGAGATGGACAGCTCCTTCCCATGCTCGTGGAAAGTTCATAGTATCAAGTATTCAAGCAAACAGAAAATGCAAGCAGCTTAATAATTACTAATAGTTATGCAAAAAAGTGAATGAAAATGCTAACATTGACTTCGTAAAAGCCAAAATTGTTACTTGTCGTGGCTTATTTAGAAAAGAACTGATGCCTTACGTTTTGTCCTCACGCTAAGCATTAACGACAATCGTCAGCATGTGTGGGGTTTTGACTATGAGGCTAGACATGATGCTAGTCCACAAACGATAATCCTCATGCCAGTTTGTGGCCAGCAGGCTTTAGGAATGGTGGTGATAGTAGTAGTGATGATGGTGAGAGTAATAGTGGTGATAGTGATAGTAGTCAATCAATCATCTTTATTTCGCAATTTATATATAGCAAAGATATATTCACCTCCTCACCCTATAAACTCCGGTGTTCCTCAGGGCTTTGTCCTATCTCCTATTCTCTTTCTAATTTTTATAAATGATCTCAACTGTACCTCAATTCCCATCCATTCATACGCAGACGACTCAACCTTACACTACTCCATTAGTTTTTCAGAACGCCCCAGCCAGCAATCCCTCAACGACAAACGTAATGAAGCCATAGAACTCTTAAATTCTGATCTAAATACTATCTCCAATTAGGGCAGAGAAAACCTTGTTTCCTTTAATGCTTCCAAAACCCAATTTCTCCATCTATCTACCCGTAAGGAACTCCCAGCGGACTATCCCTTATTCTTCAACAATACAAAAATCAATCCTTCATCTTCTCTCAATATTCTCTTTTTCTTCTGTCAGTTGGAAGGACCATATTACCAGTCTTGCTAAGGCAGCCTCCCAGAAGCTGGGTGTGCTCAACCGACTTAGGGGGTTCTTTTCCCCTGCACAGCTTCTTGCTCTGTACAGGGGCATAGTGCGTCCTTGTATTGAGTATTGTTCACATGTGTGGGGAGGTTCCTCTCACACCGCTCTCGTAGACAAAGTTGAAAGGAAGGCCTTTCGTATCATTAATTCCCGTCCACTCACCAACTCTCTGCAATCTCTCTCTCTCCGCTGCAATGTTGCATCTCTCTCGCTATTCTATCGCTACTATAATAATCAGTGTTCCTCAGAGCTCTCCCAGTGTATACCACCTCCTTTACGTAGGGCACGTGGTACCCGTCTTGCACCTCAATCCCACCCCTACTCTGTGCAACTCTCCAACCCAAGAGTGAAACGTTACTCTCAAACTTTCTTTTACTCAACAGCTGAGCTCTGGAACTCTCTCCCAGAATCAGTCTTTCCCTCTTCCTATGACTTAAAATGCTTCAAACTCCGTGTGTCCAGGCATTTTGGCTCGAACGTCCCTTGATTTTGGCCCTGTCACTCTTTCAACTATGGGGGAGGCACTCGCTATAGGCAGTTCTGCCTTTTGCCTCCCTCAATCACATAGAAAAAAAGAAAACAAACAAAAAATCATATGCCTGAATTAGATTTTAAAAAGTACTAACATAATCAAATGTTTATCGTTGGGTTATCTACACTGCATAGACTAACATTAAAACACCTTAATATTAGTTGTGTTGCCTATATAAAAACAGACTATGTGCAAAACCACAGCTTAAGCTCAGACACTCACTTCACACCAAGAATATGAGTCCGTCGCTCCTCATGTCTTTATACCCAGGTGATACGGAATTTAATAACGTCCAAACTATTGTTTGTTAGTGAGATGCTACATTTATCCTTTACAATTCTGTGAAAAAAACGTGTAAGACTATCCGTTTTCTTAAACTGGGATATTACATTTCATTAATGAGCAACTGCTGTGCTGTAATGTTTGTTTGTATATAGAGAAACGAGCCTGCACTAGAGCAAGGCGGTGTCTGAGCAGTAGCTGGCCACATGTCTTCTGCTGTTCCATAGGGAGAGCCCATAATCGGGTTTACAGTAGGAGTTGAAAAGAAATAAGAGTGTCTTTATCATCATGCTTACAATCCTTTAAGATGCTATTAAAATATTCATAGACATTTCTGAGATGCCCTACCATGTCTCCACCGTCCTGTAGATCAGAGCTTATTATGTGACCTAGATATTTATACGTTTTAACAACTTCAAAATCAATTTCACCGCAGTGCACAATGTATAATTTGACTTTCCGTGATGCATTAAATGTCATACATTTAGTTTTTGTTTGATATATTTTTAGCTATGTAAGTTTAGAATATATCTTTTCTATGTCATTTACCGATCGAGCTCTTAGTACTAGCGTCAGCGTGGGTAAGCACGTTTACTCGAGTTCCTTCTATCATACAACCATGTTCTATGAGAGAGACATCCGTAATTATATTGTCAATGTACAGTTTGAATAAACATGGAGAGTTTTCCTCCCTGTCTCACTCCCTTCTCCACAGGACGGTAGTGATGATGATATATGTATGTATGTATGTATATACTCAGGCACATACCCCATTGCTGGGGGTGGCCGATACGAGACGGTCCAAACAGAAACTACTTTTAAGGTTACTATTCTCAAGGTCCGGAAGCACTTTCGCGTTCCCAACTTCCCCCGCCCGTTACTCAGTATTGCATTATCAGTCTATAATTAGCTGAGTCAGTTATATTGGCTTTTTTATCGTTTATGATAGAAGATATTTTTCCTCAAAGCATTCTATTTTGAATGAAACAATGAAAAACATGTGTTTATAAATTTAGATAAGATGTAAAAAACATTGTCAGAAACATTTTGAATCAACTTTGAATGCAATCCGTCATGTTCAACTCCGTTCCTTAGTTTACAAAGTGCTCTTCCTAGTGACACATTAGATATACGAAGATGCATCTTTGTTCTGGAGTCCCACTCTGATTTTAGTAAGTCGGATAAATTACTATCTTTTGTTGTAAAATCTATACCTTGATTATCTAAAAATCTATTTGAAAAAATGCAAGCAATTTCCTCATTGTTGCTAACTCCATCGATAATGTTGGTAACTGCATCCTTCCCTCTTATATTTGTTACATCCTTCCAAAACTCAATTTTGTTTATGGATTTAAATTTAAAGTAGTAGTGATGGTGGTGATTGTTGTATTGATAATGGTGATAGTGATAATAGTAGTGATGATGATATTAGTAGTGATGATGGTGATAGTAGTAGTGATGATGGTGATATAAGTAGTGATAATGGTGATATAAGTAGTGATAATGGTGGTAATAGTGATGATGGTGATATAAGTAGTGAGTGATATAAGTAGTGATAATGGTGATAGTAGTAGTGATGATGGTGATAGTAGTAATGGTGACGGTGGAAATGAATGATGACAGTGACAGTAGTAGTGATGATGATGATAGAAGTGGTGATGGTGGCTGTACTAGTGATGATGGTGATATTAGAAGTGATGATGGTAATAGTAGTATGGATGATGTTGGTAGTACTAGTGATGATGATAACCCATCGCAGAGTTGGTTATGCAGTTTTGATTTTGAGCAAAACACTACTTCTGTATTTATAGATCAGAAGATAGGCGTGCTATGGCTTCATCACATAAATTTTGGAGTAACTGCATGCTAGATTGTTGTGGAAAACTAGTTGAATAGTGTAAGGTAGAGTTATCAGCATATGAGTTGATAAGATTAGAAGTGCAGTAGAGAAGACCATTAATGAATATTAGAAAGAGAACTGGAGACAGGACAGAACCCTGAGGAACACCAGAGTTGATACGTCAAGGAAGTGAGTGATAGCCATCAACAACCGCAGCTATGGAATGATTAGAAATTAAATTAGAGATAAAGGCATGGAGGGAGGGATAGAAAGCGAAGGGGAGTAGTTTAGCTATTAGAGATATGTGCCAGACTCCATCAAAGGCTTTCATAAATTTTAGTGCCATAGAAAATGTCATATCGAAGTCACAAACGGAGGATGACCAAGAGTAAGTAAGAAGATCACCAGTAGAGTAGCCCTTAAGGAAACCATATTGTCGATCTGAAAGTAGATTATGGGAAGACATGTGCTGAAGAGATTTTGAATTAAGAATAGTTTTTAAAACTTTAGAGATGCAAGAAAAGAGAGCAATTGGACGATAGTTGGAGGGTTGGGAACTCCTCTTTGGGACAGGTCGAATGAGAGCAAACTTCCAGCAAGAAGGAAAGATGTTAGAGGAAAGACAGAACCAAATGAGTTTGCCTAGGAAGGGAATCAGCAAGGAAGATTTTTTTTTTAGTGCAAAGGAGGAACACCATTTGATCCATATGCCTTCTTAGTATTAAGCCCAGATAGGGCAGAAAGTACATCCTTAGAAGAGATTATATTAGTGTGACGTTAACCACTCCGTTAGAACCGCATGGCTTGTCCTACAGTGACTCGCTAGGATCGCCAGGGCAGTGGATGGGGCTACAGTTTGTGTATTAGAGTGTGCTTTATTTCATATGAAAGCTCGTGTCATGGGCAGTCCAGAAAGGCTCTTTGTTTTCGCCCATGTCAAGGCTTTATATATTTAACCCTCTCCGACATATGACGCGATTTTGAGCCTATTAGGGATACTTTAAGACCATTGTTACTGTCAGGGGTATTTAGAAACCTTTAGTTTAGTTACTTCAACCTATGCAGTTGTCTTTGAGTTAGCTGTGGGCAGATAATTTTGGAGAGGTAATTATAAGAGTGAGAGAACTCTATTTCTTATTGCAAATCTGGCAACCTCTGTGTCATATGAGTCTGAAAGGGTTAATTGTAAAGTATATATTTTATCATTAACTAGTAATGATAGGATCTGGGAGAGAGAGAGAGGGAGTAGAACAGAGTGAGAGGGGGCGCGCAGTGTTTTTTGTCCCGCTCGATGACGTCACGGCTGGCTGCCTCGCGGGGGTTGGTGGAGAGAGGCCCTTACCATGCTGTAAGCTTTGCTAGTGGTTAGATGACTTGTAACCGCTGTTTTCCCACGCGGCTCGAGCTAGTGCGAGTATATATACAGTTCCTCGCCACTCTCTCCCTCAGATCTGGTTTCTAGAACACACCCATCTTTTTTCCCTTGCTATCTGTCCCCGCTCCGTACCTGAGAATCTTTTCCTCTGTCTATCTCTCTCATTTTTCATATCTTTCACCACCTTTTTATTAATATTATACCCCCTCTGGTTAACTCTGCAAAATCAGCTTCATGCTGGCCAGTTGTATTGTGCGTTAAGGTCTGATATAACCCATGTATGTTAGTTGTTAAGATAAGTGGATCACGAAGCATTGGTTGGCATTTATATTGTTTAGTACTGCTTCCTTTAGTTATTAGTGTTCTGCTGGATTAGATAATGCTAGACTAGGAGTCTGATATTATAGGTATAGTTTCCTATGAGTGTATTGTTTTCCTTCAGTTAAAAGCGGCACGACATACCTGAGAACTGGAGTTGATTGAGTAAATTCTAGTCTGTGTGCCATTGAGAGTAGAGCATGCACGAATGAGGGTTTTTTGCCTATACCATTGTGCACTGTTCTAGTCTCGATTGTTTGTCTTTGAGGTACGCCAGGAGAACGCTTAATACTTCGGTATTAAGGTTTCTCAAGAGAGCTACCCTTCCCTATAACGTAATATTTGACGCACAGACTTGAGATTTGCACTAGGCTATGCGGCATGCCATGCGCACCAGTATCTCGTATCATTGACTCTAGCTAGACTTTATCAGTCACAGTAGACATTAAGTATATTAACCTAATTACTCTTTTTATGCATACCCGTTTATGATTACACAAGCATTTCGCAGCCTAGTTTGATGTATTGAGACACAAACGACTTAGGCTCTTTTTGTTGATAGGAATACTGCATTGTCGTGGCGATTATTATTATTGTTGTTGTGTTTAGGATATTCTTGGCTCCGACGGCATTATATATTCTGCCTTTTTGTGTGCATAGCCTGCACGAGCATTGTTCCGCTGCCTGCCTTTTTGGGTTCCATTTCCGATACGAGCATCTTTATAGCATCTAACATTTAAAGAAGATTCCTTGTTAGTGTTGAAGGACTTTAGTGCACTTTCTTTCATGCAGGAGTGCCTGACAGTTATTGATTAAAGTAACGTAAGCTGTAACTTCTCTTACCACCTTACTTTGCATACCATAACCAAGCACCTTCGGTTATAGGTAGTAATAGGCTGTTTTCACATAACATTAAGCCTAGAGTAGACGCACATTTATTGAGAGTTTGATAGCCTATTATTGCATATAGAACTCTGTAGAGTATTTGTGTTCTTTGTTCACTGGGAATATACATCAGAGGTTGGAGCTAGCGCTTTCCGTTGTAACATTTATGCCATTACTAGTCCAATGAATAAGAGCCCTGATATATTTGAACCCCAGTCGTAACAAATGGCGACCTTATCTAGGATTTGGTGAACCTACATTTATTAGCAGGGAACATTTGTTGTTTTGGAGAATATTTTGCGGGGATCAGCAAGAATAATTTTTTTTTTTGCAACATAGTATAGCCCTTGAGTATTTCCGAGAATTTTTGTGTGTATATCGAGGTATAAGAGTTTGGGGTGCTTCTTTTCTGAATATTGTGGTGAGAAATTTTTGTGAGCATCATGTCTTATACCGGATCAGAGGAGAATGGAGACACAGTACGTAATGTCGAGACTGAGGAACAGCAGCATGATGAAAGGGTTAATCGGGTGAACTGTGAGGAGGATGCTAGGATATTTTTGCAATGGCCTGTTACTGCCGAGCGGTTGGAGGGTATGGATCGGTACGGTCTTCAATGCCTGGCCACAGCTATCGGTCATGCGGTTACTAGCAGCATGACCAAGGATAACTTGATAACGTGTGTACTAGGCAGGGTGACTGGTGAGCGAGATGGGTTGAGTGCTCAGAGCCCTTCGGCCATGCTTCCCCTACACTCGACTCCCAGCCATCCCAGTAGTTTGCCGACCCCGGGTACGCTTCCGCCGTTGGGTGGTGACTGGCAGGGTGGGTTGCCCCTGGGGGGACCACTGGTAATTTCAAACATTGTAGCACCTTCACCTCCTCAAGGGTTAACTCCAGAATTATTGCTTCAGCTCGAATTAGCTAAGATCCAGCAGCAAATAGAATTAGCCAAGATAGAAGAGAGAGCCAAGATAGAAGAGAGAAAAACTATCAGTCAGCAGCACATAGAGCTAGCAAAAATCCAAGCTGACTTAGAGTCGACTAGGTACTGTGCCGACATGGACGTAGAGAAGTCGCGAGTAGAGGCAACGGGACAGCGACTTGGGGCTGGTAACCGTGTTCATGAGCAGTCTCTCTCGCACTTATTGAAACTGGTTCCGGTGTTTGATGAGAGTGGTGTAACAGAATTTTTCACACGCTTTGAGAAGAAGTGCCAGGAACACCAGTGGCCAGAGAATAAATGGGCAGCACTTGTATCCTCTAGATTAATAGGCAAGGGTCTTAAAGCCTACGATGCGTTACCTTTGGAGTTATGTATTGTGTACGAGGATCTCAAGGAGGCTGTCCTGTGGGCTTACGAACTGCAACCAGAAACGTACCGTTTGAAGTTCCGGGGTGTAACTAAGGGAAGAGATAGCACCTTTTTGGAACACGCCCGGGACTTGTCCGATGCTATGGGGAACTGGCTCCGATCTGAGAAGGTAACAACATTTGATGGAGTTAAGCAGTCAATGATGTTGGAGCAGTTCTTTAAGAGCACGGGCGGTGATCTAACTTTGAACTTAAAGGAGAAAAACCCAAGAACTCTAGTAGAAGCAGCAGAAATGGCTGATCTACGGCTGTCGTTGATTCGGGGTTGCGGGTCCTCACAGAAGTACGATGCAAGTGCTAGGGACCGTTATCCTCCCCCTCCCCGTAGCAATGACACATTTAAACCAAAGAGCAATGAAACTAAAACTGAAGCCAAACCTACCACCACACCGTATGTGAAAAGTCGGGGGCCTTTTACATCACAGTATAAGCCGAAACCGAAATGTATGTGTTTTAGGTGCCACCAGGAGGGTCATAAGGCAAATGAGTGCCCTAGTCGACCTCCTCCGGCAGCCGTGTCTTTTGCTCACGGCATTGGAGTGTTCAAGAGGACATCGGAGTTTGTTAGAGGCATTTCTTCCGAGGTAAATACACTGCCAGTGCAGAAGGATCCGGAAGTCTTATTCCCTGTCCGTGATGTCTTTAGTGACCACAGGGGACTCGGTTGTGTGGAGTGGGGGGGTAGAAGACATGAGGTGAGAATTTTGCGTGACACTGGGGCATCGCAAACACTGTTGAGAAATTTCACTGGTAAACCTGTCAATACGGCGCGGGTGGTTGTGGTTCAGGGAGTTAATGCGACAAGGTCATACCCGCTTGTAAGAATGAAGCTGGAAGTTGATGGTGTGACTCGTGACCTGGATGTAGGAATTGTGGAGAAGTTACCTGTTGGGGGCGTCGACCTCCTTCTTGGCAACGACTTTGCGAGGCCTACTTCTGAGGCTCCACCCTTAGTCGTTGTCGAGAAGCCGGCCGACGTGAGTAGGGAGGAGCAGGAGTGGGTTGGGAAGTGTCCGGGGCAGCCTATGGAGTGTGTTGTCACCGGAGATTCTGCATCCAGGGAGTCACATTCTGGTCAACAATCTTTAGATCAGCGGAGGAAGGGTACCGAGAAGGGGTTGGAAGTTGATGCGGTTGAGAGTTTAGTGTCAACGGACCTTCTTGGGGACTCATTATTAGGACCACATTTCGAGTCTGGAGAAGACCCAGTAACTGTTCCTGAAGGGGCAGAAGATGGGCTTAAAAAGACGAAAGAGTTGAAGGAGGACAGTGATGCACAGTCGGGAGATGTAGCAACAAGGTACCCTGACGCGTACCCTATGAGAAATTGGTCGGCGAAAACGGTGGTCCGAAGCTTGCTAGTGTATTTTTCCCGGTATGGTTACCCGCGGGGGATTCAGTCAGTCCGGGGACCCAACTTCACTTCTAGCCTCTTTGTACAAGCAATGCCGCAGCATGGGATTGTTGGGGTTGTGTCATCTGCATATCATCCGGAGAGCCAGGGTGTGTTAGAGCGATGGCACTCAGCCTCGAAATCTGTGCTTCGTTGTTGTTGCTTTGAGAGTGGGAGGGATTGGGATCTTGGCCTGCCATGTGTTTTGTTTGCTGTGTGGGAGGTACCTGGGGAGAGTTTGGGATTCAGCCCTAATGAGCTTGTCTTTGGACACCGTGTCAGAGGGCCTCTCCATATGGTTGAAGAAGTATGGGAGGGCGCAGAAAAACCTTGTTCTATGCTCAAGTGTGTCCTCAACAGTCGAGAACGGATGTTGCGCAGTCTGGAGTTGGCTGGCCGTAATTTGACTAGCTCTCAGGCCCTCAGGAAGGACAGGTACGACCTCAAGGTTGAACTCAGGGAGTTTCACGTGGGTCAGGAGGTGTTGATTCTACTGCCCCTTGTAGGTCACCCCTTATCCGCGAAGTACGCTGGTCCTTATAGGGTGGTGGAGGAGCTATCGGACCTGGTTTACTTGGTAGCCACTCCAGACAGACGGAAGCGCAATCAGTTTTGTCATGTTAATCCCATGAAGGAGTATGGGAGGCACCCCCCTGAGCCTCTCACTGTGCTTGTGATGACGTTTAGCAGTCAAGGTGGAGAAGGAGAACGGGACAGTCAAGCTCAGGTGGAGGATAACTGGAAGGATAAGAAGTTCAAATGGGCGCCTGAGTGTGAGAAGGTGTTTAGAGAAGTAAAACACCTGTTGTGCACTCACCCGATCCTCAGGGCCCCTGACTTTAGCCTACCTTTCCAACTAGCAACGGAGGCTAGTGGTGTGGGGGCTGGTGCCGTCCTTGTGGAAAAGGACGATGATGGGCTGGAGCATCCTGTTAATTTCTGCTCGGAGAAGTACAATTCGGCCCAGGGGAGCTGCTCTGTTGTCAAGGAGGAGCTGCTGGCAGTTGTACTTGCTCTGAGGCATTTTGAGGTCTGTGTTCCAGCCTATGGTCCGGTCCTTGTAGTTTACCCAGGTCATCACCCTCTCAAGTTCTTGGACCAGTTTCACAATCGGAATATGAGGCTGACCAGGTGGTCACTAAGGTTATTGGTATATAACCTGGACATACGCCATATTGCCGGTTGTGACAACGTGGTTGCAGATGGTCGTTCAAGGGTATATGATCCTGGGTAGATTGACACACGGGTAGCCTCCTGCTTTAGTTTGAATAGTATTTTGCGCTTGGTGCTTGTTGGCTCGCGGTTGTAGCCCAGCGTATTGGGTCGTAAAGCAGGAGTTGAGCGTTTGGTATAGAAGAAAAAACTAGGCTTGCCCCTATAGTGCAGCCGAAATAAACAAATTATAAACATAAAAAAATCAAATAAAAACTCTTTCTTTGATAGTTGATTTTTTTTAGTATGTTATAGCAGTAATTCTGAGTTGCACTCCTCTCAGAATGCTGGGCTAGAGAAGCTCGCTCTTGAGGAGCATAACTACATATAATTTAACCTATTGTGTTGGGGAGGGTTATAATTTTGAAAAATGTTTTGTTGAAGAACTGTGCCAGATATTTTACTGCCGGTGGGTGATGGGAAGTGGAGATATAGCATGGGTTCTAACCATCAGATTTTTGTGAGCCTTGGGGCCTCTGAGAAAAATCTTGGGGGGGGTGTGACGTTAACCACTCCGTTAGAACCGCATGGCTTGTCCTACAGTGACTCGCTAGGATCGCCAGGGCAGTGGATGGGGCTACAGTTTGTGTATTAGAGTGTGCTTTATTTCATATGAAAGCTCGTGTCATGGGCAGTCCAGAAAGGCTCTTTGTTTTCGCCCATGTCAAGGCTTTATATATTTAACCCTCTCCGACATATGACGCGATTTTGAGCCTATTAGGGATACTTTAAAACCATTGTTACCGTCAGGGGTATTTAGAAACCTTTAGTTTAGTTACTTCAACCTATGCAGTTGTCTTTGAGTTAGCTGTGGGCAGATAACTAATTTTGGAGAGGTAATTATAAGAGTGAGAGAACTCTATTTCTTATTGCAAATCTGGCAACCTCTGTGTCATATGAGTCTGAAAGGGTTAATTGTAAAGTATATATTTTATCATTAACTAGTAATGATAGGATCTGGGAGAGAGAGAGGGAGTAGAACAGAGTGAGAGGGGGTGCGCAGTGTTTTTTGTCCCGCTCGATGACGTCACGGCTGGCTGCCTCGCGGGGGTTGGTGGAGAGAGGCCCTTACCATGCTGTAAGCTTTGCTAGTGGTTAGATGACTTGTAACCGCTGTTTTCCCACGCGGCTCGAGCTAGTGCGAGTATATATACAGTTCCTCGCCACTCTCTCCCTCAGATCTGGTTTCTAGAACACACCCATCTCTTTTCCCTTGCTATCTGACCCCGCTCCGTACCTGAGAATCTTTTCCTCTGCCTATCTCTCTCATTTTTCATATCTTTCACCACCTTTTTATTAATATTATACCCCCTCTGGTTAACTCTGCAAAATCAGCTTCATGCTGGCCAGTTGTATTGTGAGTTAAGGTCTGATATAACCCATGTATGTTAGTTGTTAAGATAAGTGGATCACGAAGCATTGGTTGGCATTTATATTGTTTAGTACTGCTTCCTTTAGTTATTAGTGTTCTGCTGGATTAGATAATGCTAGACTAGGAGTCTGATATTATAGGTATTGTTTCCTATGAGTGCTGGCTTCAGTTAAAAGCGGCACGACATACCTGAGAACTGGAGTTGATTGAGTAAATTCTAGTCTGTGTGCCATTGAGAGTAGAGCATGCACGAATGAGGGTTTTTTGCCTATACCATTCTGCACTGTTCTAGTCTCGATTGTTTGTCTTTGAGGTACGCCAGGAGAACGCTTAATACTTCGGTATTAAGGTTTCTCAAGAGAGCTACCCTTCCCTATAACGTAATATTTGACGCACAGACTTGAGATTTGCACTAGGCTATGCGGCATGCCATGCGCACCAGTATCTCGTATCATTGACTCTATCTAGACTTTATCAGTAACAGTAGACATTAAGTATATTAACCTAATTACTCTTTTTATGCATACCCGCTTATGATTACACAAGCATTTCGCAGCCTAGTTTGATGTATTGAGACACAAACGACTTAGGCTCTTTTTGTTGATAGGAATACTGCATTGTTGTGGCGATTATTATTATTGTTGTTGTGTTTAGGATATTCTTGGCTCCGACGGCATTATATATATTCTGCCTTTTTGTGTGCATAGCCTGCACGAGCATTGTTCCGCTGCCTGCCTTTTTGGGTTCCATTTCCGATACGAGCATCTTTATAGCATCTAACATTTAAAGAAGATTCCTTGTTAGTGTTGAAGGACTTTAGTGTACTTTCTTTCATGCAGGAGTGCCTGACAGTTATTGATTAAAGTAACGTAAGCTGTAACTTCTCTTACCACCTTACTTTGCATACCATAACCAAGCACCTTCGGTTATAGGTAGTAATAGTCTGTTTTCACATAACATTAAGCCTAGAGTAGACGCACATTTATTGAGAGTTTGATAGCCTATTATTGCATATAGAACTCTGTAGAGTATTTGTGTTCTTTGTTCACTGGGAATATACATCAGAGGTTGGAGCTAGCGCTTTCCGTTGTAACATTTATGCCATTACTAGTCCAATGAATAAGAGCCCTGATATATTTGAACCCCAGTCGTAACATTAGGCATAAATAAGAGAGAGAAGCGTGGTGAGGAAGGATACAAGTTTTTGTTTAGGATACACATCTTTATTGTTGCTTCCAGATACAGATTCATACAATTATTGTGATTCGTATACATGCCATTGCAGATGCTAGGGTTCTTTAAGCCAAAACAAATGTATGAACCCGAAACATATCTTGGTGAGCTTTTCATAATATTTATTTTAATTTATGGGATTTAAGGGATGGTACTGGAATCATTCAAGGTGGAGTAATTTGCGAAAGTTTGAGCACAGTATTCAGCCATGTCAGAGGAAGACATGACTGTGGTGCCATCAGAATGGAAAAGAAGAGGAAGGAAAATTGTTGGAGAGATTTTTGGCTAGATGTATTATGTTTTTCCAGATGCCAGAAAGCTTGGGAAGAACTAGAGTTGGAAAGTTCAGAACATTTGTTAGTTATGAAAAATATTTTGGCATGTCAAAGAACAGATTTGGCTTGATTCCGGGTAGTAACATATAAAGTACAAGATTCTTGAGCTTGAAGGCGACAGTACCGTTTGAATGATTGCTCCTTATTACAAACATCAGTACAACAAGCGTGAGTAAACCAAGATCTTTTTGCATAATTAGACTGAGAGAAAGAAAATGGAATCTATGCCTCCATGCCCGATAGGAATTCCTTGCTAATGCGCTCAGCACACTCCGAGGATCCCTGGGCATGGAAATAATTCCATGATTCATAGAAGTATTGCTGAAGAGCTTCCCAGTCGACAGTGCCAGTGTGCCACAAGCGCTGCCGGCTGAGAGGATCGGATGGGTTACTGGAGATATAAGACAGGTAACTGAGATAAGATTATGATTGGAGGAACCCAACGGAAAGAAAAGGTTAACAGCGTATGCTAACAATTAAAGGGTAGAACTGCGTCAAGGATGTTGGGCCGATCTCCAAGGCGGTCAGGGATACAAGTAGGGTGCTAGGTCATTTAAGATGGAAAAGATGTAGGCTTGTTCACCAGGTTGGTCAGTGAAATGAGAGGAGAGCCATTGGCGGTAGTGAACATTGAAATCTCCTAAGATGGAGATTTCAGACAAAGGGGAAATTCCACTGTTCCACTTTAAAGTTTAGATAGTCAAAACATTTAGGAAAGTCATTAGAGTTAGGGGATACATAGACAGCACAGAACTATTTAATTTGAGAGGGACAGGATAGTTTGAGCCATAGAGTTGATAATTCATGAGTCGAAGTCGGGATCATGAGAACAAGTGAGTTTGTTTTGCACATACACAACATCCATCTTTGGCTTGGGAACTAGGATAGAAAAAAGTAGGATACAAAGAAGGGGCTGCTGGCAGTTGCCTTAGACACCTACGTCTCTGTGAGGAAAAGAAGATCAGATTTGTTGGTGTTGCTTGGTGTCGGGTGTTACCATAACCTTGTATTCTATAATCTACTATTTTCTTAAAAATACCACACATATACAAGGCTAGGTATGTCTAACCTGTCTGATGCCTGTTACTACAACCTTATCATACTACAGTATTCTCTCATACACACAATATATACTAGGCTAGGTATGTTTACCGGTATGATGCCTATTACCATAACCCTAATCAGGAATATCTAAAATGAAACTCAACACATACTTCATTGCATTTTTTTAAAAGGCTACAGGGTGCCTGTGCTGTTTTTGTTTTAGTTTATTTTTCTTTCCTGAATATCGGCTAGGCTGGGCTTTACTTATTTTAGTTTTTCTTGTATGCTATACTCTTTCAAATCCACTGTGAGCTCGGAAGGTCCAAAATATAAATAATAATTTGGAAGCCATAGTCGTAAACTCCAGTCCGGCTATCTGTTTCCTCTTTAACTCCGACCAAACAGCTTGACTCAGAGGAACACCATACTGTTCAGTTCGTCCTCTGTGTAATCCAGTGTATTAGCGCCTCTCTTCTTTCGCATTATTGTAAAGTAGGTATATACAGCTGCTATGTATTCACAGGCCAGAGGAAACTCAGTTACTAGTACTGGATCTAGGTAAGTTTGCTTGGCTGCTATCGCCTACGTCTTCCAAACTGCATTGCCAGGCTCACCTGGTATTATATACTGGATCTAGGCATATTCAGCTGGTTGTCTCTGCCTTCGCCTTTTTACTACATTGTCAGGCACGACTGCAAATACTGGATCTAGGTAGGCTCGCTTGGCTGCTGGTACCTTCGCCTTGTTTACTGCATTGCCAGGCTCAGTTGCACCTCTTGTCACTACTTTACAGCTGGACTTGGCGGCTTCCAACTATAGGAGCCGAGGAATGGCCAACCGGACCTCCTCTTGAGCTGTGCCTCGAGCTGGTCTTGATGACCGAGTGTGTTGCACCCGCTTGTTCCTAGTATTTACTGTTTTAGGCTCTTAAGATGCCGCTTAGTATTTTTTCTATAACATTCTCCTAATGTCATAATTAGCTTGCCAAAATTATTTTTCTGCCAATAAGCTGACTCAAAGACAACTGCAAGACTTAAACAAAAATAAACTAAAGGTTCTAAACTCACCTGATGGTCACAAAGGCTTTTAAATATCCCAGGAAAAGGCAGGTGAGTCTACTCATAAACGAAAGGGTTTATAGGCGGCGCTGGAAGTAGTGTGGCATGCTGATTAGTTGACAGCACACAAGTGTTTTAGAAAAGCTGATTTCGGATCCACCACTCCTTTCCCACAGCTCCACTGCTTGTGGTATTATTATCCCCATAATAATAAACTGGCAATGCACCTCCCCACAAAGTTTCATTATGGAAGAGCTTTCGGTTCATGAATTATCATGAGTTCAAGTTGCCCATGCAATGCTTAGGTGTTGGGTGCATGGCAGCGGATTGGTTGGGCGCTCGCGCCCAACCAATCACAGCACAGTGGCTATAACATTCTCACTCGCATTGTGCCTTGCAACCCCAAATGCAGCCTCCTGATTGGTTGCACCCCGGAATACTCCTTTCATCTGGCTTTCCTCTTTATTTACTCCCACAGTATGATAAATTACATAAGCAATTTAATAAATGTACTTTACAATTAACTTAATTATAAACGGTAGTACAATTGATCGTATCTAAGCTGTTACTTCCGTCTCATAATATTTTACATTCACTATTATTACTTGCAAAAAGAAGTAATGACATAAATAATTAGCAAGATGATGATAGGGATAAGCCTAATAATCTGTATCATCTTCCCTATCTATTAAATTGTTGAGTATTGAACCAAGTAAGATGATACGATTAGAGTTGCTCATAGTGACATCACAGGCATGGTTGAACCCTTTCAGTGCAAGGAGTTCTATAGGGAAGAATACGCCCAGGCGGGGACTTTCATGCTATTTCTGCTCACTATGTGCCACCCTAGAGCCTTATCCGTAGTACTGACCGAATTCAAACGTGTTCTATTTCTTCTCATAAAAGTCTTCAGTCATTCATTCTCACCCTCGCAGCTTTGGAAATATTGAGCGAGACATTCTAGTTTCCTCCCGCTCACGGGCCACTCACAAAGCGTATCATAACCTTCCTTCTCTGTCTCCCTCTTTCATATTTATACACTCGAGATAAGTCAATGAAATAATTCGTTATTTTATTAGGTTTTGTTTTTAGAAGACAGTATACAATATGTCCTGTAACATGAAATGAACAGTGGTGGGCGTGGGCGCGCCGATTTGGCGCTCTGCGCTCTGCGATCTGGTGCGCACTACCAATATAGAGGAGCGCGGAGCGAGGAGCGGCAAAAATCTGAACTCGGAGTGCAGGCGCGGAGCGCAGCTTGAATTTCGCGCTCCTTTCTGGCGCTCCGGAAGCGATTTTTCCTGTCAACAACAGGTTCAAGAACGTCATTATCGTGTACAGTCATCGTACGGTGTTACTCACGGTGTTAGTGAACTGTGATACAGTGATACTATGATAGTGACAGACTGACAGTGTTACAGTTGTTAACTTGTTACTGACTTTTTTTGGTTTTTGCTAACGCTAAGTAAACCTTACGGGCAAGTTATGGCTTACGAAGGGGCCTATTTTAATAAATTATTAATGATATCATCATATCAATCATATCATATTATGATATTAAATTATTAATCGTTTAACCCTTTATTAGCGGCGCGCATCATATGTCGAGTGAAAGAAATTTGGACTATGTGGCGGCTCACACCATAAGTCGTGTGGCAATTTCAGCACGTAATGTTGCTGAGAGAGAGAGACAAGTGGTGGCAGGAGAGTAGCGAGCGTATGACTGCTCCAGACCACCGCGGTGGACCAACTGACATGAATCCCACCCTCCTCCACCCTCTCACACTCGCTACATAGTGAAATGTATGGGGAAAGTACCGAATTACATGGTTTTTGCACTCGTGTTGTGCGGTTGTTACAAGAAAACTAGCGGTCATACAAGGATCGTTGTGGTGTCATTGGAAAGCTCTGTTTATGCCCTTTCAGGGATAGATACTTGTTTTACACTCTGGGTCTTATTTAGGCATGAAAATGATCACGTAAACAGCCCTATTTTGGGTAAAAACACCCCGCTGGTGGCTACATATTATTTACCGCCTAGGCCGGTCGTTAGGTGTTAATCATGTAATTAACTAATCATGTTGTTATTGTATTGTTAGGCTTGTTAGCTTGATAAGTTTCACTGTTTAAGTTTCTCAGTTTGGACAGTTTCTGTAATTCTTTATGTCATATCATAGATATCAATGGACAGTCACAATGTCACAATGATATCAATCATATCATTGATATGACATAAAGAATTACAGAAACTGAGAAAGTGAGAAACTTACATTTCAGAAAGACACCATGACTTGAGTTTTTTTATTTGTTTTTATTTTTTGAATTTAATGAAGTGAAAGACAAAGGATTGTATTAATTTAGGTAAATAATTAAATAACTTCTAGAAGCTGTTTTTTTACTTTTTTTATACTATATACCTATTTTTGGGAGCGCGGAGCGCAGAGCGGGAAGCGCATCGGGTCGGCTGACCAAAGGAGCGCGTGAGCGCTGCCGCATTACCTTATGTCTGAGGAGTGCGGAGCGCTGCCGCATTACCGGTCCCACCGGAGCGCGCCCACCACTGAAAATGAACTCACATTTTAACATGGTATATAACTGTCACAGTTACATGTTGTAGTTAGCTCTGTTTTCGTTAAATGTCGGCTTTTAAAACACTTCTATCTTGGATACAAGCCCTGTCATAACCAATGCTTGGAGCAGATTGATAATATTATGAGAGAGGAACTAAGAAGCTTAACCCGGCGCACGCGCGCAGGGTGTTGTGAACACCACTCTTCTGGGCGGCAATATTAAGCTCCATTCCTGCCTATAATAGTCATTTTACAATTAATATCGTTATTACTTATTCATATGCGCCTATTTTACGTTTATTATGAAGATAGTAACATGTAACAATAATAAAATAAGTGAGAATATTGTTTAGATGGTGAAAATCGTGAATTATTGCCGAGCATTCATTCATGAGGTGAGAGACAGGGGAGGCCCACACCCTCCTCTCTCAAAGCCTGGAGAGTGACTGATGCCTGTCTCTCTCTCTCTCTCTCTTTCCCACGCATAGACACACACAAGACCACAGCCTAGGATCAGTTTGGAGATGTTTACACAAAAATATACCAATGAATAAGGGAATAACAGGGAAAATAGGTGATAATTAAAGGGGGGGGGGGAAGGAGGAATTTTGACAGATGTGGAGTAGTGATAGGAGGTATGGAGGGGAATTATCTCACTTAATAACCATTTCACTAGCTTTAAGTGCTACTGGGACCTTTTAAAAGTTTTTTTTTAGGCCTTACCTCTTAAGAGGGTCCTCGCCCTTGCCCACCAAAACCTCTTAAGAGTGTTCTCGCCGTTCCCGGGTTAAGGACGCGAGAGAAGCGGGTCAGTGCTACCAACTTAACCCGGCAGCTGCGGAGAGACTCTTAAGAGGATTTACTGGGCGACTGCGGGGAGACTCTTAACCCTTAAAAAGCGGCTCACCACATAAGTCGAGTTGAAAAAACTGGCAAAAACGGGTGTAAAAAGGGTGAAAATCGAGTGAAAATGGGTGGGATAGTAATGATCCATACGTCCGACATCTGTGGCCTCCCGGCCCACACTAACTCCAGTTCCCCCACCGCGCGTGAGGATGACAGTGTAACCAATAGTTCGCTAAAAGTGAGCAAGGTAGCAAAATCAGCTAAACTTCCATCTTCGAGGTAACACTGTCAGTGCTCCACGAGTGCTACGTAGCTGTATGTGGCGTCATTGTGTAGCGATTTCCACCTAGTTTTCGGCGCAATACAGTTCCTTTCATACTGATGGTTGATATAGCAGTCAGAATGGCCCGGAAAGGCCCAAAACGGCCACAGAGCACCCGCTAGAGGAGGGTTAAGATCCTAGGCCTATAAACAAACTTTTAAAAGGCCCCAGTAGCACTTGAATTTAGCTTTTTTTCCTCCATACCTCATATTACTTCTCCACATCTGTCAAAGTCCCCTCCTTCCCCCCTCCCCCTTCAATGATCACCTATTTTTCTCTTATTCCTGTAATTATCGGTTTATTTATGGCACCAAAAATCCCCACCCGGTTCCAAGGTGGAAAGGGAGGGTGTGGAAGGAGGAGAGAGAGAGAGTAGTAACCTACACAGTGTTGCCAAACTAGCGTGAAATGCGCTAGTTGTAGCGCATTGGCATCACAAACAGCGCATATATTTTGTACTTTGCGCATAGCGCATTTTCTAGTGCATTTTTTGTTGATTTGGTGCATGTTCTAGCGCATTTTTAAGAAGCCACAATCATTAGTAAGTTAAGCATAAATGTACACTTCTTCCTAAGGTAGATAAATCGTTACTCGTATACTCTAAGCTACACACGAAATCAACAGGATTAGGATTCCTTGATTGGCTTATAGTTTTCTTGTTTCGTGATAATTTTCAAACTAGTGTTGCTATTTCACACATATGTTATTTTTGGGTATGTTAGAATTGCAATATTTCCAACAATTTTATAGGATATATCATTGACGTTTATAAGACATTAAACAATATTACTAATCATAATTCTTGAGTCTTTACTTATAGCAATTTAAGCTCAGTAGAAATTTGACTATAAGGCAACTGCTCCGTATTAAACATGTCAACTATACCGTACGGTGACGGTGAGACCGGGCACTGCAGGCAACTGTCGTTAGTTGTCTCCACTTGTCTTCAAAATGTAAACATTCAATCAGCCTAATTTAATAACTGTCCAATTAACTATCAGAATGGGGCCAATGTACACTCATACATACAGAAAGAGCTGGGAATCCATTCCAGAGTTAAAGGATTGGCTCAGACCTGTAGAAAAAGACAGGACTAAGGCTTTTTGTTTGTTTTGTAAATGCGAGTTACTAGCAAAACTCAGTGACTTAAGACGACATACAACTTCTGTGAAACATGTTCGAGCTGAAGAACCTTTTTCTAGCTCAAGACAAATTAAATTACCATTCTCACACATTAGTGACACCCAGCGCCGGTCAACTAGCCAAGCTGAAGGACGAATAGCAATGATAATTATTATCTATTATCAGTATCATCATTATCGATCTATATGCAGGGGAGGAGACGAAAATAATTTAGGACGAAAGTTTCCCTAGCGCATTTTATACTTCAATCTAGCTCATTTACGTCTGGCACATTTGGCAACACTGAGCCTACACTACCTACAGTATCTCACCAGAGCTCGTGGAGGGAGGGTGTACTCTCGCTCCCTGTCAACTTCGTGAATGAACCGCTCTGCAATATTTCATTTTTGTCACCCCCCAAACACTATTCCCACTTGTTTTATTGTTGTAACATATTAAACATAAAATAGGTGCATATGGATAAGTATTAATTATATTTATGGTAAATTAACAATTTTAGTGAGGAATATATCTAAATACCTACGCACAGGGGTATGGTGTATACTACAGGGACTGTGTAGCTGAGAGGTTAACCGGTAATACCAAAATGCATGGGTGCATCGCTCGCAGTATGCACTTTTTTTTACACAGGACGTATACAGGTTGTTGTTGTTGTTGTTCCCTAAGCTGCCTGGCCGAACAGCCCCGAGTCCTTAAGGAAGGCCATGGCCATGGTCGGGCTCTCCCACAGAGCTCTCAAATAGTGTAAATTGTGTTGTTGGCGTAAGTGGTTGTGTGAAATGCAGTCTTCTATGATGTGTTTTATGGTATGGGGTGCTGTGTTACAACCCGGGCAGGTGTCGACGACGGAGTCATCCAGTCTCTTCTGATAGCTCAGAAGAGCTGGATGGTGTCCGCATCTCAGCCTGGCCAGGTGGACTCTGTCCTCGCGAGGAAGGGAGGATTCAGAAGGATGGATTTCGGGAGGTCGTGCTTGCAGCTGCGTGTTGTCTATGAGTGAGTGGATGGAACGGCGAGTGATATGAGTATGGATGTGCTTCCGGAAGTTGGTTTGGGGTGGGCAGGGAGGGAGAGAAGACAGTATTTGTGTGTGATAGCGTGTGCTGGGTGTTGTTTTGATATTTCTTGGTGTCTGTGGGTGTGTTGCCATGTAGTGTAGTGGGTGGTGTTGATTCGTTGAGGCTGCTGCCAGGAATTGAGTGCCTCTCATGTCTAGATGATCTTTGACTTTTAGGACTTTGGTTTCTTGATGTAGGTGATCTGTGGGTGTAGTAGCTGTTCATCCTGTGATGATTTTAAGGGCTTTATTTTGAATAGTCTGTAAGGTCTTATGATGTGTTTCAGCTAGGTTAGAAGCCCAGGCCGGGCTTGCGTATTCCATAACTGATCTTATGTATTGTCTGTAGACTGTGGTGGTGGTTTCTTTGTTGTGTCCAAATTTTGTGTGGGCAAGTGATCTGAGGGCGTTAAGTCTGGGTGTCAGTTTCTTTTTCGTGTTTGTGGTGTACTGTTTGAATGTCATTTGGGTGTCGTATGTTACTCCTCGGATTTTGTGTGTGTGTGTGTATGTTAGGGGTGTGTTGTTTATGTTGAGTCCCGGGACGTAATCGTGCTCTCCTGTCCAGCTTGTGAGGAGGGTTGCAGTGGATTTAGCTGGGGCTAAATTGAGTCTGTTTGTAGTGCACCATTCATGTAATGTGTCGAGATAGTCTTGAAGGAGTCTTGTTGCTGTGTCTGGGTTTTGGTGCGTGCTTGTGAGTGTTATGTCGTCTGCGTAGGAGGCTATGGTTATTTGGGGTGAATTTGGTGTATTTATATCATGCATGTACAGATTGAAGAGTGCGGCGACAGGACGGATCCTTGCGGGACTCCGTTTGGGAAATTTCTAATGCTAGATGACTGACCGGCAAAAGGCGGCGTCTATGCCATGGGACCACCTCCCGGAACTGCCGACCATGGATGGCGGCCGACCCTCCCATCCGGGGACAAGATCACCGACAGTGGAGGACAGCAGGCTGCCGACCGTGGGGAGCAGCTTCCAGGAGCCAAACCGCCACAACTATCCCCTGCCCCCTCCCTGGGGGCACGCGTCCTTGGACGTATACAGGTAGGTGGGGACGCCCATCTCCACATTCTGTGGTCAATGTGTTGGTCAGAGAATGCAATCTTTGCTGGAAAGTTTAATGGGTTATTAACCCGATATACTTTCCAGCATCACGTTTGTTGTAACCTAGCTACAATAACTTCTTGTCACTGCCACATTGTGACAAGGTTAAGGCTCGTGTGGTACAAACACAGGCGCAGGTGTTTAAACACAGTTAGTGCCCTACCAACATCAGCCACAGTGATAACATGATGGGGCGTTGTTGTGACAAGCCTTTTTCACTATGGATGGTTGCGATCTTTAAACCTGTATGTATGTATGTATGTATGTATGAGTACGTCGGCCTCACTCAATAGGGATGCCCACATGTGTGGATAAACTGTGAGAATCATTATATTATTGAGTTAGAACGAGATACAAATCTACACCAATATGCCATCTAAAAGTTTAGATTTGCCCTTCGTAGCATTCCAAAATCAAAATATAGAAACGGCAAGGATTTTGGATGGTCCTGATGGATCCTAGTAACACCTTTGCATGGACCTTATGCCCTGTTTCTAGCTAATAATTAGAGGAATCAGACAATATGAGGAATATCGTGATCATCTGTATTGCGTACAACGCAAAAATGAACTGCACGCTAAGTAGGCATTTTGTACTGGATAGTTACCTTGATATAAATTCATTATCATTTAAGTATGGCAACGTCATGGCAGCATTACATTGTTAACGTTATTAGCATGGACTACTGTATAAGTGGTAAATGACTGCAACATATAACAATGATATTACTGTAGATATAGATTAAAATGTTGGGAACTGTAATCTTCGTTTTATGAAGCATGTTTCATATTTTTGTTTGTTGTATTCTTGGGAAGATTAATTTATAATTAATTGATGACGTCACATTCTGTAGCCAGAGAAAGTAATTATATATCACGCGCATTATTATATTTGCTAACAGACTAATCAGCTGTGAAAGATGTATTTTCCAATTAATTAGAGTTCATTAATTATAAGTAGGCCAGAAATCGTGATTCCTAAACTCTGTGAATCAAAAAGGATTAGAGCAAAATAATGTGCTATAAATTGCCACACCTCTTCCCTGGCTGACTCTTCCCAAATAGTAGAATTATTATATCGATCACTCTCGCCATTTTAAAGTTATAGAGGTTAGGGGTTAGTGGCCTGATTTTTTTTTTTTTTTTTTTTTTTTTTTTTTTTTTTTAAGAGACAATGAACGGAGGAAGGAAAAACACAGATAAAACAAAAAGGTCCATGTGCCTAAAGGCATCCTCCATTCATAAAATGTTTGTAACAACTGGATTTAAACATTTGTTGATTGTAAGTTTGTGGAAAGCAATTCGAGGGAAGTGAATTCCAAAGAGTAGTAGCTCTGGGGATAAATGAATTCTGATAAGCAGAAGTTCTGCATTGTGGAGGAGAAAGTGTAAATTAATAGACTTTTGAATGAAATAAAGTAGGTTTCACAATGCTTCTTAGTCCGTATCAGTCTACCTTAAATATTGCGGTTGGATCGCAAGTGGATGTTTTACATTTATAGTGAGGGCCATTTTTTCACTCATATTATATTCATTATAGAAGGACCAAAACTGCATTATAAAACCCTGTTTGTCTCTATGTGGTACTTTTATTGACAGTCGTAGTTAATTTGAATATGCGTAAGCCATAAAAAATATATAAATAATCCAAAGAAATATTACCAGCTTTGGTAATATGGAATAAAGTAACCAAGTAATGTGAATGTGATTAGAAAAAAATTATCGACGAAAAATCAGTGCATCAAAATATTAGCAAAAATAAACGCATTTATCTCCTTGTGTTAATTAAACTCGGCCACCCTCAGAAAAAAAAGGAAAAATGGGGAATGGGCCTGAGTACATACATACATACACACATACATCAATTACACGTAGTGAGCAACAGACCAAGATATACTGATATACTGTACAGTCCCCTTCATAGGAACCCGGACACAGTAATGACACTGTAGCAAAAGCAAGTGTTTTAGTTTGGTTAAAAAGCTCCAAAGGTGTCCAGGGACTGGACTCTATATAACGGTACTCTTAAAAGACCTGCTGTGATCAGATTTCATCCCTTATTTACTTTTAAGAATAGATTAGGACGGCCAGGATATACGACTTATGTTTGATAGTTATTTCAGTGAAAGCGTTGAATATCTTAGCAGTGGCAATGCTAAGGTAAACACTCCATCGTCGTGGGTCAGAATTCGTATTAAATTGTCTATTGAACAAATATGGTAATTATTGATGTGAGATCTGTATCTTGGTCTAGTGATTTATAGCTCGTAATTTTCAAATTTACGATTTATTGCTTTGGTGGGAGCAAATTTATGATGATTTCACAATTTCTCATCCACCCATGTCGTCATAATGTTTGTTTTATTATATCTATGTCAATGCTACTGTAGAATCATCCCAGTCATTGTTCAAATTGATAAAAATAATTTTTTAATAATGTGCGGTGTCCTTTTCAGATACAATTATGCATATAAACATGTTATTTTTGTTTTTTTTCTATGTGAGTGAAGGAGTCAAAATGCAGAATTGCCTGTATCGAGTGCCTCCCCAAGAGTTGGAAGAGTGACAGGGCCAAAATCAAGGGACGATCGAGCCAAAATGACTGGACACACAGAGTTTGAAACAATTTAAGTCATGAAAGACTGATTCTGGGAGAGAGTTCCAGAGCACAGCAGTTGAATAGAAGAAAGTCTGATAATACTGTTTCACTCTTGGGTTGGAGAGTTGCACAGAGTAGGGTTGGGATTGTGTTGCAAGATGGGTACTACATACCCTACATAGACGAGGTGGTATACACTGGGAGAGCTCTGAGGAACATTGATTATTATAGTAGCGATAGAATAGCGAGAGAGATGCAACATTGCGGCGAAGATAGAGAGATTGCACAGAGTTGATGAGTGGGCGGGAGTTAATGATACAAAAGGCTTTCCTTTCTACTTTGTCTAGGAGTGCGGTGTGAGAGGATTCTCCCCACACATGTGAACAATACGCAATACAAGGACGCACTGTGCCCCTGTACAGAGCAAGAAGCGGTGCAGGGGTAAAGAACCCCTTTAGGGGGTTGACCACACCCAGCTTCTGGGAGGCTGCCTTAGCAAGACTGGTAATATGGTCCTTCCAAGTGAGAGCAGAAGAAAAAGAGACACCGAGAATATTGAGAGAAAATGAAATATTGATTTTTGTATTGCTGATTTGTAGAGGATAGTCCTCTGGGAGTTTTGAACGGGTAGTAAGATGAAGAAATTGGGTTTTGGAAGCATTAAAGGCAACAAGGTTTTCTCTGCCCTTATTGGAAATAGTCGTTAGATCAGAAGATAAGTGTTGCATGGCTTCATTACTTTGTCTTTGAGGGATTACTGGCTGGGGCGTTCAGGAAAACTAGTCGAGTAGTGTAAGGTAGAGTCGTCTGCGTATGAATGGATGGGACTGGAGGTACAGTTGAGAAGATGATTTATGAAAATTAGAAAGAAAATGGGAGATAGGACAGAGCCCTGAGGAACACCGGAGTTGATAGAATGAGGAAGTGAGCGATGGCTGTCCACAACCGCAGCTATGGAACGGCCGGAAAGGAAATAAGAGACAAAGGTACAGATGGAGGGATAGAAACCGAAGGAGGGTAGTTTAATTAAAGATTTGTGCCAGACTCTATCGAAGGCCTTCGATATGTCTAGTGCAATAGGAAAGGTCTCACCAAAGTCCCAAAAGGAGGATGACCATAAGAGTTAGTAAAATATGAAAGAAGATCACCAGTAGAGCGACCTTTAAGGAAGCCATACTGGCGATCTCAGAGTATATTATGAGAAGAGAAATGCTTAAGAAATTTGGAAGCAAGAATAGTTTCAATTTTTTTAAAGATAAAAGAGATGAGACCAATTGGACGATAGTTGGAGGGTTAAGAGCGGTCACCTTTCTTTGGGACAGGTTGAATGAGAGGAAACTTCCAGCAAGAAGGGAAGACGTTAGAGGAGAGACAAAAAGCATAAATTTGTTTACGAAATCATGCAAGCATATTCATTTCCATATTAAACTAACTTCTGAAGACTACATATTATACAAAAGTTAATATATACAATACATATACCGGTATATATTTGAATAAAATAAACCAATTAAGTAAAACAACGATTATGGACTTCTAATCAATTCATTACATAATAACAGAGCTCATATATTCCTTCCCGGTGACTTATTGCAGCCAGGTAATGAAAATGAATTAGCATATTTCAAATCAATTAGTTTATTAAGTAATAGTTGAGAGATGTATATACAGTATATATATATAATATTGAAAATAGGAGTAGGCCTACTGTATATATTATAAGTCATCGAATTTTGACAAATTCTAGACAATGTCTTATTATATACAAATATGCTGAAATGTGTTATATAGGCTGTTTGTTCGTTTATTTGTAATTATGTTTTTACTTTCTGCATATTTTAATGAACAGAGATTAATGTATCTATATGATGCTTTACATAATTATTTCATCTTATTAATCCTTATGAATTCCATATATTGTTACCAAGTTTCCTAAATTAGTTGGCAGTAACAAAAAGTATATAATTTATTTAACTCGACTTATGTGGTGAGCCGCTAATTAAGGGTTAAGGAACATGTATGCATTTTGCCTAGGTATTTTGAGATTTAGGTATTGATTAACCCATGATGCAGTAGCGTATATAGGTCCTTGGGAAGGGGGGGGCCATAGGGGTGAATCCATTATTTTCAATTTTATATAATGGGTGGGCGAGCGAAGCGAGCCTCTACAGCTGGGTGGTCTGGGGGTGCGCTGTAAGACCCCCAGGATTTTTTTGAAAATCAAGCATTTTTAGGGTCCTTTTGAGGCCTCAGCAGGGATATATTGCACTAATTTGATATTCAATGGTAAATCAATATACAGAAGATTATATATGTTGGCTAAACAAAAAAAAGAGCTGTTTGACAAATATTTAATTAGGGAATTCTACAGTATGTATAAACAAAGCTGCTATAATCTATATCATAATACTATACAATTGTTGATTCAGTCATTCCTGGAACTTATGGAAATTGCAATATTACTTTTTATATGAAACATTTACAAAATAAACTAAAACTCGCAAAATGGCATTAATGAGAGAGAGAGAAAAAAAAACTAAAACTCGCAATAATGAAGTTGAGAGAGAGAGAGAGAGAGAGAGAGAGAGAAAGAGAGAGAGAGAGAGAGAGAGAGAGAGCTTACTTTACTCACTAGTAACAAAACTAGGGACAAAAACTAAAGACTAGGGACAAAAAGGGGGGGCTATGGCCGAGTGTCCCCCCCCCCCCCCCTATATACGCCACTGCCATGATGCGAATTGCAGCAGTACAGACCACCACCAGTACCGCATCAAAAGGACATAAAAAGCCATAGGAGAGAGGACCGGCCGTGCACCCTTCATGCACGCAGATGCCCCCATGCATCCATACGAAAAACAAGAATGCCATAGGTAGCTGTATGGACAACAACAACATCGGATTGTGCCCTTCTTGCTCGCACTGGATACAAACCAGCATGCACAGAAATAGGACAGACTACGTCACTCAACCTGGCAAACATAAGCCAGCTAGGTTTGATACCAGTGCCTCCAGTTCTGAAGACTGAAACATTCCTAGGTACCAGACTGGGAAAACTAGGTTTGATACTAGACAGCAGGTCCAAAGACTGGTAATACTTAGTGTTCATGGCAAACCTGCTAAGTTCGAGACAAGGTTCTCAGGTCTGAAGACTGAGAATAAACAGTGTTCGGGTCAACCTGCTAAGTTCGACACTAGCAAGTCTAGTCTAAAGGTGGACTCGTTGCGTCCGATACCAACACAAGTGCAAACTGGCTAACAGTGAGGCTTGATGCTCACCATCCAGATCATCGATTAGAACAACAGCAGCCAAGACTCACCTCTTCTCTTTCATTTGCATGTGGTACGAAACCTTGCACAGCTAGTGGTCCGAGACCTAGCCTTCAAGTAGACCAGAAGAAGGAGACTGCAAGCTACATCCCAAAGAAGTCCAAGCCTAACCAGACACTTAAGAAAGACAAGTGTTGTAATAAAAGCCCAGTACACAATCCAAATGAAAACTCACGGAGTCCCTCTCCGACACCAGGGAAATCATTACATTAATACAAATGTGGTGTCTCTGTTACAGTCTCATTTTGCTGTCTAGTATGCTCGCCATTCAGGGAGACAAAAATCGAGCATTCTAGCTTCAACGTATTTTGAATATTAAGTAAAAGATATTTCATTGCTAAAAGACTCAACAACCGGTTAGTAATGAAGGAAAAAACCAAAAAAAAACGCTCACCTAGGTCATTTAGGGGTCCTGCGGGGCGGCGAAAAGTCGCAATTAACATAGGCAAATGGGTAGGCAAAATACTGGAAAATCAATCTCGTGTGCGCCCACACACACACGGCTAGACTTGGAGGGTTTCTAACCATCAGTATTGTTGCGTGGCATACTAAAGCACTTCCCATATAAATCTGAACCCTCTAGGTGCCATAGGAAAAGAGTAATTAACGTGAACGCAACCATTGCGTCGCAGGGATTTAGTGTTACATACATAGGCGACGAATAACGTGCGTCGCTGGTACTTAAGGGGTTAATATTATTGTGTGACTCTACTGTATATCCAATTATGTATAAATAAAAGTGTTGTTCTGTACCTATTGTATGACTTTCCTTTGTGTTGGATTTTAGTATATGTTAAATACTTATATCTTCCTGTTTGTTGTTGTTGTTGTCGTTGTTCCCCAAGCTGCCTGGCCGAACAGCCCCAAGGCCCCGAGCAATTCCAAAGCCATAACCGAGTGCCCCCACAGAACCCTCCCCGCCGACCACAATAAAGCCTGGGAGACCGAAGCCACTCCATGGCGGGGAGCTGAGGAGGGTGCGGAAACGCCCGGGAAACCAAAGCCCCACCCAGGGCCCTGTGCCCCTCAGCAATTATGAAGAGAAAGTTGAGGGGCAAGGGAAAAATGTGACACTTTGGCTTCCAATCTTGGTTGATTGGGAGGTCAATCCACGGAAGAGACGCCGTCACTTGAGATCTAGAAAATATATAAGTTAAAGGAACAGTCAGAGTAAGCTATGGGTATGGCGGAGATTGCTCAGCTCTCACTCTGATAGACCAGCCCAGCACCACTCTTCCTGTTTGTAGAACTCATCAATAACCAGATTTGCTCTAGCAAATTAGGTATCGTTTAGGATTCTGTTTCAATCGTATTTATTTCTTGTTCGGTAAGTATGAATTACAAAGGAATGTGGCTGTTCAACAGTCTTTACTCGGATCGATAATTGTTTTAATTGACTCCTAGGTTAATATCTACAATTACTGCTACCCATGACACAGTTGATTGAACAGCTATGAACTTGTACACGGTACTGTAAAGGACGGCGTTTTACGAAAGCGGGAATGGGCATATTCATAGAGTAAAGATCATAGAGTACAGATTGGATAGAGGCAAAAGCGTGACGTCACACGGTTATTTTGCCGCGCGTCCAAGGGATTTGGTGGCAGGACTGTTGTAGGGCATACAACCAAAACACCTCAGTCGTTTTTTCCTTATTAGATACTCCTTGATATCTGTGCGCCTGGCTTGTTTGAAGTGTTACCAAAGTTAAGGGAAATTCCGCAAAATGAGGGGGCAATAGATTAAAGAGGGAACGTCTTTAAGAGTGATTTAATGTTAGTAAAAACACTTGTAAATTACTTAAAATAAAATAGATATATAAAAGCAAGAGGAAAATATTAGGAATACATAATACAATATAAAACAATACTTACATAATTATGATGTAAACTGTATAACTACAAGCAACACAACAAGAATTCAAATGTGATTTTGAATATATATTATTAGTTACATGTTATGTAGATATTAATTTATAAAGTTGCACTAAAACAGGACATTTCACGAAATACGTTCATAGGTTATACTTATGACACCTAGGGATATTTCGTCCCAGCATGTTTGACGTTGGCAACTCCCCACTCTCACAGCAACAATGGTGGGGGTAGAAGAGAAGTGGCTGTGAACCTCCTCATCATTGCGACAATTTCACGATGATCTGGCGTTTACAGTAGCCTCTACGTATGTCTATTTAACTCTGTCATGTCTATAGAGTCTCTGGATAGTGTAGAATTGATTGTTAATAGCATTATTAGTACAAGGTAGGGATTATTACGAATTAATGGGGACCCTCCCGTTTTCCTTTGCGATCGTGCTGCCATCTCTCGAACGCGTGGCTCGCTATTTTCAGATTTGTAGCGTCTTTCTTTCCTCTCTATCCAATCTGTATCTATGGTAAAGATAGATATAGTCAAAAGTGAAACGTCACAAATCTGAAAATAGTGATTAGCACGTTCGAGAGATGGCAACACGATCGCAAAGGCAAATGGGAGGGTCCCTATTAATTTGTAATAATCCCTACTTTGTACTAATAACGCTATGAATAATAAATTTTACGATATCCAGAGACTTTGTTAACATGACAAAGTTCAATAGACACAAGTAGAGGCTACTGTAAAGGCCAGATCATCGTGAAATTGTCGTCATTATGAGAAGGTTCACAGTCAAGTTTCCTTTACCCCCACCATTGTTGTTGTGACAGTGGGGAGTTGCCAACGTCAAATAGGCTGGGACAAAATATCCCTAGATGTCATAAGTATAACCTAAGTACTGTACAGTACATTCAACCGTTCAACACAGTGAAGCCTGTGAGGTCTCGTTCCAGTCTTGGAAGTGAGACATGTGAAGCAACAACTAGCTTTTGCCATCTTGCCTTCACATATGTATGGAGCTGCTTCGCCTTCGTGCTTCACTGTCTCATCCCAAAAACTCGGACCCTCACTCTCAGATTGCCAGCTATTGAGCAATTAACTCACTAGGCATTGCCCTCCCTGTAGCATATTTTGAATATGGGAATATTCATTGAATGCTATTTAATCAGGGAACAATGATGGTATTTTGTTGGCGTTTCTGTGGGCTTTGTGGTAATGCACAGACACTAAGTACAGCACAAATTCCATCCCAATAATATCTTCTCATTGACATATCGGGATTCGAACCCGGGCCCATTGGATTACCAGTCCAGTGGCAAGACCACTCCACCACACCTCCCCTAATGCTACTTAGTATACTCGATTTACCTCTGCAAAAGTCAGTTACAAAAAACTCGGATCATTCTCAAATATGAAAGATCAAAAGAGGCTGACCAAAGGATTGTGTCAATCAATAATGTTTTTTGTCAAACCTCTCAGTAAATATATTGATTTAATTGACCTTCATGTCGAAGTGTTACTGAATAAATGTAAGTATCATATGTCAAATTCGCATAATTGGGTATGCGGTTGTCTGTCCACTATGCAGTTACATTAGTTTACACTACTGCGAAATGCGTAATTATAAGGGCAGAGGATATAGAAACCTAGACAAATTGACCCCTTTTTCATGAGTGTACTTAGTTGTTCATTTGTTTATACAATGTGAAATTCCAATATCCAGCCATCTGTTTAACTGAAGGTTGATGTATGTATGTATATACTCAGGCATATTCCCCATTGCTGGTGGTGACCGACTCGAGACAGAGCCCGAACAGAAATAACATTTAAAGTTCCAATTCTTAGGGTCCGAGATCACTGTCGCGTTCCCTCGCCCATTTCTCTATCTCGTTCAGTAGGAGAATTTTACAAGGGGAGGATGATTCCTAGACCCCCTTTTTATTCTTTTTTCTATAATCCAACTACTCCCTCTCGAGCATAGGCTGATAGCCTTTACACTCTACCGCTGAACACGGTGAGGCCGGTGAGGTCTTGTTCCAGTCTAGGGAGGGAGACATGCGAAGCACCTACTTACGGCTCGAACCCAACTCCATATCTGAAGCTGCTTCGCCCCTGCGCTTCACAGTCTCACTCCCCAGGCTCGGACCCTCACTCTCAGAACGCCACCTATTGAGCAATTAACTCACTAGGCATTGCCCCCCTGTAGCATATTTTGAATATGGGAATATTCATACAATGCTATTTAATCAGGGAGCAATGAGGGTATTTTGTTTTGGCATTTCGGTGTGCTGTGGTAATGCACTGAAACTAGGTACAGCACAAATTCCATCCCAATAATATCTTCCCATTGACATATTGGGATTCGAACCCGGGTCCATTGGATTACCAGGCCAGTGGCAAGACCACTCTGCCACACCTCCCCTATGTTGATAAGTGTTCAATTTATCAGTCTTTCGCTATACGTATATGGATTATATTAAATGTGTGTTGTAATTTTCGTATTGAAAATAACTCGACCTTGTGGCGTGCTTATTCTTATCAAACATTTCTGTGTTTATGAGGAAATGGTTTGTATGTAAACAAATCAAATAATGTCCTTAATTACCATGGAGAACGGCTATGTCGCATCAGGGGATAAGGATATCAACAACGTTCGTAAAATCTCGTAAAGTTAGCAACGTTTTTTACGGAAGACTAAATGTTAACACCGAGCTGTTGACTAAGATATTTGATGTTTTGAGTAAACTATGACGCTTTATTTTCTTTTACTCTGGCTATCATTTGTATCTTTTAGGATTAAGAATTTATCTGAGTTAGACATTGCGTCGATTTCTGAGAGAACCATCCATTGCAGAGGAAAACAAAAGTATAATGGAAGCATATATAAAACGAAAAAGTTACATTATACCGAAAGGGTTAAGCATTTGTGTTTTGATGTGTATGAAGGAAACAAAAGGCAAAGCTGCTTGTAACTGATGTAATCAATGAGGAACATAATATTGAAAACGTTCTCCTTATTATCAGAATATACAGTATATAGAAACTAAAATATTTATGAGGTGCTTATATGAAACACTTATATTATTTTATAAAACAATAATTATTTACTCAGGTTCTGGTCGATTCTGTCAAATAATTGTGCAGTCAGTCTGACTATGCGCCTTGATTTCTGGGTAGCAGCTGACGAGCTTTCTTAGTGTTCCCATGCCTCTCCTTTGTCTATCCATCTCCCCAACTATCCCTTTCATTCAATGTCTTATGTTTCCGTCACTTGATATTTTGTTCCCTTTCTCTCTCCCCCAAACTTATTGCCCACATCCTCCCTTCGTCTCTTATTTATTTGTATTCTCCCTAACCCTCACGTCTCTTCACCCCCAGGTGTCATGGACGGTGATGATGGAGGAGGGTGTACAGACGGAGGGCCTGGTGACAGAGGAGGAGCTAGACTGGGACCTTAGCAACACAGAGGACCGGGAGACCCAGACACTGCCGCCCAATCCCACACAGTTCCGTAAGTTGGGGTTATTGTGTGCACGTTAGGTGAGAGGTTGTCTGATAAGGTTTTTGGTGTGAGGATTTGTGTCGGGTTAGTTCGTGAGAAGGGATGTCTGCATGGATTTGTTTTTACTTTTGTTTGAGGGATTTAGTGTAAATATGCTTGCGGGTGTCCATGACTGGATTATGTAGTTCCCTGGAGGGTGTTTCTGTCTGTGTGTGAGTTTGTTTACTGGGGTTTGGGGGTGGTTGCATGCCCATAGTTGTGAGTTTGATCTGGAAACGAACACAAAGCATTATTCATGTTACTGAGTTACAGTATATGCTAGAGTGTGTCGTTGTATGCTAGAGTAGTTTCAAGTGACATATTAAGTTGGTGAATTATCCCACTGGATCCCAGAGCCGCAGCGTATGCGTCGGCAATGTATGTAACGCTAAACCCCAGAGCCGTATATGGTGCATTGGCACTGTCGACCATATTTATTCTTGTCCTATGGTAGCTAGAGGATTCCAATTTGTATGGGATATACCTTATGATGTTGCTGAACAGTGGCGGTACTTGGCAACCCCAAGTCCAGCCATGTGGATGGGTACAGGCAGATGGGGAAAGCCAGTTTACCCACTTATATCACCGCCACTTTCGAGCTTATTAACTATTGTCCTATGGTAGCTAGAGGGTTCAAATTTGTATGGGATATACCTTAAGATGTTGCCGAGCAGTCCAGCCGCAGTGGGGAGTGGGGAGAGGGGACGTGCGGAAGGATGTAGGAAGACAGTTGTCCTGTTGACTTCCCGAGTGTCTGACCTACCTCGTCGCCTCGCGATGTTGGAACAAAGAGAATAGAGTGTGTATCACTCCCCTACTGATCCCCATGACATAGTTGACTCCCCACCAAGTGGGGAAGAGTAGGAGGAGGATGACCCAAACTTCATGGCATTCCTCAAAATTCCGCCAGGCCATCGTAGGGGTCAGAAGAGACGAGCTGAGAGTGTGTCATATTGACAAGTGCCGCGTACGTGGTCTTCCCCAACGCCTGCCTTCATCACCACCTCCCACACTCTCCCCACTACAAATACAATGTCAAAACCCATATTTCTAAGTCAAAAGTGCCTTAAACAATGTTTAAAACTCATATTCTAACTATAAAACATACGATAAAGTATAAAATCAATAAACAGTGCGTGAAAGAGGCATAATAAAAGTGAAAGTGAGTGGAGGGGAGTCGGGTGTCAGTCAACTGGCCTTGTGTACGTGCGTGCGTTATAGGCCAAGATAGCCGCCTGTCGCCATGGTAACCAGGACGCGCGGGCTTGCCACTCGGCATTTATAAAACTTGAATCTATGCACTTATCACACTAACTTCACTTAAAATGACATTATGTGATACATGTTGCTAATATATGAACTATGAAGGCACACATGATGCTCAGGTGGTGTAAATAACTGTCACTCAAAAACTGGACGCACGTACATCTGCCATGTTGCCTTGCCCAGCTGTGGTGTGCCGGCGCGGGATGTTTGAAGAGCGCCCGGCACCAGCTGATGGTTGAGCCCCCCCCCCCCTCCCTTAGGACCCCCAAATGACTTAGGTGAGTGTTTTTTTTTTTTAATTTCTCACCTATTTAAGCTGTTTTAGGAAGAAACAAAAACGAAAATCCACTGGTCCTATTGTGTTTTTATTATTTATTAGCTGGTGCTCAGTGGGTTAACATTATTTTTCCCTGATTAAATAGGCGAAGTTTAAAGTTCGACTTCAAGGTTAATGAGCTTCTTGAGCGCTGTGTCCTCAAGGAGACATTGGTTTGACACTCAATTAGTAATGATTTAGATTAAACATTATGTATTTTTGTTTACTTTCTCAGCTAATTGCACTGAAATATTATTTACACCTTATTGGAAAAGTACATTCAAATGAATTATGTTTATGCTGCATATATGGCATTATTTTTTTTATTTTTTTTTATAGTGAATGGAGTAACATGAAATTTCAATTGTTATCTGTCGTGGAGAATATATAGACCAGTGGCCGTTACTGCTTGGCAAATATATTGATCTATTTGTAGAACATTTGTTGAATTCATTGTACATGCCGTGTGTAATACAGTATGTATACATGTGTATGTGTGTGTGTGTGCGCGCGTGTGTGTGTGTGGGTGTGTGTGTGTAAACTTTGCATGGGCATGAAATAATTATATATTTAAAAGTCATTGTTCATGCCGTGCGTACAATATGTATACATTTTTGTTTTCTATGTGGATGAGGGAGACAAAAGGCAGAACTGCCTATGGCGAGTGCCTCCTCCAGTTGAAAGAGTGACAGGGCCAAAAATCTAGGAATGTTCGAGCCAAAATGCCTGGACACACGGAGTTTGAAGCAATTTAAGTCATAGGATGAGGAAAAGATGGATTCAGGGAGAGAGTTCCAGAGCTCAGCTGTTGAATAGAAGGAAGCTTGGGAATATCGTTTCACTCTTGGGAAGGAGAGTTGCACAGAGTAGGCATGGGATTGTATTGCAAGACGGGTGCTACATACTCTACATAGAGGAGGTGGTATACACAGAGAGCTCTGAGGAACACTGATTATTGTAATAGCGGTAGAATAGCGAGAGAGATGCAACACTGCGTCGAAGAGAGAGAGATTGCAAAGAGTCAGTGAGTGGACATGAGTTAATGATACGAAAGGCTTTCCTTTCTACTTTGTCGAGAAGTGCTGTTTGAGAGGATCCTCCCCACACATGCGAACAATACTCAATACATGGACGCACAGTGGGGGTTTAGAACCCCCAAAGGCGGTTGAGCACACCCAGCTTCTTGGAAATGTTTTTTCAAGGGTGTTAATATGGTCTTTCCAAGTGATATCAGGAGAAAATGAGACTCTTAGAATACTGAGAGAAGATGAAGGATTGATTTGTGCATTGTTGAAGTATAAGGGATAATCCTGTGGGAGTTCTTTACGGGTAGATAAATGGAGAAATTGGGTTTTGGAAGCATTGAAAGCAACAAGATTTTCTCTGCACCAAATAGAAATGGTTGATACGTCAAAAGTTATGTGTTTGATGGCATCATCAAGTGATTTTGTGAGTGCTTGCTTGCTGGGGGGGTTCTGGAAACTAGTTGAATAGTGTAAGGTAGAGTCATCAGCATATGAATGGATAGGGTTGGAGGTACAGTTGAGAAGATCATTAACCCCAAAACAGCAATCGTCCTCAATAGAGGTTTTTCTGGTGCACTGCGACCGTCCTCAATAGACCCAGTGCATAAAAACAAAATCTAAAACACCCTAGTGGTACTCAAAACAAAGCAATTTGTGATTAGATGAGACAATTCCCCTCCATTACTTGCTACTACTCCTACATATGTGTCCCACCCCCCTCCTTCCCCCCCTTTTTCCCCACTCCTCAATTATCCGGTATTTTCCATATTATTCCCGATATTTATTGAGTATTTTCGTGAGAGGATGGGTGGGAGAGATAGAGGAGGGTGGAGGAGTGTATCTCCGACCCTCTAAGTCAGTCTGAGAGCTCCCCTTGAGTCTCAATACCATACTAGACACAAGAGAGGGAGGGTGTTTCTCTCTCGTCGGTCAAGGTCAGACCATGGGGCTAAAATATACAATTTTCACCAGCCAATTGCTGTTACCACATGTTTTTTTTGCTTTCCAATGTTCATAATATTATGTTCATATTAAAAGCAAAATAGGCGCATATGGATAAGTAATATTTATATATATGATACATATGAAGATTTCCGTCAGAATAGAACCAAATAGCTTCGCTTGGCGGATGGGTTTGATCTAGCATGGCTTGGCAGTTTATGAGGTAATGAATATGAGAAAGAGAATTGGAGATAGGACAGAACCCTAAGGAACACCAGAGTTGATAGGTTGAGGTAGTTAATGATGGCCGTCCACAACCGCAGCTATGAAACGGCCAGAAAGGAAATTCAAGATAAAGGCACAGATAGAGGGATAGAAACCAAAGGTGGGTAGTTTACAAATTAGAGATATGAGCCAGACCCTATCAAAGGCCTTCGATATGTCTAGCGCAATAGAAAAGGTCTCACCGAAGTCCCGAAAGTAGGATGACCAAGAGGTAGTAAGATATGAAAGGAGATCCCCGGTAAAGCGACCTTTAAGGAATCTATACTGGCGATCTGAGAGTAGATAATGAGAAGAGAGATGCTTAATTTAAGAAATGTTGAAGTAAGAATAGTTTAAAAACTTTGGAGATGCAAGAAATGAGAGCAATTGGACGATAGTTGGAGGGTTGAGAGTGGTCACCCTTCTTTGGGACAGGTTGAATGAGAGCAAACTTCAAGCAAGAAGGGAAGACGTTAAAGGAGAGACAGAGACGGAAGAGTTTACCTAGGCAGGAAGTCAGCATGGAAGCACATTTTTTTAGTACAACAGGAGGAATACCATCCGGACCATACGCCTTCTTAGTATTAAGCATAGAGAGGGTAGAAAGTGTATCTTTAGAAAAGATTAGGATATTAGGCATGAGTAAGTGCGACGGGGGTGGAGAGGGAGGAATATCACCGGAATCGTCCAAGGTGAAGTTTCTAGCGAAAGTTTGGGCGAAGAATGTTGATGTATGGATGTATGTGTGTGTGTGTGTGTGTGTGTGTGTACTTACTCTAGTTGTACTTACTCTAGTTGTATTGCGGGAGTGAGCATGCTCGTTATTTCCCGCCTCCTATATGTGTAGGTGTTATATGTATCGTTGGAATGGCTGTGGATGTGTGTGTATTCTGTATTTTTAGCCAATTGGCGACATCGGAAACGAAGGCTTAGGGTGGATCTGTATGGTACCATTCTCACTATAGACGGTACCGTCTCGCCCGAAGGCTTAGGTAGCCATCAGCTTAGGTGAACCATATGATACCCATCTCGCCTTGTAGCATTTTTGCCAACCCCAGATGAGACGTCACAATGTCGTCCACTTATTCTAGGTACCTATTTACAGCTAGATGAACTGAGGCTAACACATGAAAGGAGACAAGCCCAATTTGTCTCCGCCCAGCCGGGGATTGAACCCCCGACCCCTCGTGTGTGAGACGAGAGCTCTACCTACTAGGCTACGGGCTGTGTGTGTGTGTGTGTGTAAAAATGTATGGGCAAAAATAATATACAGTATATCCAAGGGTTAACTAAGCGATTGGATTTTGGAAGTGGATGAACAAATATTTAAGTTTAGAGTGTGAATGGTAGTAATACAGTATAATGTACATTACAAGGTAGCACAATATATTATTGAAAATGGATGCAGAAATGGGCATTGCATGTCTAACGCGTTCAATGTTTCAACGATGAAATATTAAAAATAAATATCTACACTGAACGACGTGCTTGAGCTGAAAGTGGATTTCCTATCATAGTAGTCTGTGCATCGGAAGCATTTGACCCTTTTCCTATAGATCTGACCCTTGTCCATTTTATTCAAATTTATACTGATTATGATAAATCATATATTATTATGTTCTCTCCACTAACCAACTTTACTCCTCAACTTTCTCTTCATAATTGCTGAGGGGCACAGGGCCCTGGGTTGGGCTTTGGTTTCCCAGGCGTTTCTGCACCCTCCTCAGCTCCCCGCCATGGAGGGGCTTCGGTCACCCAGGCTTTATTGTGGTCGGCAGGGAGGGTTCTGTGGAGGCGCTCGGTTATGGCCTTGGCCTTGCTCAGGGCCTTGGGGCTGTTCGGCCAGGCAGCTTGGGGAACAGCAACAACAACAACAAACTCGATTAATGAAATTAACACACATGTGGCAGTCCGGGGATTCGAACCCAGGACGCTCACACCGAAAATCAACACACTTATGCATTGCACCACGAAGACAGTTATCACAAACACATTTTACTAGGGTGCCGTGATCATTGAGGGTAGGGAACATAGTTAGCATTAACTATCATAGAAGTACATACCGATGTTTCTTTAAGGAAGAGACTTTTTCCATTGTGCTAGACATATCTGGCACAATTCTCTAATTTCCAAACTACCCTCCTTCGGTTACTATCCCTCTATCTAATCTCCTTTCTGACCGTTTCATAGCTGCAGTTGTGGACGGCCATCATTCACTTACTCAACCCATCAACTCTGGTGTTCCTTAGGGTTATGTCCTGTCTCCAGTTATCTTTCTCATATTCATTAATGATCTCCTCAACTGTACCTCTAGTCCTATCCACTCATATGGTGATGACTCTACCTTATAGTATTTTCACAACAATCCAGCATGCAATCACTTCAAAAGGCACGTGACGAGGCCATATCATGCCTATATTCTGATCTATCAATTATTTCTGATTGAGGCAGAGAAAATCTTGTTACTTTCAATGCCTCCAAGACCCAATTTCTCCTTCTACTGTATCTACCCGTGGCAATCACCCACAAGACTATCAATTACTCTTTAACAATACACAAATCAACCCTTCATCTTCTCTCAATATTCTTGTTGCATCTTTTTCATCTGATCTTTCTTGGAGAACTCATATTACCACTCTTGCTAAAACAGCTTCCTAGAAGTTAGGTGTGCTCAACCATCTCCGTGGGTTCATCACCCGTGCACAGCTTCTTGCTCTGTATAGAGGCACAGTGCGCCCATGTTTCGAATATTGTTTGCATGTGTGGAGAGATTCTACCCATACCGCACTTCTCGAATGAGTAGAGTCAAAAGCATTTCGCCTCATCAACTCACTTCTTCTTACTAGTTTCCTACAATCTCTTTCTACACACCACAATGTTGAATCTCTTTCACTTTTCTATCGCTACTACACTAATCAGTGTTCTTCAGAGCTCTCTCAGTGCATACCCCCTGTATTGCAGTGCGTGCAAGGCACCTGCCTTTCAACAAGAACTAGCAAATTTTCACAGACATTGTTTTACTCAATAAGTGAACTCTGGAACTCTCTCTCCCTGAATCTATCTGTCCTTAATCCTATGACTTAGACTTCTTTAAACCTCACGTGAGCAGTTGATTTTGACCCCAACGTCTCTTGAATTTGGCTCCCTGCCACTCCTCTGTTTTGGGGGAGACACTTGCTACAGGCAGCCTGTCTTTTGTACCCTTACTCATAAAAAATAAAGCTTCATATATTGGAATGCAGGTAGTATTGTTAAAAATATATATATATATATTTTTTTTTTTCATAATAGTTATATTATTTATGCTACTGTAGATATAGGCGAGTTGTGTTCAGTGATCAAATCAAACTGAATATGTAGTTGGTATCAAGTTGGTTTGTGAATTGTAGCAGAAGTAGTGTGCTATATCAAGTTGGGCGTGCGATATTGTACTTGATAACAGTACTTATTGATTATAATTTTGTTCTCACCTTTTCATCTTGTTGAAAGTCCGTTTACTTTATTTAGGGATTTCAGAATTATTTTTGTTTTATCATTTATTTTAGGTATGTGAAGAATTTCAAATCATATACACACTACTGTCTTGCCACGTGAGCAGTTTGAACGATCTGCGTTAATATTCTTCCACAGAACTGAATCGGACGGACGCCTTTGTCCAGACTGACTACCGGTACCTGCCACTGGTAACAGATGCTCCCAGACCCTCCACCACACACCTCCCAGTTAAGGTATCCCCCTACTCCATCTTAAACTATCTTCACTATACGTAGGTCAAGATTTTACTACATCTGAATTTGAATGATGAACTGTGAAAACGAATGAGGATATTAAGTACAGCATTGTTTATAACGGAATAGCATTAAAAGAGGATAATTAAACATTAATTGTTCCTATTTTCTTAAAACAAACAATATTAATTCTTCATGAAACCAACAATGATGTGTGCATTATTATCATGAGTAAAGTTTTAATTCTGTGTAAGAGCTTGGCTTACTTGATGCATTCTAAGGTCATACATCATTTCCTCGACTTTGCAATATTTGAAAAGTAGCATTGCATATAACACAATTTACATATAATTACATACACAATTAAGGAAAACTAGCATAGTCAGTAGAGCTTCGGCTGCTGATCAAAGGGTCGACGGATCCAGTTCGCACTGTCAAAATGTTATTGGTAGATTTAAAGCCCGGGCAACTTGACCTAGCGATTCGATTCGTGACAAACGCCTAATGTGCATGACAACCCTTTCTCGGGAATTACAGCGTCTAGCACAAAAATAAAATATATAAACAAAATAAAAGTATAAAAAATAAAAATAAAAAATAAAAATAAAATCAAACCTCCTCTTTCCCACATATAATTAACCCGTATGTACATGCGATGTATGTAACGCACAGCCCCAGAGACGCGCCTGGCACGTCACCCTAATTGCGCCAACCGTAACCTCAGGTGTAGCCACTCAAGAGGGCTCAGATTTGTATGGGAACTGTGTACGTATCCCACGCAACCGTGCCGATGGTTGAAAACTCTCAAAGTCCACGTGCGTGCGCGTAAGCGTGCAATAACCTGTTTTTTGGGGATAATTGCCTTCAATTTTTTACTCTTGTAAAATACGTTTTCGGGGGCTCTGTAGGACCATTCTTTAAGCTTTTTGAGCGGTTTTTCGTGGTTTTTCCTTCATCCTAACCCATTCGCTATTGTTTCTGGAATAAAACCATTTTTTGAAAACCGGCCGAGTTCTGGTGAACAAACATTACAAAACTAGCCGGGGCTGGACGGGTTAAGCAAGATTATCATTAGAATACTAGGTATACCTGATCTATGAATTAATATTGTTTACAATTTTGGGCCTAAGAATACTTAATACATAATGTAAAAACACTCAAGCAAAATATTTTAGGAAATCGAGTATATAGTGATACACTTCTCAACACTTCAATTGAACAATAGTAACTGACTGTTCATGCGATAATTCACGGTTAACAAGGGTTATTAAATGGCAGAACTGATTGAATTATTTCATAACAGGTCAATATGAACAGTTTCTCTTTTCAGACGGCAGACAAGGAGACCCAGACAGAGACAATGACCACGTCTGTCTCCACACAAACAGAAAAGGCCTACCTCCTGCCCGTTCCTGTCTCTTCTGTACCTCGCGTGCCCTCTAGGTTAGTCAAAGTAGAAAGAAAGACAGTGATGAAGGTTAATGGTTTCTGCCGCAGGGTTTGGATAGAATAAAGGTATAGGAAGTAAAACCGAAGACAGTAATAGTGACCGTAGCATATATTTATCAGTTTGGTATTTCCCCCCCCCCCCCCCCCGTATAGTGGGTACCACCGGAAACAAAATTCTGTCGTTGTCGTCGTCGTCGATGTAGTCCGTCTGTCCCGAAACTCCTCCTAGACCGCTGGACGGATTTTCACCAAATTTCACACGAACATTTGTTGGGTGAATGCAAACGTCAGTCAAAACAGATTTTTTGAATTTTCACACACAGAACGCCTTCCTTCTGGGGCAAACACATCTCGCCCCGCATTTGTTAGGTTAAGTTAGTTTAGTTGACATTAGAACTGATGGTAGTAATAGTGGGGATGATGGTAATTGTAGTGATAATGGTAATAATAGTAGTGATGATGGTAATTGTAGTGATAATGGTGATAATAGTAGTGATGAGGGTTGTAGTTGTAGTGATGATGACAGCAGTGATGATGATGGTAGTGATGATGATGACAGTAGTAGATATGATGGTGACAGTACTACTATAGTAGTAGTGATGATGGTCATAATAGTAGTGATGATGGTGACAAGCAATGATGATAGTTGTAGTGATAATGATGATAGTAGTGATGATGATGACAGTATTAGTGATGATGGTGAGTAGTAGTGATTATGGTGAAAGGTGTAGTGATGATGACAGTCGTAGTGGTGATGAGAGTAGTAGTGATTATGGTAAGAGTAGTAGTGATGACTATAATAGTAGTAGTGCTGATGATAGTAATGGTGATAGTGACTAGTAGTGATGATGGTGACCCATCGCAGAGTTGGGTATGCCATTTTGATTTTGGGCAAAACGGCACGTCTACTTTATTATTATTATTGATGTTATGATTATGATTATTATTGTTATCGTAGTGATCCCCTGCATACCATGCACCACCAGCCAGCTTGTTTGTCGTTCTGTCAGTCTGTCCGTCCAATATCTCCTCCTAGGGTTATTTATAGATGCTTACAAAATGACTATACATGAATTCAGACGGTCATGCAGATGTCAGTCAAAAAAGAAAATTGATCTTACTCAAAGGATTAGGTCAATCAAAAAACTGTTTAACTACTCGTTAAAATTTCACCACATTCACAATGCTAGATGCTATGTATATGACATATGCACTGACCAACTTTGAACTGACTATTCCTAAGGTTAAGGGCAAAGGTCAAGAGAAAAAGGAAAAATCAGATATATTAGTATTACTTCTAATCTATTTTATAGATTTTCGCCAAGCGTTGAGAGTATATGTAAACCACCTATACAAAGGTCAGCAAATACAAAACTCAAGTATTACTTAAAGGTCATGGTCTTAGATCACAAACAAATGTTAAAGTCAATTTTGTAACTTCTTTATGATTTATTCAAATGTCACCGATTTCGCTGAAGTGGTTAACTCTGGTATACGAATGATAGTTGAAAATTACCAGACACAGTCTGTGAAGGTCAAGATAAAGGTCAAAGGTCAAATTTAATGTAAACTCATAATTTTTCCTAAACTAATCAATATTATTTTATCCAAATGTTCATACATAGGCCTACTTGATTTGTCAATATGATGATCATGTAATATTAAGTAATTCCTCTCTTAAAGGTCTAGGTCATCAAGGTCAAAGTTCAGTTATTAAAACTGTTATTTAAAATAACTAAAATATCACCAATATCTCTCTCCAAGACGATGTTTATATAGGAACATTATTGAATAAATACTACACATATATTCCAAATTTCACGGTCAAAGGTCAAGGATAAAGGTCAAAATAATATTTATTAGTATTACTTATAAACTAATGGATAGTTTTTCACCAAAGTTGCAGAAATATCTATAATACCTATGCAATGATCAGCAATTACAAAAATAAAATATTACTAAATAGGTCAACGTCATAGATCAAGTTCAAATGTTAAGGCCAATATATAACTTTGTTATTGTTCATTCAAAATGTCACCAAATTCGCTAAAATGGTTGACCTTCGTATGAAATTGATAACTGCAAATTACCAGACACATTTCACAAAGGTCAACATAAAGGTCAAAGGTCAATTCCAATTAAAGTCATAAGCACTTTTAAGCTAATCAATATTTTGTTATCCAAATATATATACATGCTTAATTTATCAATGATATGATCATGCAATAAAACAAATATTTCCTCTCTTAAAAGTCAGGATCACAGGTCAAGGTCAAAGTTTAGTTATTATAACTGGTTTTAATAATAAGTAGAAGTTCACCAATATTGCTATCTTAGATGTTGTTTATATATAAATGTTATTGAATAATTACCCCATATAAATAGACTGAAAGAGTGCATGTATTGTACAAGGGGAAGGGAGATCGGCAGGAGTGTTCAAGTTATAGAGGTATTAGTTTATTATCAGTGGTTGGAAAACTGTATGGCAGGGTGTTGATAGAGAGGATAATAAAGTGTACGGAAGTTGCAATAGGAGAAGAACAGTGCGGTTCTAGGAGGGGAAGAAGATGCGTGGATCAGATTTTTGCAGTAACACAGCTATGCGAGAAGTATTTAGAGAAGCATAATGATATATTTTGGGCTTTTATGGATTTGGAAAAAGCACATGATTGTGTGGAATGTGAAGCAATGTGAAAGGTGTTAAGGATTTATGAAATTGGAGGAAATTTGTTAGAAGCCGTTTAGAGTTTTTATGAAGGGGGCAGAGTGTGAGTTAGAGTAGGAAATGGTTAGTTGAGTGAATGGTTTGAGGTAAATGTAGGTTTGTGACAGGGTGGTGTATTGTCACCATGGCTGTTTAATATGTTTATGGATGCTATGCTGAGGGAGGTGAAAATGATAACTATGGGAAGAGGATTGGGTTTAGTAGGAAAGAATGGTAGAGATTGGGAGTTGAATAAGTTGCTGTTCGCTGATGACACAGCGTTAGTGGCGGATTCTGAAGAGAAACTGCAGTGGGTAGTCAAAGAGTTTGGTGTTGTTTGTGGGAGGAGAAAACTGAAGGTGAACGTCAATAAAAGTAAAGTTGTTGTTGTTGTTGTTGTTGTTCCCCAAGCTGCCTGGCCGAACAGACCCAAGGCCCCGAGCAAGGCCAAGGCCATAACTGAGTGCCCCCACAGAACCCTCCCTGCCGACCACAATAAAGCCTGGGTGACCGAAGCCACTCCATGGCGGGGAGCTGAGTAGGGTGCGGAAACGCCCGGGAAACCAAAGCCTCACCCAGGGCCCTGTGCCCCTCAGCAATTATGAAGACAAAGTTGAATGGCAAATGAAAAATGTGAAGCTTTGGCTTCCAATCTTTGTAGATTGGGAGGTCAATCCACGAAAGAGACGCCGTCACTTGTGATCTAGACATTATATAAGTAAAAGGAACGGTCAGAGTAAGCTATGGGTATGACAGAGATCGCTCAGTTCTCACTCTGATAGACCAGCCCATTACCACATGACTAGAACCCAATCCTCTCAGCATCAGGTAGGAAAGGCCCTAGAAAGACGTCTTTGGCGGGGGGATGGCTCCGCTATTTCAACCCCTTTCGGGGCTGGGCACCCGCCTAAAAGTAAAGTAATGGTGTGTAATAGGGGCGATTGTAGGGTGAATCTAGATGTGAGCTGGATGGGTAAATATTAGAACAAGTAGAGTGTTTTAAATATCTTGGAGGAACGATAAGCAGGAGTGGATGTATGGAAATGGAGGTAAAACAGAGAGTGTGTGAAGGAAGGAAGGTTTTCGGAGCAATGGGAAGTATGTGGAAGACGAGAAATCTCGGAATGAAAGTAAAATGTGCAATGGGTCAAGGAATTGTTGTGCCAACAGTGATGTATGGGGCTGAGACATGGCCTCTGAAGGAAAAGGAGAGAAGAAAGCTGGATGTGATGGAGATGAGCTGCTTGAGGAGTATGTGTGTCATTACTCGTAGAGACAGATTTAGAAATGAAGAGATACGTAGGAGAGTGGGGCAGCAGGAATATTTGTCGGCCAGAGTGGACAGAAGGGTGCTGAGCTGGTATGGTCATGTTGAACGAATGGAAGATAAAAGGCTTACAAAGTGAATATGGGAGTCAGATACAAGGGGAGATAGAAGGGCAGGAAGACTCCATTGAGATGGAGAGACTGTGTAAGACAAGCTTTGGATGATAGACGAATGACTATAGCTCAGGCAAAGGAAGTGGTAATAAACAGGAATGAATGGAGAATGCTTGTGAATAGATGAATGTAACGCAGTCGTTTGGGAGAGAGGGTCATGCGCCAGTTGGACTAGATAGTAGTCCATCAGGCGCCTAGCCCGGGGAGCCGGTGGTAATGAGGGGTGCGCCTGGAAACATGGTGGGTGGGCTTGTGGTGGTGAAGCTTCGCTGCGGGTCTGCCTGCAGAAATCGGCGCCTCTCCGGGGGATCTGGGTCCTGGGAATCTTTTGTTGGGGACCCCAAATGGACCTGGGTCTTTGGGTATTTCTCCTGGGCGACCTAGATGTGCGTGAGATTTTATGTTATATTTTGATTTGTTTTTCTGATGTGTTGTAATATCCCTGTTCGGGCTCTGTCTCGAGTCAGCCACCCCTATTAAAAAAAATGGAAAACTGGGGAAGGTGATAGAGTATATACATACATACATACATACACATTTCGAATTTCAAGGTGAAAGGTAAAGAAAAAAAGGTCAAAGTATTATAATTTAGTATTATTTCTAAACCAATAGACAGGTTTTCGCCAAACGTTACATAATTATTTAAAATACCTATACAAAGGTCAACAAATAAAACAAATATAAAATTACTAAAACGTTAAAGTCACAGATTAAGATCAAATTTTAGTCAAATTTTAAGGTCTATTTAGGCTATTAAATTTGTAATGGTTTATTCAAATTTCACCAAGTTTGCTAAAATGGTTGACCTTGGTAACAAAATATGATAATTACAAATGATCAGACACATTCTACAAAGGTCAAGATAAAGGTCAAAGGTCGCTTCCAATTATATACTTAATTTCTCCGAAACTAAAAAACAATTTGTCATCAAAAGGACATACAAACTTTAATTATCAATGAAATTGTCATGCAATAATATTATTTCCTATCATATTAGTGAAGGCCACAGGTCAAGGTCAAAGTTCAGTTATTAAAACTTGTGATATAAATAATTTGAACTTAACTAATATCGCTCTACTACTATGGGTTTCAGATGCCGTATGGCATAGTTTTTCGGGAACAACTTATTAACAAACAGTTGGATCAGTATGATATTTTGGCACAGTTTTTTCAAACCGTCCCCTAATTTTTGTCAATATAGTGCATTACCAAAAGTGTAGAAATAAGCCACTTGTCCCTGTGTCATGAGGTTAAAGTTGCGCATTAATGACTAAGAAACGGAGAAGGCTACCGTGGCTTACCTGTGAGAGCCACCAAACCATTATTGCTCTTCCATCAAACATGGTAGTTATCAGCCACCATCCAACCCTATTATCGCCATTAAATTCAAGTAATCTGTCAATATCAAGTATAAATTTACAAAAATACATACTGTTTGTATATTTATACTTGATGTTGAAAGAATATACAGTATATAATATATATATATATATATATATATATATATATATATATATATATATATATATATATATATATATATATACAGTATATATATAAGATAACGAGAAAAACAAATACCACGCCATTACTGCCAAGCAGCTTTCCCGCGCATACCACCACACCCCTGAGGAAGGCAGCCATAACCACCACATCACCAGGATGCGCCAGATTTGCATCTATAACTCCCGCACCCCCTCCAACACCCAGCAAAGATATAGAAGTTACCATTCATAACCCTCAATAAGCCAAGAGGGACTACCCCAACCACCTCAGGGCCTCCTCCCCGCACAGATGTCCTTCTTACCCGGAGAAGGGACACCGGGAGAAAAGCCAAAAGAGGTAAGACTATGACAGGCAAAGTTAAGATCTACACAGTTGGAAAGTTATTAATTACCATCACTGGAAGGTAAGTATCAGCTGGAAGATTTGGGTTTGATACTAAATAGACCACTGACAGCACTGGTTGTAAAGATCTTTTTAGGATTATTTAGATCTTGGCTCATCAAAGGAATTCGTTATTAGATCTCACTGGAGACAACCTAATATCAGTTCTTCTACCTGGATTACCAGGCTTTACTGTCAATAAAGAATGCTGATTTGTTAATCGCTTTTTTGGTAGTAAACCGACCTCTAAACCTTACTAAAGTTCACGCACTGGCTGGGCTTTGGAAAGGTAGGGCTCTGCGAGATACCGTAGCTTTGCCTAACGGCACCCTGCATCTAGAGTCCTTACGGTACGGAATCCCAGGCACTGGTTCTGGGGTACGTATACTGTAAAAGGCCCAAAAACACCTCATCCACTCAGTCCCTGAAAGATTCTTGTAACGGTCAGGATAGTTACGAGACGTTGCATCAAAACAACCCTCTTACATTAGTCCGATGATATGTTACAGATGCACTGACATATTGTATATAACATTTAAGACCAAACACCCAAGAGTACTCGAAGGTTCTGCATCAAAACTCTTATAACGGTCAGAGTAGTTAGAGAGCTTCTCTCTACGTTTGCTCGATGATATGTTACAGATGCACTGGCATATTGTACATAACATTTAAACCCAACACCCAAATTGGGTGAATTACTCCAAAAGACTGAAAAAGTTGTGAAATTTGAGATTATTATTTAAATAAATATATAATTTGCAGTATTTGCAATGCAGCAGCCAAACAATTCTATTGATATTTATGTATTTGGTACCAAAACGTTTGACAACTCGAGCCGCACCCAAAAATGCAAAAATGGTGTTGATCATATAAGCAGTTTGCAAGATATGATTCTTAACCCCTACTGTACCATAGGGTACTAGCATAAATGTACCCCCCAGTCCCAAGCAATGTAGCTAAAATGGCTTCAGAGGCAAGATATAACAACCTCTCACCTCAAATGATGGAGGAATACTGCCTCTCTCAGCATGAGAGGGCTTGCCAAGGTCTTAGAGCAGTGCTCAAACGTCATGGTACCAGGTACTGCCTGATACTGGCAGTTACAAGGATCGTATATTACTGACAGATGGCAGCCGTCGCTGGGACTGGGGAGCGATTCATCTACCGACGGCTGTCTGCCGTCGCTGGTACTGAACGGGTTAAGTGATTTTGTGTTTTTTTTAAATGACCGCCAAAAAAACGACGTGTAGGGCAATACCTTTGTCCATAACATTTGTGGGGCATTGTTAGAAGGATCCATACACCAAAGCACATTAATCTCCTATGAGTGGGAGAGACACTATTTACGTCTAAAATATTGCAGAAATGCTACCGACATGGGAGTGTCTGGTCGCCATTTTGGATTTTTAATAAATCAAAAGTTGCCCGATATATAAACGCACCTTTTGTCAAAGTTTAGTCGCGATCCGACAAGGGGTTCCAGAGTTATTGGGTAAGAATAATCTGTGAAATACCAGGGGGGAAGCAAGAGCAGCAAGAACACCAATCATCTCAGTACCGCATTGCATCCATCAAAAGCCAGGGGAAAATAGAAAAGTTAACCCCAATAAAGAAGATGAATAGGTTACCCCCAAAAAATCACCAACGTAAACAAACCCCCACTACCTGTGCCACCTCTGCGATCCTTCAAGGGTCATGCCCTAATCTCTTCCAACCGCGAGAAAAAATGGCCGCTCCACACACTAGGTGAGAATTCCGTGTCTTGACCAGATCTGGCCTAGGACGAATATATGTTTATGCGATTAAGACATCAACCTCCTCTCTTTCCGCATATGCAACCATACTACGAGACCTGCAACGACAACTATGAGAGGAATAAACAACTGTAATCATAATATTCCCTCTCATAAGAAATCTATTCCATAGAAACCATCAAATACCTACTGACACCCAAAACTGTAATTTAATTATTACTCATACATCAAAGCTGTTTCATCGTTATATCTAATTTTAATAAATAAAGAATATGTTCTTATATATAACCCTATATGCATTATATTTTTAAGGATCTTAATAACCGGAGCAATAATCAGAAACCATATTTTCCATGACCTTTCACACACCGAAACACCACAACTATGCTTGTAAAATAAATCGAAATATTACCTGGCCGGACCCAGATATTGGTAGGCAAAATTGAGACTACTTTCGGCTAGCTATCCTTTACGGCAAGCGAAACTAATTGCAAGTACTCGGTTCGGAATTACTTCCGTAGGGGTTAACCATTTTCCCCTTAAACAGTACCTGCACGTAGTTTTGTTAGTGACCCCGAAGAAGTGGTGGAGGCGAGCTAGGAGTGATTAATCTAGCTAACTTGTGTATGCAGAGGACGTGCCCCTGGTGTCAACATGCTGGACAACGAACTCAGTCGCTACGTGTGACCAGATCTCTCATGGGTTCCTACTGCTCTACCTATCTATCTATCTATCTATTGCCTGACGTCGTGATCCCCGAAGGGGTGGCCACGAACGAACCGCCCCCATGCACCTCTGTCCCTCCTCCCAACCAGCACCACCTTCATCCATATACTTCCTCACTCCATCCTTCCACCTCTCCTTCGGTGCACCTCTCCCTCCCTGTCCTTCCACCTCGCTCTCGTACACCCTCTTAGTCATTCTCTCGCTTTCCATACATTCCATATGGCCGAACCATCTCAAGTTGTTCCTTTTCACACTTTCCAGCACATCTACCTCCACACCACACCTCCTTCTTACTTCATCATTCGTCTGTCTATCCCTCCATGTAACTCCGGACGCACTTCTCAAGTAACTCATTTCCACCGCTCTCACTCTTGGTCTGAGTCTCTTCCCGAACGTCCATGCTTCGCTTCCATAAGTTAGTGTCAGGATTACCACACTGTCATGCAAGGACTTCTTCACTTCCATACTGACCACCCTATTTCTTGTTACTGCTTTCAACGTTCCTACAACCCTCTTCCCCTGTTGCACCCTCTCCCACACTTCTTCATCCATAGTCCCATCTTTACTCAACACACTGCCCAGATACTTAAAAGAGCTGACGATCTCCATAGCCTGACCGTTCAACTTCACCTCACACTCTGTGACTTCACCCGTTTCGAAGACCATAAGCTTGCTCTTCCCCGCATTTACCTTCAAATTCCGTTTTTCGCGGTGTTCCAAACTCATTTACCAGACCCAGCAACTCCCATTCATTATCACTCATCAGAACTGTATCATCCGCAAACAACAGTATAGGCAGCTTCAATAATCTCCCTCCCTTTTCAGCAATGCACCAACATCCACTGCTCTTCCTAGTATTTATTTCATGACTCCATCCATATACACTGTATACAGTAAACAACCACAGGGACATCACACACCCCTATTTCAACCCAACATTCAGGTCAAAGAACTTACTCTGCTCATTCTCCACACGTACTGCTGCCTTTGCATCCTCATACATGCTCTTCACTGCTTTCAACAACTTGCCATTTACTCCATAATTATATTCTAAGTACTTTCCACATACCTTCTCTATCCACTCTGTCATAGGCCATCTCCAAGTCCATAAAGGCAACAAACACCTTTTGTTGCTTCTCCAGATATTTCTCCACAACACAATTCAGGGTAAAAATCTGATCTACACATCCACTTCCCTTCCTAACACCTCCCTGCTCATCGCCTATCCATTTCTCCGTTCTCACTCTCACTCTCTCAATCACTACCCTACTGTACACCTTCCCTACTACGCTTAAAAGACATATTCCTCGGTGGTTACCACACACTCCTCTCTCCCCTTTGCCCTTATATAGGGGACTATTATGCCAGTCTTCCAGTCATCGGGTGCACTTCCCTTTTCCCATGCTAGTTTGCACATTTTCCATACCCATTCTATCACTATCTCACCACCATACCTCAACATTTCCCCACACACTCCATCTGTTCCTGGTGCTTTCCCCAACTTCACTCTTTTCATGGCTTCCCACACTTCTGACCTCCTGATCCCCACCTCCTCCTCCATTACTTCTCTTCTTCTCCCTCCCATACCATATCCAGCTATGTTTGCTGGCTCTTCATTCCTTACATTTAGCAGCTCGTTGAAGTACTCCCTCCATATTTCGACTCTCTCTTGCTTCTCGGCTAGCATTCTCCCATTCTTATCTTTCACACCCTTACTGTTTCCCTTGCTACCTTCCCTAACTTTCTTGACTTCTTTCCAGAACAGTTTCTTACTCTCCCTCCATTTTACACTCAGATTCCTTCCAAGTTCCTCATCTACTCTTCTCTTACTTTCCTTCACTACTCTCTTCACCACCCTCTTACTCTCCACGTACCTCGCTCGTTTCTGTCTCTCGAAATCTTCATTCCCTCTACTACCCAACCACCCTCTATATGATTTCTTCTTTTCTTCCACAGCTATTCTTACCTCTTCTGTCCACCATGCTGTACCTTTCACTCAACTCCCTCTTCTCCTCACTCCACACACCTCCTCACATGCTGCACAGATCTCTTCCTTAAACACCTTGCTCATCTCCTCCACTTCCTCCATATCTTCCAGGTCGAACCCACCTAGTCGTATTTCTACAGCTCTCCTGTACTCTTCCCTGATTTCCTCCTCCTGTAGCCTCTCCACCCTCCTCATTATTCCACCTTCCTCTCGCCTCCCTCATTCATCCAGAACTTCTCTTTCTTTCTTTCAAGTATATCCTCTGTCGGGGCATACACGCATACAATCACCCACGTTTGTATTCCTACTTTCATTCTCACCCACACAATCCTTGAACCCACAGACCCATACTCTCTTACACATTCCTTCCATTTTCTACTTACAAACAAACATGCACCTTCTCACGCTGTTCCTTCACTCACTCCAGCACAAACACCCATTCCACACTCCCACTCTCTCACATCTGTACCCCTCCCTTTGATCTCCGTCATTCCACATACATCCAGCCTGACATTCACTAACACTTCCAATACCTCTGTCTCTTTTGTGCCATCATTCATGCCACTCACGTTCCATGTAGCTATTCTAAGTATGTCCGTAAGATTATTCATAGTCGGTCGGGGTTTGTCAACACAGGTTCCGTCCGCATCCGAGGCTGATCGTTCGTTTTTCGTTGCTTCATTATTTTTCAGGGGTGGGGGTCGCAAGCCCACCGACCCAACCTCTTCAGTCGCCTCTTACGACACGCAGAAGGAACGTGAGGCATATTCTAATCCCTTACCCCAAGGGGTAAAATAAAAAATAAATAAACCAAATTAAGTGCCTCTCTTGGGTCGGGCTTACGACCCCCACCCGGAAAAAATATCTAAGCAAAAAAAACGAACGAACATCCTCGGATGCAGACGGAACTTACGTTGACGAACCACGACCAACTAAGTACATTCCTTCGGACATTCTGAGAATGGCTACGTGGAATGTTAGTGGCATGAATGATGGCACAAAAGAGAGAGAGGTTCTGGAAGTGTTAGTGAATGCCAGGCTGGATGTATGTGGAATGACAGAGACCAAATGGAAAGGTTCAGATGTGAGAGAGTGGGAGTGTGGAATGGGTGTTTGTGCTGGGGTGAGTGAAGGAACAGCGTGAGAAGGTGCATGTTTGTTTGTAAGTAGCAAATGGAAGGAATGTGTAAGAGAGTATGGGTCTGTGGGTTCAAGGATTGTGTGGGTGAGAATGAAAGTAGGAATACAAACGTGGGTGATTGTATGCGTGTATGCCCCGACAGAGGATATACTTGAAAGAAAGAAAGAGAAGTTCTGGATGAATGTGGAGGCGTGCCTGGAGAAGATTGACAAGAACGAAAGAATATTTCTGATTGGGGATATGAATGGTAAGGTGAGTGATAGGAAAGTTGAGGGAGTGGTGGGAGGGTGGGGGGTACCATCAGAGGTGAATGGGAATGGTAGTGCACTTGTGGATGTATGTGTGGGGAGGAGGCTGTGGATAGCCAGCACCTTCTTCAGACACAGAATGATCCACAGGTACACGTGGAAACGGATGTTGACGATGAAGGATAAGACAGTGGTGGAACGAAAGTCATTGATTGATTATGTATGTGTGGATGAACGAATGAAGAAATCTGTGATGGATGCTAGAGTGTATAGGGGTATTGGAGGGGGTCTGTCTGATCATTATGTAGTGGTAGCTAAGGTTAGGATATAAAAGAAGTGGGTGAGTAGAGGAGAGCTGGAGGGAGGCGAGAGGAGGGTGGAATGGTGAGGAGGGTGGAGAGGTTGCAGGAGGAGGAAGTCAGGGAGGAGTACAGGAGAGCAGTGGAAAGACGACTAGGTGGGTTCGACTTGGAAGTTATGGAGGAAGTGGAGGAGATGAGCAAGGTGTTTAAGGATGAGATCTGTGCAGCATGTGAGGAGGTGTGTGGAGTGAGGAGAAGAGGGAGTTGAGTGAAAGGTACAGCATGGTGGACAGAAGAGGTAAGAATAGCTGTGGAAGAAAAGAAGAAATCATATAGAGGGTGGTTGGGTAGTAGAGGGAATGAAGATTTCGAGAGACAGAAACGAGCGAGGTACGTGGAGAGTAAGAGGGTGGTGAAGAGAGTAGTGAAGGAAAGTAAGAGAAGAGTAGATGAGGAACTTGGAAGGAATCTGAGTGTAAAATGGAGGGAGAGTAAGAAACTGTTCTGGAAAGAAGTCAAGAAAGTTAGGGAAGGAAGCAAGGGAAACAGTAAGGGTGTGAAAGATAAGAATGGGAGAATGCTAGCCGAGAAGCAAGAGAGAGTCGAAAGATGGAGGGAGTACTTCAATGAGTTGCTAAATGTAAGGAATGAAGAGCCAGCAAACATAGCTGGATATGGTATGGGAGGGAGAAGAAGAGAAGTAATGGAGGAGGAGGTGGGGATCAGGAGGTCAGAAGTGTGGGAAGCCATGAAAAGAGTGAAGTTGGGGAAAGCACCAGGAACAGATGGAGTGTGTGGGGAAATGTTGAGGTATGGTGGTGAGATAGTGATAGAATGGGTATGGAAAATGTGCAAACTAGCATGGGAAAAGGGAAGTGCACCCGATGACTGGAAGACTGGCATAATAGTCCCCCTATATAAGGGCAAAGGGGAAAGAGGAGTGTGTGGTAACCACCGAGGAATATGTCTTCTAAGCGTAGTAGGGAAGGTATACAGTAGGGTAGTGATTGAGAGAGTGAGAGTGAGAACGGAGAAATGGATAGGCGACGAGCAGCGAGGTTTTAGGAAGGGAAAAGGATGTTTAGATCAGATTTTTACCCTGAATTGTGTTGTGGAGAATTTTCTGGAGAAGAAACAAAAGGTGTATGTTGCCTTTATGAACTTGGAGAAGGCCTATGACAGAGTGGATAGAGAAGGTTTGTGGAAAGTACTTAGAATATACGGAGTAGAGGGCAAGTTGCTGAAAGCAGTGAAGAGCATGTATGAGGGTGCAAAGGCAGCAGTAAGTGTGGAGAGTGAGCAGAGCGAGTTCTTTGACCTGAATGTTGGTTTGAAACAGGGGTGTGTGATGTCCCCGTGGTTGTTTACTGTATATATGGATGGAGTCATGAAAGAAATACTATCAAGAGCAGTGGATGTTGGTGTATTGCTGAAAAGGGAGGGAATTGAGTGGAAGCTACCTATACTGCTGTTTATGGATGATACAGTTCTGATGAGTGATAATGAATGGGAGTTGCAGTGTCTGGTAAATGAGTTTGGAACAGTGTGCGAAAAACGGAATTTGAAGGTAAATGCGGGGAAGAGCAAGGTTATGGTCTTCGAAAGGGGTGAAGTCACAGAGTGTGAGGTGAAGCTGAACGGTCAGGCTATGGAGATCGTCAACTCTTTTAAGTATCTGGGCAGTGTGTTGAGTAAAGATGGGACTATGGATGAAGAAGTGCGGGAGAGGGTACAACAGGGGAAGAGGGTTGTAGGAACGCTAAAAGCAGTAACAAGAAATATTGTGGTCAGTATGGAAGTGAAGAAGTCCTTGCATGACAGTGTGGTAATCCTGACACTGACTTACGGAAGCGAAGCATGGACATTGGTTGAGAGACTCAGACCAAGAGTGAGAGCAGTGGAAATGAATGACTTAAGGAGTGCATGCGGAGTTACATGGAGGGATAGACAGACTAATGAGGAAGTAAGAAGGAGATGTGGTGTGGAGGTAGATGTGCTGGAAAGTGTGAAAAGGAACAACTTGAGATGGTTCGGCCATATGGAACGTATGGAAAGCGAGAGAATGACTAAGAGGGTGTACGAGAGCGAGGTGGAGGGACAGAGAGGGAGAGGTAGACCGAATGAGAGGTGGAAGGATGGAGTGAGGAAGTACATGAACAAAGGCGGTGCTGGTTGGGGGGAGGGGCGTCGACTGACTGGGGACAGAGGTGCATGGGGGCGGTTCATTCGTGGCCACACCTTCGGGGATCACGGCGTCAGGCAATAGATAGATAGATAGATAGAAGTGCCTCTCGTTGTGTGAAGTGTTTTGATGATTCTTTACAAAGGGTAATATAAGATATGTTAGTGTTCAATTTAACGTCATCGTAGAGATTATTTATTCTCTCCTTCTTTGCTATCGCCCCTAATGTTGAGAGAACAGAACATACTCTTTTAGTGGGATTGATATATTTATAATTCTTGGGATATATTTCTTATATCCCGTATAAGAGCCTTATATATATTCGTTTGGGATAAATACATGCACGTAATTTAGTGTAAACACTCATTCAGATCTTATTTTATGTGTATTATTGGCGGGGTACGTAATTGCATGTATAAGTGTTCACAGAGAGAGTTTACTTATCCGTCTCTAGCTAAATTATGTTAAAGATTTCGCTTCCTGACTTCAGCCTCAGGTTAAACAGAGTTTGAGTTAATGATAAACTCCTGTCAAATTCATGTCGCACTTAACCTCGCGTTGATGAGAAATTCAGCCACGCGTACTGGCTATTGTAATTATTTTTGACTTACTTGAATTTGTATTTAATATTGTGACTCTTTGAGTTAATTTACGCTTGTCGGACGGGGACATTTGTAATTTCTACTACCTGTGTGGCGGGTATATTTACCCTAAACGACCTTCATTCCATGCTCTTTTTCATGCATAAACAAGAGCCAAAGCGTAATACAATTATGTATCCGTGAAAGGGCGATAATAGAGCTTTCCAATGGCACCTGAATCATCCTTGTATGACCAAGGGTTCGTTTGCAACGATCGTGCAACACGTCGGGGAAAAACACTAAAATACGGTAATTTTTCCAAGATATTACCTTGCCTCGCGAGGCCAGGCAAGTGTAGGGGTGTAATAATGACACCAGTCACCTCGTTAGGTCCAGGCCAAGAGGTCAGAGCCCGCCTGCGGTCCTTGCAACGTGTGGGCTCTCTCTCACAGCCGATAATGTGCTCAAAATCCCACCAGAATATTGTCGGGACCCGCTGAATAGGCCATGGTTCTCTCACTCGACTATTGTCGAGTCCCGTCAGTTAAGGGTTAAGATTTATATCTTCTATTCGCTGAATTAACGTAAAGTTTTTCGCTTATCATTTAATATCCTAATTTACATATCACTTGATCACTGTGTGTACGCCGACTCAGTAAACCTATTTTACTTAGCGGTTGCCAATTACCTTCAGGATATTATTTATTGTGTGTTCGAGACCAACCTCTCTGTGTTTATTTATATTGTGATCTCTCTAGTGACATTGTACATTTTATATATGTATTGCTCCATTATGTAAATGTTATTGATTCCTGACTAATTATTTATTAGAATTGTTCATATGCATTGCTTTTAATACCATATGATCTAATTAAGATCATTTCCCATAGATGAGACTTGAGTCATTGCTAAACTTGTACCCTAGCTAATAAGAAATAAAACGTGTGAACCGAAATTGTGTACTCTGTGACATTGGTAAAGATTGATATAAGGGTTGTATGATTGATATAAGGGTTGTATGATTAAAACCAGTTGTGTCCCCATTGGTGATTTACGGTTCTAAGCTTTCCTATTGTGGAAATAACGAACCATTATAAAGCGTGCTAAATTATAACTTGCATAACACTGGCGGCAGCCAGGGCCCTGGGTGGGGCTTTGGTTTCCCGGGCATTTCCGCACCCTCCTCAGCTCCCCGCCATGGAGTGGCTTCGGTCACCCAGGCTTTATTGTGGTCGGCAGGAGGGTTCTGTGGGGGCGCTCTGTTATGGCCTTGGCCTTGCTCGGGGCCTTGAGGCTGTTCGGCCAGGCAGCTTGGGGAACAGCAACAAACAACAACACTGGCGGCAGCAGTGTCTCAACACGCCATAACGGTTTTGATTTACAATTTTATTCAATCTACCCAATACCACAACTCATCATGGCTGGTATATCGCTCGAAATTATTTCTTTCAAGCAAGAAGATCACGATATTGTTACATATCTTGAAGTTGTGATACCAGTCCTTGACATTGTATTTAAGGACGATGATATCTCTAAGATTCATACTGTTGAAATGAAGTTGGGCAGGCGTATGTCCCTCGTATCGGGGTATGTGCGTGATACTCCACAATTGACTTGAGCCCAATTTGAAAACTATACCAAGGCAGCCATTAACCCTTCTCTCGGGAAGATAATCGCAAATCAGCAGTTTCATAGTGTGAAGTTTACAAGAAGCTTAGACCACACTATCAGCCAGTTGAACCAACTGGTAGTTACAGTATTCCCCACTGACAATGTTGTCAAAAGAAAAGAAAGTGTGTTTAGTGCATTGTTGAGAATACTACCCACGTCAGTGCGAGATCATTTCACTATTTCGGAACCCAGGGACTATGATGAGGACATGCCAATAATTTGACGTATCTTGGCATTGAAAAAGACTCAGGAAGGTGACAAAACCAGTGACAAGATCGCCGCAATAAGCCATAACACTACTCAGCCTCAACCTTCTTCAAATTACTTTGCAAATTCTTTGTTTATCCGTCCAGTAGAAAATAGGGAGGAATGGGCGAGAGTCCGACCCTCCGACTGGCATCCCTGCAACACAAAATGTCCTTTGTTTTCACTGAAGAAATCATTTGGGGAATTAGTAAAGCGTCGACCCAAACTCCCTCAATTCTTGGGTCAGATTCCTTGGGTAAAGCCCTGATGCGTAGCAACAATCAATGAAGACGGGACCGCAGGGATTGAAGATAACCAAGAAGAAGTAGTATCAGAAGAAATTGAGGTAGTAAAAGAGGGAACAGAACTTCAAGATAACCTGGATTTTTAATCCGCCCCCGCCCACCGGTCGCCAAGCTGGCGGGGGCTCGTGATGGGACAAGCAAAGACAAACCTCCCATTTCCAATCACCTCACTATAAATGGGGTAAAAATTAGACTTCTCATTGACACGGGAGCTTCCCGTTCCTGTCTCTTCTCCTTTTTTCAATCAAACCAAACTTCTTTTGGCTCTCTCCAACCCTCCAACATAATCTTAATTGAAGCAAATGATCCACAGAGTGGATAGAGAAGGTATTTGGAAAGTACTTAGAATATACAGAGTAAATGGCAAGTTGCTGAAAGCAGCAAAGAGCATGTATGAGGGTGCAAAGGCGGCAGTACGTGTGGAGAATGAGCAGAGCGAGTTCTTTGACCTGAATGTTGGGTTGAAACAGGGGTGTGTGATGTCCCCGTGGTTGTTTACTGTATATATGGATGGAATCATGAAAGAAATACAAGGAAGAGCAGTGGATGTTGGTGTATCGCTGATAAGGGAGGGAAATGAGTGGAAGCTGTCTGTACTGCTGTTTGCTGATAATACAGTTCTGATGAGCGATAATGAATGGGAGTTGCAGGGTCTGGTAAATGTGTTTGGAACAGTGTATGAAAAACGGAATCTGAAGGTAAATGCCGGGAAGAGCAAGGTTATGACCTTCGAAAGGGGTGAAGCCACAGAGTGTGACGTAAAGTTGAATGGTCAGGCTATGGGATTGTCAGCTCATTTAAGTATCTGGGCAGTGTGTTGAGTAAAGATGGGACTATGGATGAAGAAGTGCGGGAGAGGGTGCAACAGGGGAAGAGGGTTGTAGGAATGCTGAAAGCAGTAACAAGAAATAGGGTGGTCAGTATGGAAGTGAAGAAGTCCTTGCATGACAGTGTGGTAATCCCAACACTGACTTACGGAAGCGAAACATGGACATTTGAGAAGAGACTCAGACCAAGAGTGAGATGGGTAGAAATGAGTTACTTGAGAAGTGAGAGCGGAGTTACATGGAGGGATAGACAGACAAATGAGAAGTAAGAAGGAGGTGTGGTGTGGAGGTAGATGTGCTGGAAAGTGTGAAAAGGAACAACTTGAGATGGTTCGGCCATATGGAACATATGGGAAGCGAGAGAATGACTAAGAAGGTGTACGAGAGCGAGGTGGAAGGACAGAGAGGGAGAAGTAGACCAAAAGAGAGGTGGAAGGATGGAGTGATGAAGTATATGGATGAAGGCAGTGCTGGTTGGGAGGAGGGGCGTCGACTGACTGGGGACAGAGGTGCATGGGGGCGGTTCGTTCGTGGCCACCCCTTAGGGGATCACGGCGTCAGGCAATAGATAGATAGAAGATTAAAACCAGTTGTGTCCCCGTTGGTGATTTACGGTTCTAAGCTTTCCTAAAGTGGAAATAACGAACCATTATAAAGCGTGCTAAATTACAGCACTCGCATAACAATTTGGAAGAATTAAAAAACAAAAATACATAATTAAATAATAATAATTATCTGAACGATTTCAATACGGGATCCTCGCTGTTAGCTTGAGCCTCTAATATTGATCGGTTTGTTTCAAACCGGCAGCCAATGAGGCTGAAAATACACAATTCCTTTACCAAACTTATCATAAATAGTCAACAGAATGACTTTGGCTGCCGCAAAAGATCTTACATACCTCCAGAAGGGGGGATGTGGGCTGTGAACCAGGTGGAACCCAGAGGTGAAGCATCACACCTAACTTCCACAGCCAGAACATTATTTGATAGAAACCTCTCCTGCAGGTAGCCAGGATCGAAACCACCCTACCGAAGCCATTTTTTGTCTACGTGAGTGAGGGAGACAAAAGTCAGAATTGCCTGTAGCGAGTGTCTCCCCCAGAGTTGAAAGAAAGACAGGGCCTAAATCAAGGGACGTTCGAGCCAAAATGCCTGGACACACAGAGTTTGAAGCTATTTAAGTCATAGGAAGAGGGAAAGACTGATTCTGGGAGAGAGTTCCAGAGCTCATCTGTTGAATAGAAGAAAGACAGAATAACGTTTCACTCTTGGTTTGGAGAGTTGCACAGAGTAGGGGTGGGATTGTGTTGCAAGATGGGTGCTACATGCTCTACAAAGAGGGGATGGTATACACTGAGAGAGCTCTGAGGAACATTGATCATTGTAATAGCGGTAAAATAGTGAGAGAGAAGTAACATTGCAGTGAAGAGAGAGAGACTGCAAAGAGTTGGTGGGTGGACGTGAGTTAATGTGATGGAAGGCTTTCTTCTGTACTTTGTCTAGAAGTGCTGTGTGAGAGAATCCTCCCCACACATATGAACTATACTCAATACATGGACGCACTGTCCCCCTTTACAGAGAAAGAAGATGCGCAGGGGTGAAGAACCCCCGGAGGCAGTTGAGCACACCAAGCTTTTGAGAAGCTGTTTTAGCAAGAGTGGTAATATGATCTTTCCGAGAGAGATCTGAAGAAAAAGAGACACAGAGAATATTAAGGGAAGATGAAGGGAAAATGTATATGTTGTTGATGAGTAGGTCATAGTTTTCTGGTAGGGGGTGACGAGTAGACAGAAGGAGGAATTGAGTTTTGGAATCATTGAGAGTAACAAGGTTTCCTCTGCCCCAATTGGAGATAGCAAAGAGATGAATTTTGGAGTTCCTGCTGTGAATAATGTTGTGGAAGTCTAGTTGAATAGTGTAATGTAGAGTCGTTAGCCTATACAAGTATGAATAGCAAGATAATTGGAGGACAGAACCCTGAGGAACACCGGAGTTGATAGGTTGAGGAAGTGAATGGTGGCCATCCACAACCACAGCTATGGAACGGCCGGAAAGGAAATTAGAGACGAAGGCACAGATGGAGGGATAGAAACCGAAGCAGGGTAGTCTGGAAATGAGGGATTTGTGCCAGACTCTATCGACTACACTATTGACTAGAGTATGGTCTTTCAGTGTGTGTGTGTGTGTGTGTGTGTGTGTGTGTGTGTGTGTGTGTGTGTGTGTGTGTGTGTGTATAATTGACGTCCAGAGGTCATCCGTGAGCCAAATAAAATACTTTGGTAGTAAAAATAGAAAAACAAATAAGTATTCATGTATTGAAAGTTAGCTTATCCCCTTATTTCTTCAGGGAGGTCGTACCTTTAAGGGAAAATTTGTATTGATTTTTATTTACCTGTACATTCATCGATTTGTGAAAATATAATTTTCAATTTCCTCCCAAGACCTCCACCAAACTTTCAATAATACCCCCTAGATACATGTTTAATAATACCCCCTACATGTTCAATAATACCCCCTAGATACATGTTTAATAATACCCCCTACATGTTCAATAATACCCCCTAGATAGATGTTTAATAATACCCCCTACATGTTCAATAATACCCCCTAGATACATGTTTAATAATACCCCTACATGTTCAATAATACCCCCTAGATACATGTTTAATAATACCCCCTACATGTTCAATAATACCCCCTAGATACATGTTTAATAATACCCCTACATGTTCAATAATACCCCCTAGATACATGTTCAATAATACCCCCTACATGTTCAATAATACCCCCTAGATACATGTTTAATAATACCCCCTACATGTTCAATAATACCCCCTACATGTTTAATAATACCCCCTACATGTTTAATAATACCCCCTACATGTTCAATAATACCCCCTACATGTTTAATAATACCCCCTACATGTTCAATAATACCCCCTACATGTTTAATAATACCCCCTACATGTTCAATAATACCCCCTACATGTTTAATAATACCCCCTACATGTTCAATAATACCCCCTACATGTTCAATAATACCCCCTACATGTTTAATAATACCCCCTACATGTTCAATAATACCCCTACATGTTCAATAATACCCCCTACATGTTTAATAATACCCCCTACATGTTCAATAATACCCCCTACATGTTCAATAATACCCCCTACATGTTTAATAATACCCCCTACATGTTCAATAATACCCCCTACATGTTTAATAATACCCCCTAGATACATGTTTAATAATACCCCCTACATGTTCAATAATACCCCCTAGATACATGTTTAATAATACCCCTTACATGTTCAATAATACCCCCTAGATAGATGTTTAATAATACCCCCTACATGTTCAATAATACCCCCTAGATACATGTTTAATAATACCCCTACATGTTCAATAATACCCCCTAGATACATGTTTAATAATACCCCCTACATGTTCAATAATACCCCCTAGATACATGTTTAATAATACCCCTACATGTTCAATAATATCCCCTACATGTTCAATAATACCCCCTACATGTTCAATAATACCCCCTAGATACATGTTTAATAATACCCCCTACATGTTCAATAATACCCCCTACATGTTCAATAATACCCCCTACATGTTTAATAATACCCCCTACATGTTCAATAATACCCCCTACATGTTTAATAATACCCCCTACATGTTCAATAATACCCCCTACATGTTTAATAATACCCCCTACATGTTCAATAATACCCCCTACATGTTTAATAATACCCCCTACATGTTCAATAATACCCCCTACATGTTCAATAATACCCCCTACATGTTTAATAATACCCCCTACATGTTCAATAATACCCCCTACATGTTCAATAATACCCCCTACATGTTTAATAATACCCCTACATGTTCAATAATACCCCCTACATGTTCAATAATACCCCCTACATGTCAATAATATACGCCCTACATGTCAATAATACCCCCTACATGTTTCAATAATACCCCCTACATGTTTAATAATACCCCCTACATGTTCAATAATACCCCCTACATGTTCAATAATACCCCCTACATGTTCAATAATACCCCCTAGATACATGTTTAATAATACCCCCTACATGTTCAATAATACCCCCTACATGTTCAATAATACCCCCTACATGTTCAATAATACCCCCTACATGGTCAATAATACCCCTACATGTTCAATATACATTTATAATACCCCCTACATGTTTTAATACCCCTACATGTTTAATAATACCCCCTAGATGTTCAATAATACCCCTACATGTTTAATAATACCCCCTACATGTTTAATAATACCCCCTACATGTTCAATAATACCCCCTACATGTTCAATAATACCCCCTACATGTTCAATAATACCCCCTACATGTTTAATAATACCCCCTACATGTTCAATAATACCCCCTACATGTTCAATAATACCCCCTACATGTTCAATAATACCCCCTACATGTTTAATAATACCCCCTACATGTTCAATAATACCCCCTACATGTTCAATAATACCCCCTACATGTTCAATAATACCCCCTACATGTTCAATAATACCCCCTACATGTTTAATAATACCCCCTACATGTTTAATATTACCCCCTACATGTTTAATAATACCCCTTACATGTTTAATAATACCCCCTACATGTTTAATAATACCCCCTACATGTTCAATAATACCCCCTACATGTTCAATAATACCCCCTACATGTTTAATAATACCCCCTAGATACATGTTTAATAATACCCCCTACATGTTCAATAATACCCCCTAGATAGATGTTTAATAATACCCCCTACATGTTCAATAATACCCCCTACATGTTTAATAATACCCCCTACATGTTCAATAATACCCCCTACATGTTTAATAATACCCCCTACATGTTCAATAATACCCCCTACATGTTCAATAATACCCCCTACATGTTTAATAATACCCCCTACATGTTCAATAATAATCCCCAGATAGATGTTTAATAATACCCCCTACATGTTCAATAATACCCCCTACATGTTTAATAATACCCCTACATGTTTAATAATACCCCCTACATGTTTAATAATACCCCCTACATGTTCAATAATACCCCCTAGATACATGTTTAATAATACCCCCTACATGTTCAATAATACCCCCTAGATACATGTTCAATAATACCCCCTACATGTTCAATAATACCCCCTAGATACATGTTTAATAATACCCCCTACATGTTCAATAATACCCCCTACATGTTTAATAATACCCCCTACATGTTTAATAATACCCCCTACATGTTCAATAATACCCCCTACATGTTTAATAATACCCCCTACATGTTCAATAATACCCCCTACATGTTTAATAATACCCCCTACATGTTCAATAATACCCCCTACATGTTTAATAATACCCCCTACATGTTCAATAATACCCCCTACATGTTCAATAATAATACCCCCTACATGTTTAATAATACCCCCTACATGTTCAATAATACCCCCTACATGTTCAATAATACCCCCTACATGTTTAATAATACCCCCTACATGTTCAATAATACCCCCTACATGTTCAATAATACCCCCTACATGTTTAATAATACCCCCTACATGTTCAATAATACCCCCTACATGTTTAATAATACCCCCTAGATACATGTTTAATAATACCCCCTACATGTTCAATAATACCCCCTAGATACATGTTTAATAATACCCCCTACATGTTCAATAATACCCCCTAGATACATGTTTAATAATACCCCCTACATGTTCAATAATACCCCCTAGATACATGTTTAATAATACCCCCTACATGTTCAATAATACCCCCTACATGTTTAATAATACCCCCTACATGTTCAATAATACCCCCTAGATACATGTTTAATAATACCCCTACATGTTCAATAATACCCCCTAGATACATGTTTAATAATACCCCTACATGTTCAATAATACCCCCTAGATACATGTTCAATAATACCCCCTACATGTTCAATAATACCCCCTAGATACATGTTTAATAATACCCCCTACATGTTCAATAATACCCCCTACATGTTTAATAATACCCCCTACATGTTTAATAATACCCCCTACATGTTCAATAATACCCCCTACATGTTTAATAATACCCCTACATGTTCAATAATACCCCCTACATGTTTAATAATACCCCCTACATGTTCAATAATACCCCCTACATGTTTAATAATACCCCCTACATGTTCAATAATACCCCCTACATGTTCAATAATACCCCCTACATGTTTAATAATACCCCCTACATGTTCAATAATACCCCTACATGTTCAATAAGACCCCTACATGTTTTAATAACCCCTACATGTTCAATAATACCCCCTACATGTTCAATAATACCCCCTACATGTTCAATAATACCCCCTACATGTTCAATAATACCCCCTACATGTTTAATAATCCCCCTACATGTTCAATAATACCCCCTACATGTTCAATAATACCCCCTACATGTTCAATAATACCCCCTAGATACATGTTTAATAATACCCCCTACATGTTCAATAATACCCCCTACATGTTCAATAATACCCCCTACATGTTCAATAATACCCCCTACATGTTCAATAATACCCCCTACATGTTTAATAATACCCCCTACATGTTTAATATTACCCCCTACATGTTTAATAATACCCCCTACATGTTTAATAATACCCCCTACATGTTTAATAATACCCCCTACATGTTCAATAATACCCCCTACATGTTCAATAATACCCCCTACATGTTTAATAATACCCCCTACATGTTCAATAATACCCCCTACATGTTTAATAATACCCACTAGAAGTTCAATAATACCCCCTACATGTTCAATAATACCCCCTACATGTTTAATAATACCCCCTACATGTTCAATAATACCCCCTACATGTTCAATAATACCCCCTACATGTTTAAGAATACCCCCTACATGTTCAATAATACCCCCTACATGTTTAATAATACCCCCTACATGTTTAATAATACCCCCTACATGTTCAATAATACCCCCTACATGTTTAATAATACCCCCTACATGTTCAATAATACCCCCTACATGTTTAATAATACCCCCTACATGTTCAATAATACCCCCTACATGTTTAATAATACCCCCTACATGTTCAATAATACCCCCTACATGTTCAATAATACCCCCTACATGTTTAATAATACCCCCTACATGTTCAATAATACCCCCTACATGTTCAATAATACCCCCTACATGTTTAATAATACCCCCTACATGTTCAATAATACCCCCTACATGTTCAATAATACCCCCTACATGTTTAATAATACCCCCTACATGTTCAATAATACCCCCTACATGTTCAATAATACCCCCTACATGTTCAATAATACCCCCTACATGTTCAATAATACCCCCTACATGTTTAATAATACCCCCTACATGTTCAATAATACCCCCTACATGTTCAATAATACCCCCTACATGTTCAATAATACCCCCTAGATACATGTTTAATAATACCCCTACATGTTCAATAATACCCCCTACATGTTCAATAATACCCCCTACATGTTCAATAATACTCCCTACATGATCAATAATACCCCTACATGTTAATAATACCAGCTACATGTTTAATATTACCCCCTACATGTTTAATAATACCCCCTACATGTTTAATAATACCCCCTACATGTTTAATAATACCCCCTACATGTTCAATAATACCCCCTACATGTTCAATAATACCCCCTACATGTTTAATAATACCCCCTAGATACATGTTTAATAATACCCCCTACATGTTCAATAATACCCCCTACATGTTCAATAATACCCCCTACATGTTCAATAATACCTCCTAGATACATGTTTAATAATACCCCCTACATGTTCAATAATACCCCCTACATGTTTAATAATACCCCCTACATGTTCAATAATACCCCCTACATGTTTAATAATACCCCCTACATGTTCAATAATACCCCCTAGACATGTTAATAATACCCCCCCTACATGTTCAATAATCCCCTACATGTTCAATAATACCCCCTACATGTTTAATAATACCCCTACATGTTCAATAATACCCCCTACATGTTCAATAATACCCCCTACATGTTCAATAATACCCCCTAGATATGTTAATAATACCCCCTACATGTTCAATAATTCCCCCTACATGTTCAATACCCCCTACATGTTCAATACCCCTAGATACAAATAATACCCCCTACATGTTCAATAATACCCCCTAGATACATGTTTAATAATACCCCCTACATGTTCAATAATACCCCCTAGATACATGTTTAATAATACCCCCTACATGTTCAATAATACCCCCTAGATGCATGTTTACATTATTGGTAGAACTATGTCCCGCCTTCCTAATTACAGGCTCGCTATCGCTTGCCAGGAAAAAAATCGACTCTTAAATGGCACAAAAAGGTCTTAGAATCGCCAAACTAAACGGGCTGAACATGAGGGAGAAGAGGGTCCACAAAAACAAACAAACCTCCCCTTAAACCAAGTTTTATAGAATGTTAGGAATAATTGAATTACTAACGGCTTCAGTAAAATCAATGAGTTTAAAATGTAAAGATGTCGGATACAAGCGCGACATTAGTTAACTGTGTCACGTTTGCACTTATAACATGCATTCCGCACGCGAATTATTGTATGCAACTCGGTTTCTACCATTACTACATAGGGTATGACCGCATATAGCTAAGATTCACTTTCCAACTACGTACAATGCCGATATGAACTTTTTTATTTTGTTGGTACATTTACAGAATTTAAACAGAAATATGTTGGAGTAAATTAGACCAGATAAGGTTAGACTAGATTGAGTAACATTGTCTTACGTACTCGCTCCATGAATTTATGTGGGTACACTGATGCTTGGCGAATGGTTAGAGGTAGGTTGCATAAAATAAGCATGCCTCCCCCGGTGGCACGGATGCCGTACTATTACGCAAGGCTGCCCCACATACCACCACCAGCCGACACCACACCTCTCGTGTTTGTATAAATACTCACAACACGTGGCAGGTTTTCATTATTTAGCCAGTATTTGCCTCTTAAAATATATACCATTATACATACAACTTATGTTGCGGAAAATAAGTTTAATGCAGTTTTATAGAGATTGGAAGCTCTTATTTATTTAGCCAATATGAAAGTCCATTTAGGAAAAATTCGTAAGGCATATTCATATGCAAAATTCACTTGCATAGTGAAAAGTATAATAATCCCCAAATATTCCCAAGTAGGACTATAGTACCAATCACTTAACCCTTTCACGCATTTATGACGCAGATGTTGCCAGATTAGCAATAAGAAATAGAGTTCTCTCACTCTTATAATTACGTATCCAAAATTAGTTTTCTGCCCACAGCTAACTCAAAGACAACTGCAGAGGTTGAAGTAGCTAAACTAAAGGTTTCTATATACCCCTGATGGTAACAAAGGCTTTAAAGTATCCCCAATAGGCTCAAAATCGCGTCATATGCATGAAAGGGTTAAATAATCTGCCAAGGTTAGCTGAGATAACTCTGTGGTTGATCAATTTAACTTGATCAACTCAACTCTTCTGCCAATACCGGGCTATGCCAATTTGTTAAATTGATTCGGTGCTTATTTCATATTATACAACCGACATGACATTTGGAAATATATTTGTTTCATTAAAACTTTATTGTTAGTATAAACATTCACCTTGTCGTGAATGAAAGAACATTACATGTAGTTTACTCTAAATACACATACAACTGGATGTTCTCGAGTTTTTTTTTTCATGGGTAGGTAATATTAAAATTACTTGTATTTCCGCTCAATGGAAAGGGTTTAAGATTTCCATTTTCACGTTATTATTACCAGAATTATTCTAAATGTGAACATTGATATTCTTTCTACAGCTAATGGTTACTAGGTATTGGTTGATAATAATTATACACTGCATCTGAAGAAGCTATTCACGAAACGCTGTCAATATATATATATATATATATATTTTTTTTTTAAACAGACGAGGTTAAAGGCAACAGCAGTTTCAGCATTCAGTATTTTATTGTTACAGCTTTCAATAGTTCTAACAATTTTCCTCTGGGGTTCAGAGATGAGGTACAACAGGTTAGCAAAATTCATGGTGGACCAACGTTTCACAAGTAAACATCTTGCATCTTCAGGGAATGGGCAGGTAATGATTAGAATAAGGACAAAGCAACATATTTATACAAAATTCGAGGATTAAGAATAGGTAGGTGGGCGGAGCTACTGGGTGTGGGGTGGCTGTTCATTGGTGGAAGGCAGTCTATTCGCGAGACAGGCTCTAAATCTTATCGGTGGTTGGTTGTTGGCTGTGGGTGGCTGTGATTGGTTGGTGTTGTCAGTTGTGTGCTGAGGGCGGAAAGGTAAGGGAGGGGGGCACAGGGCGAGAGGAACGAGGGCAGTATGCCTGTAGCGCTTGCCTGAAGGAAGAATTTGAAGGTCTTGTGTTTGGTTGTTGATGCTGGGGTTGAGCGTTTGGATATATAGAGCTTCTAAAATAGCTAGTCTTCTGGGGTCTGATTCTTTGTCGAGTATGGTAGTTTGTTTGTCTAGGTCGGCGCGAGTTAGGGCAAGATGGTGGGGGGCTTGATAGTGATCTTTTATAGCGCCAGATTGAAGGTGGAGGGTTAGTCGACGGGAAAGGCGAGTCTGTGTCATTCCAACATAGGATAGGGGTCCACAGTCCCCAGAGGTGCAAATATGCTGGTATATCACATGATCGTCTTTCGGTTGGTTGGAGGAAATGGGGCGGTTACGGAGGACAAGGATGGAGGTCTTAGGAGATTTGTAGTAAATAATGAGTTTTATTTTATTGTCAGGGTTGGTGGGGAGGACGTTTTTGTGAATTATTTCTTGCATAATGGATTCGTCTGTTGTGTGGTCGGAAGATATGTAGTTTTTGTAGAAAAATGTAATGTCATTGGCCGGGTTGGTACTAGGGGGGTCTTGTTTGTACCATTTTTCTAGGTGGTGGTTGATGGCATTGGTGACGTCAGTGTTGGAATACCCATTGTTGACTAGGACCTGGGTGAGCCTTTCCAATTCATTGTGTGTGTCATTCCAGGTGGTGCAATGGGTTTGGGCTCTCCTGACATAGGCGGCGATGGTGGACTGATGGTATCGTTTAGGGCATTCACTTTCCCCATTAAGACATTGGCCATTGTTAGTAGGTTTGGTGTACACTGTAGTTTTGAAGCCGTGGTCGTGGAGGGAGACAAGGAGGTCGAGGAAGGGTAGATGACCATCGGTGGTTTCTTCGTATGTGAAGTTGAGTCCGGAGGCGGCCATGAAGCGCTGCTGGAGGTCCCTGAGTTCGTCCAGGTCCTTCACCCGCACGAAGATATCATCGATGTACCTGCAGTAGACAGTGGGCCGGTGGGCAGCCAGGAGTTCCTCTTCGATAGTTCCCATGAAGAAATTGGCGAACAGGACCCCCAGGGGGCTTCCCATCGCTACACCATCGATTTGCTGGTACATATTCCCGCGGGGGCACAGGAAAGGGGACTCCTTGGTACATAGATCCAAGAGCGTCTTCAGGGCCTTCCCCGGGATGTCCCGGGATGTATTAGGGCAGTGGTAAACTCGACGTAGGATAAAATCTATTGTCTTGTCAACGGGCACGTTGGTAAACAAACTCTCTACGTCGAGGGAGGCGATGATGTGGTCGTTAGCAGGGGGGGCATATCGTAGAATTTCTAGGAAGTCATAAGCAGAGTTGAGGTTGTATAGCCGAGGAACAAAAGGGGTGAGGAGTTTGTTCAGGGCCTTGGCGGTCTGGTAGGTAGCAGTAGGGATCTGTGATATGATGGGGCGGAGGGGGTTCCCGGGTTTGTGGGTTTTTATAGTACCGTAAGCATAACCTGGGGTGAATTCGCCGATGAGTTTCTTCAGGTGTACGCCATCGGCTTTGGCGTTGATAGCAGTGATGGTGGTGTTGGCTTTCCTTTTTATTTCGTCAGTAGGATTGCGAGTGATCCTTTTGAATTTGTTTTTATCACTAAGAATGTCGTCCTAAGACCTCCAACCTTGTCCTCCGTAACCGCCCCATTTCCACCAACCAACCGAAAGACGATCATGTGATATACCAGCATATTTGCACCTCTGGGGACTGTGGACCCCTATCCTATGTTGGAATGACACAGACTCGCCTTTCCCGTCGACTAACCCTCCACCTTCAATCTGGCACTATAAAAGATCACTATCAAGCCCCCCACCATCTTGCCCTAACTCGCGCCGACCTAGACAAACAAACTACCATACTCGACAAAGAATCAGACCCCAGAAGACTAGCTATTTTAGAAGCTCTATATATCCAAACACTCAACCCCAGCATCAACAACCAAACACAAGACCTTCAAATTCTTCCTTCAGGCAAGCGCTACAGGCATACTGCCCTCGTTCCTCTCGCCCTGTGCCCCCCTCCCTTACCTTTCCGCCCTCAGCACACAACTGACAACACCAACCAATCACAGCCACCCACAGCCAACAACCAACCACCGATAAGATTTAGTGCCCGTCTCGCGAATAGACTGCCTTCCACCAATGAACAGCCACCCCACACCCAGTAGCTCCGCCCACCTACCTATTCTTGATCCTCGAATTTTTTATAAATATGTTGCTTTGTCCTTATTCTAATAGATGTCTCCTTTCCTGATTCTGACCAGAGCCCCACCACCTGCTACCATGGCTCGAACTTTCATAACTGGTCATAAATATCGCAATCCAGCCACTATGCCAAACCTTAACATCTCAGGAACAGTTAAGTGGTATAATGTCAAACATGGCTACGGATTCATAACAAGAGCTGACAACAATATAGATATATTTGCACACCATAAGTCTATATCAAAATACAACCCCAAGTATTTTCCATCACTAGGGGAAGGCGAGACAGTGATCTTCAGTGTTAAACCTGGAAGGAAAGGACCAGAAGCCCATCAAATTACTGGTCCTGGAGGGGTTTCAGTGAAAGGATCACATCTTGCTCGACAAAAACGTTGGGAGAAAACACACAAGACCCAAAACCACAAGGAAACTGACACTATGGCCAAAATATACACTTGTGTTCAAGCTGCCACAGCTATTGCCGGCCATAACAAAGTTCACCTCTGTCAGATCATTCCCAAACTACTCCAGCACAATGGCTTGCCATCAATCTCCATCCCTCCAGAAGTCTTGGAATCTAGAAGAACGCGGCAGAAACCAAGAAGGAGACGAGAACACCAACCCAACATCATTGAAGAAGACAACTACTCCATCAACTTCGAAGATGATGAAGAGGAGGACAACGCCGAAGAAGACAATGATGACTCCTCCATCATCCTCGAAGATTTCGAAGAGGAAGATAACGCAGAACAAGATGATGAAGAATATGAAGAAGAAGAAGAAGTAGAAGAAGAAGAACGTTCACACCAAACTCCTGAGAATACTCCTTCCCTCCTTCCTTCCCCCCCTCCTCCAGTTCTAACACCACAGGTTGTGAAGAAGAAACCTGCCAGTGATACAACAACCATCAAACCAACAACCAGGAAACAACCAAACACATACAGCGAATATGCAGAATTTCTTGCAGATCTCCAAAAATTACCACTTGCTATGATGAAGAAAAAATATCCTGAATCAGACATAGAACGAGCATCAACACCTACAGGGATACATACTTATACTTCACTAATGGAACAGCAAAGGCAAATGGAGACAAATGGATATGTGATGACAACATGTGGATTGAAGCTAATCCATTAGGAGTAACTATCTTACAAATTAGTTATACATCCCTCAGAATTTACCTTACAAATTAGTAATAATAAATAAATAAATAAACATCCCTTTAACAACAGCAAGGTGGACGGCCCACTAACTTTTATCTTCCACTGTATTTCATCTTTCCTACTTTCTCTTCCCCCCACCCACTCTGTGGTGCCTCTCTTCACCCCCCTACCTTAAAAAAAAAAAAAAAAAAAAAAAAAAAAAAAAAAAATCTAATCATTACCTGCCCATTCCCTGAAGATGCAAGATGTTTACTTGTGAAACGTTGGATCCACCATGAATTTTGCTAACCTGTTGTACCTCATCTCTGAACCCCAGAGGAAAATTGTTAGAACTATTGAAAGCTGTAACAATAAAATACTGAATGCTGAAACTGCTGTCGCCTTTAACCTCGTCTGTTTAAAAGAGAATCTATTACCTGGCTATACTAACATATATATATATATATATATATATATATATATGCATGTGTGTGTATGTGTGTGTGTGTGTGTGTGTGTGTGTGTGCGTGTGTGTATTCATATATTCATGCATACATTAGCGAAATGTTAACATATTTGTTTAATTTGATTCCCATCCGAAGAACATTAACTGTTAAGTGTGAGTTTATGACCTTGCCCCTTTTACACTTTGCTTGATGTACTACTTCCTTCTTAATTACACTCACGATATGTAAATGTTGTATTAGCTCACCGACTCTCTAATTATAGAAAGAAAACAAATCATTAATGAGCTACATGTATTTGTTTTGATTATTTTAAGCGAACTTCTTCACCTATTATTTTTTAGCTATGCATCTTAAGGGATTGGGAATGTCGGTGGATCAGCATAAATGCATTTTAAAAATCTTGCATTGTGTTTATGCATCAATTGTGCATGCTTCAAAACATAATAGATAAATGTAAATGCTTACCAATGAAAAAGTGAATGACGTCCTTAAAAAGAATAAGGTCGTCTTACGGTAGACGGAGTTATGGAAACAAAGCTCATAGGAATTAAGATGATCAAATTATGATTGTGTTTTACCTCATTGGCTTATACAGATCCTTCCAAAGCTGCATACTGTACATTGACGAGTATCAGATTGAGATGGAAACTGTTAGTACTAATAATGAATAGCAAATAACACCAGTAATGCTTAGGGAAGAACGTGAGATATACAAATATTTCTTAGCTACTTCAAAAGATTACAAAGATGCAATTATGACTTCAGGTAAGGTAATTAATGTATATAACTATTGAAAAGTAAACAAAATAGATATAGTTGATACCTTTAGATCGAGTATATACACTCACGCGTACTAAAGGTTGCTCAGGGGTGGGTCCTTCCTTCCCCTACTCCACCCTGAGCAGGTGGAAGGAGGAGTCGGATCCAAGTCTACCCCCACCTTCCACCCCCAAACTATCCCTAACTCCCCCACCTTCCTTCTCTAGCTGGCTGTTAGTGATTAACGACGATTGTTCTCATGTATTCCAAATAAGTGTTAAACCATCATTACACATGCTTACAATAGCCAACATTTAAAATGTATTAGGAATGTATTAATACAATATACTGTATAATTGTATTCTCAACATGAGTCTATACACAATGTGGGTTCCAATTTTCTCGGCTGTAGTGGTCTGTTTTTTTCTCTCTGTCTCTCTCTCTGTCTCTTTCTCTTTCTTTCTCTCTCTCTCTCTCTTAACACGCAGACTACGAGGTCAGTTCATTCAAGCTTTTAAAATATGAAATTGGTTTGATAATGTGTATCATAGTAAAATGTTTAGACTCAATATGCATACAATACGAACCATGACTGGCAGTTAGAATTGAAATGGTTCAGTACTAGTATTTGAGGAAACTGTTTCCCAATTATGATATGTTCTACCTGGAACAAACTTTCCTCAGAAGTTGTAAACATTTCCTATGTTGAGCAGTTCAGGAATACAGTAAATAGTATTTTGCACACTCTGTAAGGAGTGTAGTGCACTGATTTTGTTTTCGTTATTTATTCCCGAAACTACCACTAATTATTTCTCAATATTTGAAGTCTATTATAGAATAAGGATGTTGCAAAGATCATATTAAAATGAGTTTCAACCTCCGGAGATACATTTTATATGCACTATATAAAGTACTGTACAAGCAAAAAAAACTCTCCCTAAAACTCTCAAGAAGTCATGGGGGGGTGAGGGGGGGGGGGGGGCAAAGCCCTCCTCAACACATCCTGTATCCAAAGGCAAAACAAAATTGTATATTTACTCTGAAAATGACTTGCATCTGAGTGTTTTAAGATCGTTGGATAATGAGAGAAATCACATTTTCCGGGGATTGTAACTAATTTCAACTACTGTATAATGATGAAAACTACCTAAAACCAAAAAGAAAAACCAGGGAAAATTAGTGGTAGTTTCGGTTATATTTTCCAATGTTTTTCCTTCCACTTCGAATATTTCCCCGAAATGGACCGGAAGGTCTTTGAGATACTAACTATCCATTGTAACTCCTTGTAAATCTCTCATAACACACACTTTCTACAACCAAGATTTAACGGTCTGAATGTGGTATACTTCCCTTCATTAGTGTGTGTAATGAATGTTGTCTGCATTCGATATACATAGAGGAGAGTTGATGGTAAATCTGTCAATTAATCCTATTCCTTATTTGAGGGTTTGTAGAAGTGAGAGGCTGGGATCACAGATAGAGACAGAGAAGGGGGAAGTGAGAAGGCGAGCCCTGCTACTCAAGGGCTCTATACTCAAACCTTACTAAAAGTTAACACCGACTTTGATAGTAATTTGTATAGAGTTCTACATTTCCTTGATTGAAAAATAAAGTGCATAGGCCACACATAATTAAATGCAGACCGTTTATAGTATCTTAGGTATTGAATAAATGGGAGAAACTGATTCAAATGATAAACGAAACAATCAATAACAGTCGCAACAGTATTCCAGCCTATCTGTGCCTGTAGTCCTTTCCTTGTATAATATAAAAACCCGACTGTGTAAGTAATTTGAGAACCTAGCAGTAAATCGTAGAGGGCACGTTGATGTGTATTGCAATAATGGTGAACATAATATCCTGAATACTGTATGAGAACTATGAGATTGAATTTAATTATGCCATTATTATATTGAAATCACATTGTCTTGATCGTAGAAAGTAATGCAACGAGAGAGACACACACACGTAGAGAGAGAGAGAGAGAGAGAGAGAGAGAGAGAGAGAGAGAGAGAGAGAGAGAGAGAGAGAGAGAGAGAGAGAGCGAGCGAGAGAGAGAGAGAGAGAAGCACAAGACCACTCCAGCCAAGAATCGTGTAACCCACGTTGTGTATAGAAACTCATTTTGAGAGAACAATTATACAGTATATTGAATTTATAAATTCGTAATTAATGTTAAATGTTGGCCATTGCAAGCATGTGCAATGATGGTTTAACAATACTTTGTAGTACATGAGAACAATCGTCGTTAATCAGTAACAGCCAGCTAGAGAAGGAAGGTGGGGGAGTTAGGGATAGTTTGGGGCTGGAAGGTGGGGGTAGACTTGGCTCCAACCCCCTCCCCCCCCCCCCCCCCCCCCCTCCCACCTGCCCAGGGTGGAGTAGGGGAAGGAAGGACCCACCCCTGAACAACTTTTACTATGCGTGAGTGTACATTCCAGTATGTTCTAGTTTATCTCGGCGGAAAAATACATCGCTAACCCAAACTTTGTGAATACAAAACTCCTAGTCAATGATGTGTACATTTGTTTATAGATTTGGGGTATATAATTGTTAAATAACTATTGCATTCTGTAGCAAAACCCAATCGAGCTAATGTTTAATTACATAGTAAATCCTGCAAATTTATGTTTTTATGGTTCAAAATCTGCAAGGAAATGTTCATCACTTTATATACCGAGCGTGCTACCACGTAAGTCGTATGTTACTATTAAGGAGGTATTTCAAACGGCATATTTCGGTAGATGGATCTTCATAATAATTTAACAAATATGGTTTCAAAAATTCATTCATAAATAGTGTGTCTTGTTTTTATGTTCCTTTCCCCTAAAATCCCACCGACCACACACAAAATATAAACATAACATAACATAATATAAATAGAATAAATTAAATAAATATATAAATAAATAAATATATCAAATAAATAAATACAATATAAACAATTATATAATATAAATATATAAATGTATTACATTGAGAATAAAATGAGGCCCTAGAAAAATTGCGGGTATATCTCAATCCCGCGAACGTTCCGAGATCAATAGTACAGCCACCCATAAGTCACTCGGCGCTCACTTAGATACAACTGTGGGGGTTTAGAACTGTTAATGACCACCTCAACCTTGCGTGTTTCTTGATTTATTCGCTAGTACAGTGCCAATTTACGATACTGGTTTTGCTTATTTATATGTCAACCTCTCTTTTCTGTGGGCACGGCGCACGTAGCGATCCTGAAAATATTATGACCTTGACAGTACTTTATGACTGATCTTGTGTTGGTGATCTAACCTTTTTTAATGATGATGCAAGCTACGTTATTATTTTTGTGAACATTATTTTATTGAATCGCATACAGCTTATAAATGTTGCACTTTGCCTGTTTCTTTTATATTTACATGTATTATACATGCTTAGATAAATATCAAGTATTCGAGAATGGATAATATATTGTGAGTTTGAGCATACATCTTTAGCTGTCTTGATAACGTAATGGTTAGTGTGCGGAATTTCGGTGTGGATATCCTAGGTTCAAATCCTGGGAGTACCACGTGTATTCATCAGTTTCAATAATTTCAATAATTATGTATATTTGTAAGTTAATTGGTGGATTGGTGATAATATGAATGCATTTATATATGTATCTATATATTCATGTTCTTGGTGGTTGTGGAAGGGGAGGAGGGGGGGAGGGAGAAGCTTAATTAGACATATCTAAAACAAGGCAATCAAAGCGGCAGACTGCCTGACTGCCACACACTGTTTTAGGACAATTACTACTACTATCACCACCATCACTGCTATCTGTCACCATCATCACTACTACTATCACCATTATTACTACTACTGTAGCCATCATTACTACTACGGTCACCATCATCACTACTACTGTCACCATCATCACTCCTACTATTATCACTACGACTGTCACCACCATCACCCCTACTAGCAATACTATACTATCATCATGACTTCTACCATCATCACTCCTACTGTCACAATCAACATTAGTACTATCACCATCATCACTACAAATCATCACCATCATAACAACTGTCCTCATAGGCATGTGCTAAGGAGTTGCTGGACCTCCTGTTTCATTTGTTTCTGTCTGTGTCTCACCTACACAAAGAGTAATACAGCTGACTTTCACAAACACCTCCTCTTCTTACCACTACACTAAACAAACACACCATAATTCTATCCAATATACCGAAAACATTTAGAAAATGGCTGCCTCGGAGTCCCCAAAGGGGAGTGGGGGGGGGGGAGGACCCTAAATGCCCCCCGAATCAACCGCCCTTGGCCAAACGACCCATAAGGGTGCTCTGGACCACAGCCCGTCACTCTTACTATCAATTTCTGTAACATTCGCAGCCTTTTCTCGAATTAATTTCTTCACCAAGACTTGGGTGTCTGAAGCAACTCTTGGGTTGGAAAGTTGCACAGAGTAGGCGATGGGAATGCGTTGCAAGTCAGGTGCTTCGTGCTCTACGTAGAGGAGGTGGCATACACTAAGAGAGCTCTGAGGAACACTGCTTATTATAATAGCGGTAGAATAGCGAGAGAGATGCAACACTGCGACGAAGAGAGAGGGATTGCAGAGAATCAGTGAGTGGAGGTGAGTTAATGAGACGGAAGGCTTTCTTTTCTATTTTGTCTAGAAGTGCTGAGTGATAGGATCCTCCCCACACATGCGAGCAATTCTCAATACATGGATGCACTGTCCCCCTGTACAAGGCAAGAAGCTGTGCAGGGGTAAAGAACCCATGGAGGCAGCTAAGCACACCCAGCTTCTGGGAAGGTGTTTTAGCAAGAGTGGTATTATGGTCTCTCCAAGAGAGATCAGAAGAAGAGACACCTTGAATATTAAGAGAAGATGAAGGGTGGATTTGTTTGTTGTTGAAAAGTAAGTGATAGTCTTCTGGAAGGTTGTGCCGAGTAAAAAGATGGAGAAATTGAGTTTTGAAAGTTACAAAGTGTTATCTGCCCCAATCAGAGATAGAAAGATCAGAAGATAGGTTTGCCAAGGCCCTGTTACGTGAGTTTTGGAGTGATTTCATGCTGGGTTGTTGTGAAAAAACAGTTGAATAGTGAAAGGTAGAGTCATCAGTATATGAGTGGATGGAGGTACAGTTGAGATCATCAATGAATATTAGAAAGAGAACTGGAGAAAGGACAGACCCCTGAGGAACACCAGAATTGATATGTTCAGGAAGAGAGCGATGGGCGTGTGGAACTGCAGCTATGGAACGGCCAGAAAGGAAATCTGAGATAAAGGCACAGATGGGGGGATAAAATCTGAAGGAGGGTAGTTTAACCCTTGTCTAGTGGGGGGTTTTGGGCTATTTTGGTCATATTCAGGCCCTCTTGAATGATCAATCAAGTATCTGCATGACAAGAAATGTATTCAGCAAAAAACTAGGCGCTAAAAGCTTCAAAATGAGACCAGAACGAGCTACGTAGCATTCGTCGTTCTCACGCAGTGGTACCACTAACATGGGAGTTTAGCGTATAGCGGCATATTTTTTTCCCACTACGCTCACTACTGGCAACACTGCCGGCCTCTCGTGCACAGAGGGAGCGTGAGTCAGTGGGTGGCGGTAAGCCCTGGGTGTCGGACGTGTGGCCTGCTGCGCTCCCGGCCATTTGCACTCTATTTTAACCCTTTAAAAGCCTTAATAATGCTCCTAACTTGCTGCAAATTGGAGCCCGACTTAAGGTGGGCCCCGCCAGTTAAGGGTTAAGAATTGGAAATTTGTGCCAGATTCTATCGAAGGCCTTCGATATGTCTAGTACAATAGAAAAGGTTTCTTAGAAGTCGCGAAAGGAGGATAACTAAGAGTTATTAAGATGAGAAAGAAGATCACCAGTAGAATGACCCCTAAGAAAGCCTTACTGGCGATCTGAGAGTAGATTATGAGAAGAAAAATGGCTAAGAAATTATGAAATAAGAAGAGTTTCGAGGTTTGGGCAAAGAGTTCAGCTTTGTCAGAGGAAGAAGTGATGGTAGTGCTGTCAGAGTGGAAAAGGGGGGTGGGGGGGAGACTAGGAAGATAATTGTTGGAGAGGTTTTCGATTGGATACCAGAAAGCTTGGGAAGAGCTAGAGTTGGATAGTTAAGTACATTTATTATTGATGAAAGAGTGTTTGGCAAGTCGAAGAACAGAAGAACAGAGTAAAGGCAGAAACATAGGAAGAATGAGATTCTTGAGTTTGAAGGTGACGGTGTTTGAATGTTTCCTTCTTATTGCGGACAGCAGTAAAACAAGCTTGAGTAAACTAAGATTATTTTTTTCCATTACACTGAGAGAAGGAAAATTAAACGTATGCCTCCATGCCCGAGAGGATTACCTCAGTAATGCGTTCAGCATTACGGCACGGCCACGGAAGCAAAAATCCTTCCATGGGATATCAAGGAAGAACAGTAGAACTGCCGAAGAGCCTCCCAGTCGGCGGTGCCAAAGTGCTACAAGCGCCGTTGGAAGGGAGTATCGAGTGGCTGTACTGAGGAGATAGGACAGGTGACAGAGATAATTTTATGGTCGATGGAGTTCAAAGGAGAGAAAAGATCGACAGTATAAGTGGAGTTAGAAACAAGTCTAGAATGTTAGGCCGATTTCCGAAGTGGTTCGGGATATGGTTGGGTTGCTGAACCAACTGCTCTAGGTCATTTGGGATAGAAAAGATGTAGGCTTGTTCTTCAGGTTGGTCAGTGAAGTGAGAGGAGAGTTTTTGGCGGTGATGAACATTAACATTTCTTACAATGAAGATTTCAGAGAAAGGGGAGGTTAATAGGATTTGTTCAACTTTAGAGTTTAAATAGTCAAAGAATATAATAATAATAACCTTCTGGTTACTTATATAGCGCCCGTCTCTCCTCCTTCGAGGATTCGCAAGCGCTTGGCTTTCTTTAGTCTACCAGAGACCATTACCCATCCCCCTTGCTCATGGGGAGATGGTAACCGCCGGCTGTATCCCAGAAAAACTTTTCAATCTGAGCGGGGATTGAACGCGAGACCTTCAAGGTTGGAATCAGGCACACTATCAACTTAGCCAGCCGGATGGCTGAAAATAGGAAAATAAGTAGAGTTAGGGGATAGATAGACAGCACAGAATTGCTTAGTCTGAGAGTGACAGGAAAGTTTGAGCCAGAGAGTTGAAAATTCAGAAGACTCGAAGTTGGTAACACGAGAGCAAGTTAGTTTGTTGTGCACATATACACAACATCCACCTTTGGCTTGGATATTAGGATAGAAAAAGTAAGAGGAGACAGGGAAGGGGCTGTTGGCAGTTGTTCTAGACACCTGAGTCTCAGTGAGGAAAAGAAGATCAGGTTTGTTGTAGGAGAGGCGGTTTTCGATGTATATGAAATATTTTGATATATTATCAGCAGAATCAATTGTCTTTACAGCTTGAGTGAGAACGGGGAGAAGATCTCACACTCAGACGCTTCCTCTGGGCCCTCTACCTCTGGTCTAGGATCAGCCCTGCCGCCCCGTCCCCCATTTCTTGAGGTCCTCCCAGGCGGTGTCACTCCCTCCCTACCAGCCAGCCCCCCACCCTCCCCCGAGCAGCCCCTCAGCCTTCCCTTTGATGGGCGGGGTATGGGTGGACTACGAGGGGAGCGGTGGTCACGACTGGCAGAGCTAGGGGCGGGCGTGATCCTGTCTACCGAGCTCCCTGTCCCAACTCGGATACACCGGGCCCGCCGAATCATGGTCAGTCTTTCCTTTGATTTATTTATTTATTGTCAGTTATTATCTTCCTACGGATTTGTCAGCGGTGTGAAACATGAAATATACAAAACAAAATTGTTATGTCACTATCCACGAATTCTACTCAGCTTATCATAATAATTACAGGTGGAAGCTGTATCATCCTGCTTGCATCTATACTTACAATAATATTCATATCTCTATTCTGCATATATATTTTTCTATTCCTGTCTTTTATCTATATCTTGCATCCGCATACATGTATCTGTATATACACGTATGTTAGTGTTATATATGTGGTTATTTGTATATTTATGTCTAAATGCAAGTATATAATTATAGGTTCATATATCTTGAAATCCTGATACACTGTATTTGTGTATGATTTATTTATACTTTTCTTTCCTTGTCCATATACTGTATACCTCTGTCTATCTATGTCTCTACCTTCAAATATGTCTATACATTTATCTGGCCTGTGTCTACACTCTACAGTACAGTATGTTCATGTATGTACGATACCGGCCGTGATTATACTTAGACATATACGGCCCATATCTATGTGTTTCAGGTGGATGTGAGTGTACAGACGGACAACGACATCTTGACAGATGAGGCGCCCCAGTTCGCCGCCCGTGCCCCCAGCTTCTCTAAGGCACAGCTTCTGGCCTCCACTGACTTCACACACCTCGATGTTCACGTCCTCACCACGCCAGACCACGTAAGCAGACCTTTAGGCTCACTTTGAGCCACTGACCAAATATATACTTAGTAATAGCAAAATAAAAATAAAAAATAAAAATAAAAAATATATATAAAATAATAATAATAATAATAATAATTGTCAGGTAATGTTTTGTCTAGCCTGATGCATTGACAGTACGTAGTACCATAATAATGTTGTCGCACCCACTGCTTAACACACCTATCCACACTTACTTACCCTGACGTCCCATTATACATATCTATCCATCCTCACCCACCACGTCTCTCCCTATACCCATCTAACCACATTCACCTACACCTATCCTTACGCCAAACCCCAAAACATGTACATCTATTCACACTCACCCTTATGTTTATTCAAATTCACATTCACTAACACACACCTTTTACCCTCATGGCCGCTTCCACACCCCCTCCTTTCTTCACCCACTACCTTAATGCCACACACACACACACACATGATATTTTCCTCAACCTCGGAAAGGTAGGCTTTTCAGCAGCCTATATTTCTTGCAACACCCCGGTAATATACAATGTAAACTTCTTTTCAGCAGCCTATATTTCTTGCAACACCCCGGTAATATACAATGTAAACTTCTTTTCCTTCATCTTTAGTCTCACTTTACGACAGCACTATATTCAAACACATAATTATTACGGGTGGATGGGACTCGTTAGCCTTGGTCGGTAACCCATCTAGGGGAGATAACCTTATACAAATCCGGGTGGATGGGACTCGTCAGCCATGGTCGGCAACCTGTCTAGGGAAGTAAACCGTATACAAATCCGTACTGCTACCTTAGGGTGAAGCAGGTTAGTGGATGGATTAGCCGCACACCACTGTAGAAAAATAGTGCTAAAAATATATAAAAGGCCTCGGAGTCGGATGGACCCTATATTGAGTCGTCAATCCTGTAAGTCCTTCAGTAAACTGGCATGGGTTGTCCCTTTGACAAGGGATAGGTCCGGTTGGGGGTAATTTGTGTACGGCCACCCCCATTAAGGGGATTAAAGCGTCCGGCAATAGATAGATAGATAGATAATTATATCCTGATGTATCACGCCATACCTTTGTCACATAGTTTTCATTTTTGCTGTGCATATTCTGTTCATGGAGTTGGTGGCTATATCGGGGCTATTTATTGACGTTTCAGTGTAGCCAGGATACTGCAGAAAAACGGGCACATAATTGAAATCACCTTTGAAAGCCTAGGCGTTTTTCTGGTCTGCAGTCCGCCACCTAATGTATTGAGCAACGCCGCCCCCACACACCTATATAGACAAACCTACCCTCACGCCATTCCTCCACATACATCTCTTCACACTCACCCACCACACAGTTAATGACAACCACATATCCTGACGCCACTCATCTGTACCCTTACTCCACCTTCAGCACGCACCAATCCACACTCACCCACTGACTCATTTGCTTACACACCTATCCAGACCCATTTTCTCTCACACGTTCTACTCACATCTATCTACCGTACACTCACGAACCCTCATATTTACCTGCAAGCCACCCCTCCCCCCACCCAACCACCATCAACACCACATACAAATACACACACACACACACACACACACACACACACCTTAACACACACTCACACATACTCAGAGCTATCTTCAACCACCTATCATTCAGCTGCTAACCACCTATCTCACCCAGGTGACGAAGGACCCGGCCAGCCTGGTGCAGTATCTGTGTGGCGCCGCGAGAGACGACCTACAGAAGCTCAGGGTGCTCTTCAGATGGGTCACAGAGAATATCAGGTCAGTTATTCTCAGGAGGCGATGAAAGGACATACATAATTATATAATAGGATAATATATGGAATGTTTGATTGTATCTCAGGTCGATCAGGGGAAAATATGCAAGCAAGTCAAAGTTAAAATATTTTAGTTGTTGTTTTCTATGTGTATGAAGGAGACAGAAGATAGGTTGCCTGTACCTATTGTCGCCCCCTGAGCAACAAGAATGACAGACAGCCAAATTCAAGGGACGTTGTGGACAAAATGCCTGGACACACAAAGTTTAAAGCAGTTCAATTCATATGATGGGGAAATTTGCCAATTCTTGGATTGGAGAGTTGGACAGAATAGGAGTGGGACTGTGTTGAGTACCGGGTGCCTCGCACTCGCCGCAAGGAAGGAAGTATGCACTGAGAGAGCTCTGATGAACATTGATTGTTGTAGTAGAGGTAGAAGAGTTAAAGAGATGCAACATAACGGTGTGTAGAAACTAAAAAGAGATTGTAGGGAACTAGTAAGAGGAAGTGAGTTGATGAGGCCAAATGCTTTTGACTCTACTCTTTCGAGAAGTGCGGTATGGGTGGAACCTCCCCACACATGCGAATACTACTCAGTACATGGGCGTACTGTGCCTCTATACAGAGCAAAAAGCTGTGCGGGATGAAGAACCCACGGAGATGGTTGAGTACATCTAACGTCTGGGAAGCAGTTTGAGGAAGAGTTGTAATATGATCTTTCCAAGGAAGGTTGGATGAAAAAGATATACCAAGAATATTGAGAGAAGATGAAGGGTTAATTTGTGTATTGTTGAAGAGTAATTGATAGTCTTGCGGAGTATTGCAACAGGTAGATAGAACACAAAATTGGGTCTTGGAGGCATTGAAAGTAACAAGATGTTCTCTGTCCCAATCAGAACAAAATTATAGATTAGAGGGTAGGCGTTCTATGGCCTCGTCACGTGACTTAAGGAGTGATTTCATACTGGGTTGTTGTGGAAAAGTAGTTGAATAGTGTTAGGTAGAGTTACTAGCATATGAGTGGATGGGGCTAGAGTACAGTATAGGAGATCATTAATGAATATTAGAAAGAGAACTGGAGACAGGACAGAAACGTGAGGAACACCAGAGTTGATAGGATGAGGAAGTGAGCGAAGGCTGTCCAAAACTACAGCAATGGAACGGTCAGAATGGAAATTAGATACAAAGCCACAGATAGAGGGATAGAAACTTTATCGAAGGCTTACGATATGTCTAGTGCAGTAGAAAAAGTCTCACCGAAGTCCCGAAAGGAGGATGACCAAGAACTAGTAAGAGAAGCAAGGAGACCACCAGTAGAGTGACCCTTTAGGAAACCATACTGGTGATCTGAAAGTAGATTATTGGAAGATATATGCTGAAGAAATTTTGAATTAAGGATAGTTTTAATTACTTTAGAGATACAAGACATGAGAGCAATTGGACGATAGCTGGAGGGTTAAGAGCGGTCACCATTCTTTGAGACAGGGTGAATGAGAGCAAACTTCCAGTAAGAAAGAAAGACGTTGGAGGATAGGCAGAGACGAAAGAGTTTGCCTAGGCAGTAACGCCGCATGGAAGAACAGGTTTTTGAGAACAACAGGAGGAACACCATCCATTCCGTATACCTTCTTAGTATTAAGCCGAGAAAGGGCAGAAAGTACATCCTTAGAAGAGTTTATAATCTTAGGCATAAGTAAGTGAGAGGAGGGCTGAGAGGGAGGAATAGCATCAGAATCATCCCGGGTGGAGTTTATGGCGAAAGTTTGAGCGAAAAGTTTAGCTTTGTCAGAGGAAGACTTGACGGTGGTGCGGTGGTGCCGTCAGAGTGTAAAAGAGGAGGGAAAGACGAGGTAGTAAAATTGTTGCTAAGGTTTTTGGCTAGATTCATATTTGTTTTCCCAGAAAGCTTGGGAAGAGCTGGAGTTGGAAAGTTCCGAACATTTATGAACGCAAGCCATTGAAATGGCGGATTTGCATTAAATCATAAAATACATGATATCATATAACGCTATTTTAGTTATTTGTCCGAAAATTATTATCCTACTACACACACATCCACAGCCATTCCAACGATACATAAACACTTAAGATGCATTTCACGCAATACATTCCCAGTTAAGGAGGCGCGATAATAATGAGCTTAGCTCGTATTGCGTGGATTCCCCTTGACGAACAAGCAAGTGACACTTGTATCATGGCGTAGGTTTGAATCTAATAACCATTAATATTGTAGGGCGTAATTCTCAAAATCACTTGATATTTGTAAGGAAAACTATTGCTCCTATAATCACATGTTTTAATTACTTTAATAATTTGGATGGTTATGACGGTGATGGTGATGGTAATATTTTTGTTGTTGCTGGTTGTGTCGGGTATAATGGTGCGTTATATGTGTTGTTGTTGTTGTTGTTGTTGTTGTTGTTGTTGTTTGTGGTAGTGGAGATGTTATAGGTAGACCTGGTGATGGTGGTTTTGTTGATCCAGTAGTTTTGTTGGGTTTGGGTTGTGTTAATTGTAAGTGTGCGAAAGAATATGTGACAAGAGTTTAAAGGGAAGGTTCCCAATTACTTTATGAATGCTTACGATATTATGGTGCTGAATTCCTCAGTAATAAAATGGATGTGTTGCATTCATTATATTGTATATTTTAATTACTCACAATAAACATACTTTTCTCTAATTACATATTTATTTATTCTTCAAACAACAAGTAGGTCAGGTGGAGAGCATGCTCACGTGTAAATCTGCTTTGACCTGGGTTCAATCCCAACCAAGCAGGACATATTTAGTGGGTCTGGTCGTACGTCCTAGCGTGTTTCACATGCTCGCACCCAGTCGGGGGACGCCTCAACGACGTATACAGACTAATAACACACAACAAAGTTACTCCGACAGCTTCCTCTCTCTCTCACCAACACCTTTCTCCCTTCTTAATACTCTTCGGAAAGTAGATACGATGTGCCGTTGTAAAGGTTTATCTGTCAATAATAAGAACTCAAGTAGGAGTGGTAGTGCCAAGTTCTCCGTGTGTTAACTGATTATGTAAATTACACTGTGAAAAGACATCATGACGTGTAGTGATATAATTATGGAATGTGTGTGTATTGTATAGCATGTTCATTATGGAATGTGTGTGTATTGTATAGAATGTTCATTATGGAATGTGTGTGTATTGTATAGAATGTTCATTATGGAATGTGTGTGTATTGTATAGAATGTTCATTATGGAATGTGTGTGTATTGTATAGCATGTTCATTATGGAATGTGTGTGTATTGTATAGCATGTTCATTATGGAATGTGTGTGTATTGTATAGAATGTTCATTATGGAATGTGTGTGTATTGTATAGCATGTTCATTATGGAATGTGTGTGTATTGTATAACATGTTCATTATGGAATGTGTGTGTATTGTATAGAATGTTCATTATGGAATGTGTGTGTATTGTATAGCATGTTCATTATGGAATGTGTGTGTATTGTATAGAATGTTCATTATGGAATGTGTGTGTATTGTATAGCATGTTCATTATGGAATGTGTGTGTATTGTATAGAATGTTCATTTATAAATTTAGGATGTAGCTCTCCGCCACAGTTCACCCTAAAATAGATACTATATTAGTATTGTGTGTATTGCCCCATCACCACCTTTAATATTATATTTCACTGTCCAACGGTTATATATACTGTACATACAGTATATACTTCTCACAGTAATGTTGGTTTTAAAGCGTATTACAAACATTAAGAAACTCCACATTGTAATCCTGAATCTAGTGAGCGATAGCCAATGAGCTGCACAGTCTTTCGTTCAGTTTAGTCTCAACTTTTGTATTATTTGGTTTATCTCTGGTATAATGAGAGAAATATATGGCAACAATACTTATAAATGTTTGGTTTGTTTTGGTATTATTTCCCTAAATTCAGTTTTCCCCAGTGTGTAATAAAGGTATAATTATAATATAGCCACAATAGTTGATAGATACCTCTTTCTGAGGGAAATATACTGGGAATCGAGTCATCATTTAGTAGCGAGACTGCACAAGTCGTTAGCTGTAATGTTTTTGACAGTACACCATAAATAAGAATCGCCTACTTTTGGTATGACAGAAAAATATGTCACAGTCGTATCACTGACGAGTGTCCATGCCGTGGTATAGTTGATTAAAGCATGGACACTCATCCTGACTCTTGCATAGTAAGGGGGTCCCTAGGCAGGTTTTAGTGAAAAAATAGAATTCCCCAGGGTGAAAGGGACGGAGAAAATGGGCGCGAAATCGGAACAATTGCTTTTGGTTTAAACCAAATTTGCCGTTTGGGGCAGAAGGAGGCCTTTGATCGAAAAGGTGTATGGAACGAAAGTAGTTCGCAGCCCCCCAAAATGGGGGTACGGATGAGGTCAGATCCAAAATCGGAGGTCATTTAGCGGCCGAAATCGAGGTCGCCGTTTAATGAGGCACAGGGAGGTTATGGTAGTAGTAGTATTGTGATGATTGTGGTAGTAGTGATTGATGATGGTGATTATGGTAGTAGTAGTGGTGGTAGTAGTGATGGTGATTATGGTGATTACCCGGGCAACGCCGGGTACCCCTGCTAGTATATTTATATTGTTTGTTTTATATATATACCGGGTATATATATATATATATATATATATATATATATATATATATATATATATATACAGTATATGTTTATAATATTTTTGTTGGGTTTAAAATTGCAGGTAGTCTGTATACTTCGATGGAAACAGTAGTATAGGAATGGTGGCATCATGTGTGTGTGTGTATGTGTGTGTGAGAGAGAATGGATATTTAGTGGCTGTGTTTATACGTGTTCGTGTGATGGTGTACGTGTACGAATACAATACATGTATGTGTACTTTAATATGTAAGAACATATGTGTGTAACTATGTATGTATATATATATATATAACGCGAGTAATAGGAAATTGCTTAATTAAGTACCACTAGTTTTGACGAGTATTTAAAAGTACAAAAACCTAGACACATTGTAAACAACGTGTCAGCTTCCTCATGCCTGGCAGCTATACTGACGTGAGTAAATATAATATGAACATGCAAACATAGATAGAATATAGAATATAAAAATACATAATAATATGAATAAAATAAATATGACCATGCAAAATAACCCGAAACATGGGATGAAAAACATAGGAATCGGTGAAAACTATGAGAGAGGCGAAAGGGTGTGAAGAGTATATCACGCGAGAACTACTTTCGTCATTTTCTGAAGGTCAAAACTTGACCAGTACCATTTCTGGTATATATTGCATTTATATATGAACACTAAACTGAGAGTATATTATTTTTGTTAGATTAATTATTTAAACAAATCAATTTGTCAAATGCTAAACCAGAAATGCAGAAGGAAATTGCACGAAAAAATATGGTGACAACTTAAGTGTCTGTGTCTGTGTGTGTATGTACACTACTTGTGTCTAAGAGTGTATGAATATTTATGAGTATGTATGTGGGATTGTAAATGTGTATATGCGTATGATTATATTTACGTGCGTGTTTCGTATACTGTACATGAAAATTAGCAAGACAAACAAAAGGGTAGTAGCATAATATACAGTACTAGCAACGGAAATGTTTCGTTGTGCCATGTATGGAAACCTTGCAAACATAACGTGTCAGTCTCCACGCACATGACAACTGTACAGTATATACGATACAATATCAAAACAGCAATACAGTATGCAAATGCCTATATACAGTAACCTACCGGAGAAATGTAGGACGAACTTGATCGTGTTTGAAGGAGTAAAGAGAGACACACACATGAGACTATACAATATAACTAAAGAAGTTATATACTAAATATTATTATCCTGTAATTGGTTCAATGAAAAGGGAAAATACAAGGGCGCACACACACACACACACACTCATACACAGACCCACACCCGTGCACCTACATACGTACACACATACCCACACACGAACAAATACATTCAAGCGCATACATTGACCACACAGTTCATTGATGGACCCAGAGAGGGACAGAGGGCTCGGGCAGCAAGATGTTTGGGTACAAAGTATTAGGATGGGATCATAACATAACACCAATATCAGACTATATACCTACCTTGTCACCTCCTATCATAACCTACAGCCACCACACCTCAACTGTTCTACAATACCTACCATCGTAACCTACATGTACAGTCGTGGTCAAGAAATTCTGTATAGTATTTGGTGGAACATTTATCGTACACCGGCGAAGCATTGTGAAAACTGAGAGTAGAAGATGTATCATAGTAGGCTATAGGGTTTCACTTAATGATGGCCTGTGTTTTATTTTTTATCATGACAAGATGTTCTGTTATTCTTGATCACTACTGTACCACCACATACGTTGACAACACACACACAATCACATACTTCAACATACAGTATATATAAATGCACAAATACATTCAAACACACTGTTCTGCGTTTGGATTTAATTAGCTGAACAAATGATGTGAAAGAATCTAGCACAAGCAATAATTACTTGAAACATAAAAAACAATGGTGTGGAACTAATATGATTATATATATTCACCTAAAATGTTTGCAGCTTCGAAACAAGATCTATAATGGTTTATATCTGAAAATGTAAAAATCGTGTTCATCAATTGTTATTAGGGTTATCGTCTTCGATTTTGCTTGTTCTCATTTAGATAAAGTATGCTCATCTAGAAATCTTATGAACTTATTACTTTTAAATGTTGTGAAGACATTGTAACGATAGGTAAACTAAACTAAAGCTTGGAGGTGAAAGGCAATAGTTCGTGATTGTACACATGTGAATATATAGTAAAAATTATAAAAGACACTCACCACCGAAATTCTTGCAGCATTATGTAAGGGAAAATTGACTGTTGAAAATCGTTATACAGTCAGATATACTAACCCCTTAGCACTCCAAACATATATAGGCTAATTTATTATATAGTGTATATCAACTTATATGTAATTGAAGGATTACAGTATGTTTGTATCTTCAATATGTTTAGGCCCGATGTAAATCCGAAATAATGTTTACTACGTTTTGAGACTGATTGTGAAACCGATTACAGACTGTTTCTTCACATTTTGTTTAAACAATTTCATAAATATAGGTTAATGAGGCTAACAGAATTCATATAAGTTGTCGGTGAACTTACGAATTCAGGGTGTGTGTATATATATATATATATATATATATATATATATATATATATATATGTGTGTGTGTGTGTGTGTGTGTCTGGTCAATTCTAGGAACACCAATAAATAATCATCACTACTGAATAACTGTTAGTTCCAGCTGTAGGTCTCGTTACCCCATATATCGACCTTGACCGCTTGGCAGCCATGGAGCTCGCCGGTGTTTACAAATCGCGGGGCCAGAGAGCTGGATACACACACACACACACACACACACACACACACACACACACACACACACACACACACACACACACTTACTTTACAACACAAACTTGTGACAACCTCACACCTTCACGCTATTGGGAGACATACCATAAACTGTGGCTAACTTTGTTTAACACTCCACGAGCGGCTAGGTTAATAACTTCTACTACCTGCCCAGTGGGCATATTTACCCTAAATGAGCTTCATTCCGTGCTCTTTTTCATGCATAAATAAGAGCCAGAGCGTAATGCAATTATGTATCCGTGAAAGGGCGTTAATTCAGCTTTCCAATGACACCAGAACGATCCTTCTACGACCACGGGTTCTCTTGCAACGATCGTGCAACACAAAGGAAAAATCCTTAAAAAACGGTAATTTCCTTACATAATTCCCTGTCTAGCGAGGTAGTGGGTGTGGATGTGTGTGGAGGTAGGGCCAATTACGGCGCGGGAGCCGTACCGAACGGTCAGAGCCAACCTACGTTCCTCCCACCGCTCGGACTCTCTCTCAGAGCACATTATGTGCTCAACATCGCAACCGACTTAACACCTTAAGAGCGGCCTATGCTGTTTATTTATATGTACCGCCCAGCGGGGTGTTTTTAGCCAAAATAGGGCTGTTTACGTGATCATTTTCATGCCTAAATAAGACCCAGAACGTAAAACAAGTACCTATCCCTGAAAGGGCATAAACAGAGCTTTCGAATGACACCATAACGATCCTTTTATGATGGCTAGTTTTCTTGCAATAACCGTGCAACGCGAGTGCAAAAAGCATGTAATTCGGTACTTTCCCCATATAATTCAGTATGTAGCGAGTGAGAGAGGGAGGAGGGAGCTGAGATTTGTGTCAGTAGGTTCGCCGCGGTGGTCTGGAGCAGTCATACGCTCGCTAGTCTCCTGCCACCACTTGTCTCTCTCTCTCAGCAACATTACGTGCTGAAATTGCCACTCGACCTATGTCGAGCGCCGCCACATAGTCCAGCTTTATTAAATACGACTTATGTGGTGAGCCGCTTTTTAAGGGTTAAGGCGGGCCCCTCTCTTTTGTCCATGGTTCTCTAAACCGCCTTAAGTCGGGCCCCGCCAAAGAGAGGTTAAACATTTTAATCCTTATATATGTTTTACTTTAGCTGTTTATAATTAGTCGTAATTGTGCTACCTGTTCAAAAACATTAAAAGCACATGTATTATGATGTACTTATAATTGGTGAATAAAAAAAGTATTACCTGTTGTCCCATAAATTATTTTCTAGGACTGTATATTCTAATACCTTTTCATCCACTTTAACATTATTCTTTTAACATTATTATATATTCAGTTTATTACATATTCTTCAATGTTTTACTATTATTTTCTTACACTATATAATTATATACTTTATTCACCTTATTATCCCCTTGTTGTATGACTCTTTATGGTATATGCTTCGCCCTTTTGACACTCCATCGATCATGCTGTACATATGCAGGATATCCATGCCTACCATTATAAATCACTCTCTCTCTCTCTCTCTCTCTCTCTCTTTCTCCCTATATATATATATATATATATATTATTATGTTCTCTCCACCAACCAACTTTACTCTTAAACTCGATTAATAAAATTAACAAACACATGTGGCAGTCCGAGGATATATATATATATATATATATATAATTTACTCTTTGCCCTCTTTGTTGTGCTGGTACTATATGTTTTATCAGTATTAGTAGCTTCTTAGACATTATTGATCTCATCTTAGATTTTTTCCCAGCTGCTCTCCTCTTGACATTTACATTTGTTCCTAGTTTCTCTTGTTTTTTTGTTTTTTCTCATCTCCAATTTTTGTGTTTTCTCTTGGTGTCCTTCGGTTCTTCCCTTTTTCTATCTTTCTTATCTCATCAAGAAGTCCCCTTCCCCGTGTTCGTCCGTGTTTTCCTGTCTCTCACATTTCTTTGCACCCGTCTGTCTTCATGTTTTCATATTCAGTTCTGCCTAATTCCATTTTCACTTTTCGATTTTACAAGTATATCTGCCCTGTACATTTGCATGTATCTATATCTTTACAAGTATATCTGCCCTGTACATTTGCATGTATCTATATCTTTACAAGTATATCTGCCCTGTACATTTGCATGTATCTATATCTTTACAAGTATATCTGCCCTGTACATTTGCATGTATCTATATCTTTACAAGTATATCTGCCCTGTACATTTGCATGTATCTATATCTTTACAAGTATATCTGCCCTGTACATTTGCATGTATCTATATCTTTACAAGTATATCTGCCCTGTACATTTGCATGTATCTATATCTTTACAAGTATATCTGCCCTGTACATTTGCATGTATCTATATCTTTACAAGTATATCTGCCCTGTACATTTGCATGTATCTATATCTTTACAAGTATATCTGCCCTGTACATTTGCATGTATCTATATCTTTACAAGTATATCTGCCCTGTACATTTGCATGTATCTATATCTTTACAAGTATATCTGCCCTGTACATTTGCATGTATCTATATCTTTACAAGTATATCTGCCCTGTACATTTGCATGTATCTATATCTTTACAAGTATATCTGCCCTGTACATTTGCATGTATCTATATCTTTACAAGTATATCTGCCCTGTACATTTGCATGTATCTATATCTTTACAAGTATATCTGCCCTGTACATTTGCATGTATCTATATCTTTACAAGTATATCTGCCCTGTACATTTGCATGTATCTATATTATTGTAGCCTACTACCCGTATTCTCTATTAGACATTAATACTCTAGAGTTATTTAGTATATCTTCGATATATTTCAATCTCATCGATATTATTTCTTACCCATTACGTATTTTAACGTAAATAGTTTAGGTCATGCACGATTAATTCCATACTATGTATGCCTTCCTTTGATTCACGATTCTCTCTCACTCTCTCTCTCTCTCAATCTCTCTCTCTCTCTCTCTCTCTCTCTCTCTCTCTCTCTCTCTCTCTCTCTCTCTCTCTGATCAAAATACGATCCATTGAGATAAACAAAAAACAGAACACACATAAGAACAGCTTTGCACATTAGGTACCTTTGATGATATTACACGACGTTACAAACGGATAGAGTCCAGTATATTATGAAATTAGATAGATTTTTTTTCGTAATTTACACGCTAGAAATGTTGTGTATTTGTTAAGCTAAGAAACGCTGCATAATTATTAAACGTGATTGCTAACCAAGAAATTTTTGTAATGTACGTGGCGAAAAGTTAAATTGATTGTATATTATAGTTAAATATATATAGTATCACCATATCAGAATAAAAGGCTAGACAAACAAATATTATATATTTTATGATAATACGTTTAATATGCTAAAGGATGCTATAAGATATTGTTTCATAATGATATACAAAATATGTATGAAATATATAATTACCGGAATATACAATAGGAATGGTGAAATAGTGCGGGTACATGTTTCTTTTGTTAACTGTACAATATATCCTCGCTGACCTTCATTTGTCAAGGAGACCAGGCTATGATGTGTGTGTGTGAGTGTGTGTATGTGTAGGTATGTGTGTGTGTGTGTGTAGATGTGTGTGTAGGTGTGTGTGTGTGTTTTCAGTAATTTACTTTGTAACACTTTCATAAACCAAATAGCAGATAAAATATATAAACAGGAACATACCCAAATACGAATATGTACATAAATTTCTTCCTTCACAAACACACACACAAACACACACACTAACACAACAAAGTTAACGTTCACATGACTTATGTGCAAGAACCACGATTATGAATAGCAAATAAATTGAACATTACTGTAAAAGTGTACACGATATCTTAACGTTATCATGAATTGAACATGTAAACGTGTACACGATATCTTAACGTTATCATGAATTGAACATTACTGTTAAAGTGTACACGATATCTTAACGTTATCATGAATTGAACATTACTGTTAAAGTGTACACGATATCTTAACGTTATCATGAATTGAACATTACTGTTAAAGTGTACACGATATCTTAACGTTATCATGAATTGAACATGTAAACGTGTACACGATATCTTAACGTTATCATGAATTGAACATTACTGTTAAAGTGTACACGATATCTTAACGTTATCATGAATTGAACATTACTGTAAAAGTGTACACGATATCTTAACGTTATCATGAATTCACCTTTAAGGCAAAATAATAACTTATCAAAGTATATTACCTACGGGAATAAAATATTTCAATATATAGTACAAGCTCCCAAGTGCCATCTTAATAATATTATCCCACTTTTGTGTGGTACAGTACGACACAAAAACCCAATCCATGGTTTTTTTTTTCTCCCAAATTATATCAAAAGCCTTGGTTTACCACAGTCGTTTCAATAGTTATACAATCCTGTTCTCTGAAGGTATCTCATATGAAATATACTTTACCCAAGGTCTTTATCTCTTGCAGATATTATGTTGTCCAGTATTCTTAGGTCTTTATGCTATGAATAAATATTATTTCACATTACCCCTCTCCATTGTTTTTATTTGTTTTCCGGAGTGCCATATGCTTGTCGTCAGCTTTATGTATCACGCCATCTCCGATTATTTATTTTTTTTAAATAACAATATTAGTACTGGGCACTATAATTATTATGATTAAACAACAACTACTACTATTACTACTACTACTACTACTACCACTACATAGGGCTATATAGTCACAGCCGGTTCCTCTTCCGGGGGATGCACTCAGACTCATCATCGTGGATTTGTTTTCTTTTCCTTTTATATCTATATATATATATATATATATATATATATATATATATATATATATATATATATATACAGTATAGAGAGAGAGAGAGAGAGAGAGAGAGAGAGAGAGAGAGAGAGAGAGAGAGAGAGAGAGAGAGGGGGGGGGGGGGGTAATGTTCCAATCTCCCATCCTAATGACAGTGCTCCGTACAGCCTTGTTCATGGCAGCCTCACTTGTCAAGGTATTTAAATAAAGGTCAGATCGTACGACTTAATGCCATGTCTTTCAAGGTCTACCGTTGCAGCTCCCTCCAATTTTCGCGTTCTTTTTTCACTCAATATATATTATTCATACTCTCCACATGCCTAAACTACCCAAGCCTGCTTGTACGAAGATCTTGATAGTTAACAATCTCCAAAACTCCCTATTAGGCATCCTATCTTGCATTTTGTCCCAATACATTTCTCTCGCCATTATAATTTTGTTACGTTCCATTCTATATATATATCATCCACTTTACCAGGCCATTGACTAACCAGCCACATCTAACCCTGGTGTTTGTAGCAGTTTAGAACTTCAACACTAACTGTAACCTGTATTATTTGCAATATTATCCACAAAATATTGATTTAGCTTGCTTTCGCTGGCTAATGCTAAATGAGTTATAGTCCATATTGTGATATCTTATGTGTGTGTATGTGTGTGTGTGTATGTGTGTGTGTTTATGAACAATGACAGATAAAAGTCGTGTCGCAGTTTTGACCGATGAATTGATATAACTCGTGAAACTTAATAGATCCCTACCACAGTAACCGAAAGGTAGCCCTGTACCAGATGTCTTCACCAACATTCACGACAAGACTTTTGTCTTTCATTGTACGTGTTGATGGATAGTTTGTGAGAGAAAAAAACTATCCCAATATTGGGTATAGATCCTACGACAAGGAGTAGGCTATATAAATGTAAATCATAATATATATATATATATATATATGTTTCTAGTCTCTCAGTGGGGATCGAACCATCGACCATCAGAACGATAGCCGACGCTTTAATCAATTACACCACGGTAGACTGCCGTGGTGTAATTGATTAAAGCGTCGGCTATCGTTCTGATGGTCGATGGTTCGATCCCCACTGAGAGACTAGAAACATTTAGTGGCTCACGTGTATTTGTGATATATTCTCAATATATATATATATTTTGTTTTTCTTTTTCTATGTGATTGAGGGAGGCAAAAGGCAGAACTGCCTATAGCGAGTGCCTCCCCATAGTTAAAAGAGTGACAGGGCCAAAATCAAGGGACGTTCGAGCTAAAATGCCTGGACACACAGAGTTTGAAGCAATTTAAGTCATAGGAAGAGGGAAAGACTGATTCAGGGAGAGAGTTCCAGAGCTCAGCTGTTGAGTAGAAGAAAGTTTGAGAGTAACGTTTCACTCTTGGGTTGGAGAGTTGCACAGAGTAGGGGTGGGATTGAGTTGCAAGATGGGTACCACGTGCCCTACGTAAAGGAGATGGTATACAATGGGAAGGCTCTGAGGAACACTGATTATTATAGTAGCGATAGAATAGCGAGAGAGATGCAACATTGGGGCGGAGAGAGAGAGATTGCAGAGAGTTGGTGAGTGGACGGGAGTTAATGATACGAAAGGCCTTCCTTTCAACTTTGTCTAGTAGAGCGGTGTGAGCGGAACCTCCCCACACATGTGAACAATACTCAATACAAGGAAGCACTATGTCCCTGTACAGAGCAAGAAGCTGTGCAGGGGAAAAGAACCCCCTAAGGCAGTTGAGCACACCCAGCTTCTGGGAGGCTGCCTTAGCAAGACTGGTAATATGGTCCTTCCAACTAAGAGCAGAAAAAAAGGAGACACCAAGAATATTGAGAGAAGATGAAGGATTGATTTTTGTATTGTTGAAGAATAAGGGATAGTCCGCTGGGAGTTCCTTACGGGTAGATAGATGGAGAAATTGGGTTTTGGAAGCATTAAAGGTAACAAGGTTTTCTCTGCCCCAATTGGAGATAGTATTTAGATCAGAAATTAAGAGTTCTATGGCTTCATTACGTTTGTCATTGAAGGATTGCTGGCTGGGGCGTTCTGAAAAACTAATGGAGTAGTGTAAGGTTGAGTCGTCTGCGTATGAATGGATGGAAATTGAGGTACAGTTGAGGAAATAATTTATAAAAATTAGAAAGATAATAGGAGATAGGACAAAGCCCTGAGGAACACCGGAGTTTATAGGGTGAGGAAGTGAACAATGGTCGTCCACAACCGCGGCTATGGAACGGCCGGAAAGGAAATTAGAGACAAAGGCACAGATGGAGGGATAAAAACCGAAGGAGGGTAGTTTAGAAATTAAAGATTTGTACCAGACTCTATCGAAGGCTTTCGATATGTCTAGTGCAATAGAAAAGTCTCACCGAATTCACGAAAGGAGGATGACCAAGAGTTAGTAATATATGAAAGAAGATCACCAGTAGAGCGACCCTTAATTAAGGAAGCCATACTGGCGATCTGAGAGCAGATTATGAGAAGAGAAATGCTTAAGAAATTTGGAAGCAAGAATAGTTTAAAAAACTTTAGAAAGACATGAGATGATAGCAATTGGACGATAGTTGGAGGGTTGAGAGCGGTCACCCTTCTTTGGGACAGGTTGAATGTGAGCAAATTTCCAGCATGAAGGGAAGACGTTAGAGGATGGACAGAGACGAAAGAGTTTGCCTAGGCAGGGAGTCAGCACGGAAGCACAGTTTTTGAGAACAACAGGAGGAACACCGTCCGGACCGTACGCCTTATTAGTATTAAGCCCAGAGAGGGTAGAAAGTACATCTTTAGAAGAGATTAGGATATTAGGCATAAGTAAGAGAGAGGAGGGCGGAGAGGGAGGAAGAGCACCGGAATCATCCAAGGTGGAGTTTCTAGCAAAAGTTTGAGCGAAGAGTTTAGCTTTGTGAGAGGAAGAAGTGATGGTTGTGCCATCAGAGTGGAAAAGGGTAGGGAAAGACGAGGAAGAGAAATTGTTGGAGAGGTTCTTGGCTAGATGCCAGAAAGCTTGGGAAGAGCTAGAGTTGGATAGTTCAGTGCATTTATTATTGATGAAAGAGTGTTTGGCAAGTCGAAGAACAGATTTGGCTTGATTCCGGGCAGAAACATAGGAAGAATGAGAGTCTTGAGTTTTAAGGCGTCGGTACCGTTTGAATGCTTCCTCCTTATTACGGACAGCAGTAGAACAGGCGTGAGTAAACCAAGATTTTTTAGCATTAGTCTGAGAGAAAGAGAATGGAATGTATGCTTCCATGCCCGATAGGATTACCTCGGTAATACGTTCAGCACTCTCCGAGGGTCCCCGGCCACGGAAGCAGAAATCATTTCATGGGAAATCAAAGAAGTACTGCCAGTCGGCAGCGCCGAAGTGCCACAAGCGCCGCCGGCTAGGAGGATCGGGTGGCCGTACTGGAGAGATAGGACAGGTGACAGAGATACGTTTATCTATACAGGTATATATATATATATATATATACAGTATATATAATACATATATATATATATATATATTCAAGATACCCGCACTATGTGTTGGTTAAAGAGTAGTTCCGAAATCCCGAGAGGGTAGTATTACGATAGCATAGTCTACTGGGATCACATGCGACCGAAGCGTCGATATGCTGAAACATATTATTATTTGTTTTTGTTTTCAAATCCTTCCGTTAAAGCCCATGATGATACTTCCTGAATGTTGGTGACAAGTCTGATCTACACAGTCCGGAGCGTTTGTGGGCTTGAGGTACGCACACATACAATGCAAGAACGCAACTGTATATGTATTGATATTCCTTATTTTAGGTATGGTAGTTGTAACAGAAAGTTAGGATTCACTCATGTATTTTAATGGTTTATTTGTCTATGTATATACAATTTTATGATGTGTATGATTATGTTTTTACTATAGTCTATTTCAAGGGAAAATCAAAAGTTGAGAAGAACTTAAAAGTTAAAATATTCAAAGATTTATCTGGTATCAAATAAATCACTGGTTTGACCATTGTAAATCAAAGTGAATTACAGTATGTTTACCTGTGAAGCAGTAGTGATAATGTAGAATGATTTAGTGCTTGGTTATATTGTTCTGTGCAACCCTCCCGATACAGTACGGTACATAATTATCGGTATGAAACTAAGCTGTTAAGCAAACGGTATTTTTCCTCTGTTCAGGTTCAGGTATATTGAAAATACATGAACAAATTTAAGTTGGAAAATATCCATCAATATCGTTGAGTTATTGTTGTTAAGTTACTCACCTCCTTTCCTTCAGGTTTAGTGCATAGCAAAACACGAAATAGCAATTACAGACAGTGAATATATTAGTACCAATGGCAATTGTGCTTTGGTTTGTCTAGAACAAACATTAAAGACCTTCATTCCAGAGAAAATAATAAATAACATAGTCATATATCTACTAGTGTCAATTAATGTGTTGTAATTTGTTCTGTTCTTATTAAGTTTGACTGGAAGTACTTGGACAAGAACCAAGCCATGAATCCTTACCACTTAAAACTGACTGAGTGGAATGCGGTATTGTAACTTGTAAGCTTCCAATTCACAAGCTCTTTATTCTGCACTGAGCTATAACTGATTTTTTTTTTTTTTTTATGTGATTGAGGGAGGCAAAAGGCAGAACTGCCTATAGCGAATGCCTCCCCCATAGTTGAAAGAGTGACAGGGCCAAAATCAAGGGATGTTCGAGCCAAAATGCCTGGACACACGGAGTTTGAAGCAATTTAAGTCATAGGAAGAGGGAAAGACTGATCCTGGGAGAGAGTTCCAGAGCTCAGCTGTTGAGTAGAAGAAAGTTTGAGAGTAACGTTTCACTCTTGGGTTGGAGAGTTGCACAGAGGAGAGGTGGGATTGAGTTGCAAGACGGGTACCACGTGCCCTACGTAAAGGAGGTGGTATAAACTGGGAAAGCTCTGAGGAACACTGATTATTATAGTAGCGATAGAATAGCGAGAGAGATGCAACATTGCGGCGGACGGAGAGAGATTGCAGAGAGTTAGTGAGTGGACGGGAGTTAATGATACGAAAGGCCTTCCTTTCAACTTTGTCATCATCACTTACTTTGACTTACATCAGATAAACTCTCCTTTACAGGTTTGATTGGAAATTTCTGGAAAAGAACCAGACAGTGGACGGTGTGCTGGGGTCTCGGGCAGGGGTCAGCAAGGACTACTCCAACCTGCTGGCGGAGTTCTGTCACCTGGCGGGCTTCAGGGTCAAGAAGATCAACGGGTTCGCTAAGGGCAGGGACTTCAGGTCAGCTCAGAACAAAGGCTTTCATAAGCTAGTGAAATTAAATGTTCGATTCCTTAAGGTTACTCTCCTTTAATACGGACAAAAATGGCCGATCAATATGTAATATTGTATTTGTTGCAATCATTATAATTATGAGATTATAGTAGCTCATTAACCGTTGCAAAAGAATATTATTTTGTTTTATATATATTTTGGAGGATATTATAAAACATGAATATTGTTCATTCAATATAGGAATTAACCGTTGTTGTTGTTGTTGTTGTTGTTCCCCAAGCTGCCTGGCCGAACAGCCCCAAGGCCCCGAGTAAGGCCAAGGCCATAAACGAGCGCCCCCACAGAACCCTCCCTGCCGACCACAATAAAGCCTGGGTGACCGAAGCCACTCCATGGCGGGGAGCTGAGAGGGTGCGTAAACGCCCGGGAAACCAAAGCCCCACCCAGGGCCCTGTGCCCCTCAGCAATTATGAAGAGAAAGTTGAGGGGCAAAGGAATAATGTGACGCTTTAGCTTCCAATCTTGGTAGATTGGGAGGTCAATCCACGGAAGAGACGCCGTCACTTGAGATCTAGAAAATATATAAGTAAAAGGAACAGTCAGAGTAAGCTATGGGTATAGCAGAGATCGCTCAGGTCTCACTCTGATAGACCAGCCCATCGCGGTTTATTGACCGCGTCAGATTTACTTTACAATGGCTTTCAAAGAACGAACGTATTCTACTTTATCTATTGATAATTTACCTTTGTGGATTACGTGTACCAATGTAACAAGCACACAAGATGATGGCGAAGTTGACCCAATTCCAAAACATCCTAGTACTGTATATTATAAGTATTTGTCTACACAAAAGACTAGAGAAAATAAAATAAATCATTGAACAAACAATCCATGCAATTAATGATGTCAGCAATTCATCAATAATATAAAAAAAGATTTACAGAGTATATACAGTATATACAGTACCGGGAGGTGTGGCGGAGTGGTCTTGCTACTGGACTGGTAATCCAATGGACCCGGATTCGAATCCCAGTATGTCAATGGGAAGATATTATTGGGATGGAATTTGTGCTGTACCTAGGTATCAGTGCATTACCACAGCACACCGAAATGCCAAATAAATACCCTCATTGTTCCCTGATTAAATAGCATTGTATGAATATTCCCATATTCAAAAATATGCTACAGGGGGGCAATGCCAAGTGAGTTAATTGCTCAATAGGTGGCGTTCTGAGAGTGAGGGTCCGAGCCTGGGGGATGAGACTGTGAAGCACAAAGGTGAAGCAGCTTCAGAGATGGAGTTGCTTCGAGCCGTGAAGCTTCGCATGTCTCACTCCCTAGACTGGAGCAAGACCTCACGGGCCTCACCGTGTTCAGCGGTGTAGTGTAAAGGCTATCAGCCTATGCCCGAGAGGGAGTAGTTGGAATATAGAAAAAAATAAAAAATATATACTGTATATATATATATATATATATATATATATATATATATACAGTATATATATATACTGTATATATATAGTAGGGTCATTTGCTTGGAATCCGTGACCATTTTGTTCCTACCTTTTTCTCTCGATGGATTTGACAACCTGAACCATTTTAAAGGAAAATTAGCTCCTATGCCCCTCTGAAAAATGACGGCTAACTCTGCTAGAGCCCAATATTCAAAATGGTCGCCAACGCCATCTTGAAAAACATGAAATGTAATATCTCTGGCATCAGATTAGCTACAAGGACGAATGAGGTGTCCTTTTTCCCTAATTCTGGCATTACAAATCCACTGGAATGGTTATTGTATTGTATTGTATTGTATATTGTATTGTTATTGTATTGTATTATACTAATTGTACATACTAATCTGCCACTTCACTGTCACTACATGATTCACTGTATGAGCCACTATCAGAATCACTGTCCTCACTTTCGCTGCTATCATCACTGTTGTTCTCTGCCTGCGGATTTGTAGGTAGTGGTTTGGATGGGGGAAGTAGGGGCTGGGTTGAACGGACAGGCAGACATAGGCCATTTACAAGATGCCATCCATGGCCGATCGGTGAGGGGTGACTTTGGAGCTGGTAATGCTTTTGCAAATATGCAAGATAGTTTGCACGCTCCAAGTGTGGACGGAGACTGTCCAAGTCAGGCACAAGTTGGATAGTGCTTTTTTTCTTCTGAGCTCTCCACTTCGCTGCCCTCGCATCTCCCAGGGTCTTACTTTTGGTATCACCATAGACATATCGAATGACAAACCGCTCCAAATCACTGATGACCTGTTCTGTGACTAGGAGCTGTGTACCACATGCTGCTAGCAGGTCGTGTGCCTCTTTAGACTTCTCCAGACGATCTGCGATGAGCTTCTTGCTTGCTCCATAGAAGCCAGAGTTGTGGTCACACCCAGTGAGGACATGAAGTGGTATGATGGATGCAGCCATTGCCTCACTGCACAAACATTGGGCATCGATAAGCTGACGTTTGCGTTTCACACACAGGATTCCTGTTGTCTTCTGAGCTACAAATGCCGCTTGCACGTAGTTGTCTGTGTCCTCTGTGTCAAGAACGACAGCTGCTGTGTAGCTGTCTAACCGGAGCACACTATATATGGTGAGCATTGCCGTATCTGCCTCTGCATGGGAGCATGGGAGCTCTGGCACAAGCTTGCCTATGGTGAGATTCTTTGCAGTGCTGCCAACTACACAGTAGATGATCTCGGTGCTATTGTTGCTGCTGTTCTCTGGAATTCCGTTTGAAGAAATGCCTGAAGGCGGATTTTGTTCTCAGGTTTACCCAGGAGAGCATGGAAAACTTTACTAGAAGGAAATTTATCTTCTATCTTCATGAAGACATTGCTGATTGGCAGGGTTTTTTGGCGCAGTATTTTCTCACTGTCCTTGATCGAGTAATTCTGATCATATGAATTATTGACGCAAATGATGCGCTCAGCATGCTTGTGTCTCGTTAGAACGAAGTGCACCAACTTCTCTGCATAATCTCCCCAGGTATACTTGGTACCATCTCCCTTCTCTCTGTCTTCAATGGTAGGAGTTGTTAGGTGCCAGATGAGGCCCATATCAATAATAGACGTGTATACATCAGGCTCTGGAATGACAGTCATAGTTAGTTTTTGTTGAAGCTTGCTTTTCTGTGCCTTACGGATGGTTCCATTGACGTTGAAGATGGAAAGGCACTCGGCTGTAACACGATGCTGCAGGACTTCTTGAAGTTTGAGGGCACCACTCGTTTCAACCAGTCCGAGAACAGAGGCCAAGGCATTACGCTCCATTTCCTCAGTCTTTCCCTTCAGGTTCTCACCATCTGCTTTCTTCAATTCCTGAGTTGAAAAGTTCAAACGCTTGCTACAGGGAACTCTGTCGTTGAGAGACTTGGTCTTGGAATACACTCTCTCATTCATCTTGCGCCCTGGCCAATGCATGGATCACACCACAAATTCTTTGCACCGATGGGTCAGGAGGAGGAGTATTTTGATCAGGTGGTGGCTTCCTGAGAGGTGGTTCCTCACGCTTCGCTGTCTTGTATGGGTTGACTTTTTGCATTTTACTTCCGAGCTCTTTGAGAGTTGTCGAGAGGTTTGATGCAAAGTTGGCACCGGGAACTGGTCTATCCTCGTGATTCTCGGAAGGAAGTTCTGTATCAAATGATTCTGGCTGCACAAAAATGACATTAGTGCGGTGTGACTGGCCAGCACCGGTCAGTGTGTCGCTCTTGAAGTCATCGTTGTCGACTATAGCGATAGCAGGCTTACCCTCAGCTAGTTCGAAGGGGCAATCAGATGAGCACTTGAGGTCATTGACCACCCAAAAATCTCGCAGCATAAGTACGTCATTGTAACTGATGCCCAGTCCATCTTTGTGCATTATGTCGACTATCTCCCTATTGGTCAGTCCATGTAGCAAGACAGAGAGATTAATCTCAAATGCAGTGCGTTTTCCAGTGATGTAGCTTGTGAGGATAGATGCAATCGATCGGACGGATGGACTGTCATCAATTGCAGACTTATTTGGGTGTTTCAGCCATGTGAGCAGCTTCAGGAGGAGCTCACTGAGGTCTTCTTCTCTCTCCAACTCGTGTATATATGGGAGCCAGGGAATTTTATTTGTCCTGATGACTTGCTCTTTGAGTCGTGCCGCAACATTCATCACCAACTGATCATTGCTGACACCCAATGTAGATATTGCCGCCTCGATGTATGTACCTGCTGCTGTTGTATCATATACCAGTTCACTCACATTCTTTTGAATGCGTTCATGAAATCCGATGTCTTCCCCAAATTCATTGACGAGAATTTCCTTTAAGTGGCTGGATTTTACTACTGAGTTATGTCCGTGATTTGAGATAATGCGAATATAGTCCTGCAGCAGGCCTTGCAGTGTGCGAATTTCATGGTCTCTGAAGATGACTTGACGAATATAATGAAAAAAGAGAGCTTGGGCCTCTCGGAGGTTTACACGCTGCAGATGTTGAGTGCTTTCATCTGAAAGGGGCTTGTGGTCGCTTACATATTTGCGCCAGCACGCACGATGGTAGCGGATTTCCCACCCCAATGCTGTTTGACTATCTGGGATGGATGCAATCAGAATGTCAAGTCTCAATCTCATGACCTCATCTTCCAGACGGACAGTATGTAACTTGAATTTAGTCCAGGCATCTACTGTTGATAGGAGTTAAATCTGCTTGTCACGATCACTACTCTTGTATGCCCCTTTCATTCACCACACACATAGAGTCTTATCGTGAAGGACACCCATACTGGAGCGGAGCCTTTTAGGTGCACTGGCCTCTGGGGAAGGGTCTTGTTGATCTGATGCTTCATCTCTTTCAAGACGTTCCTCGGATTTGTGTTTGCGTTTTTCGGCTTGAGAGAGCTTACGCTTGCTGAATAATGATGCGTAACAAGTGCTATGCATGTGGTGACCCTTTGGTCCCTTCTCCCAATCCACATTTTCATGTATATGTTGAAACTTATCAAGTTCTTTCCATTGTAAAGACTTTTCCCGGATGGATTTCCACTTCTCAGGTGTAATGTTTTCCAAACGATCATCTGCGGTACATCGCTTACCACAGAGTAAAATGCACTCGTATTCATTTAATGTCTTGTCTGGTAACTCTTCACTCTCTCTTCTATTATCCATTATTTCGGTCACTTCACAAGTCGGCGATTTTCATCAGATGGGCATGCGATCCATCTGAAACAGTAAAAAAGTAGTATTAGATATACACCGCAGGCAGAGAACATGATGTGATGAACAGTGATGATAGCAGCGAAAGTGAGGACAGTGATTCTGATAGTGGCTCATACAGTGAATCATGTAGTGACAGTGAAGTGGCAGATTAGTATGCACAATTAGTATAATACAATACAATAACAATACAATTTACAATACAATACAATACAATAACCATTCCAGTGGATTTGTAATGCCAGAAATAGTGAAAAAGGACACCTCATTCGTCCTTGTAGCTCATCTGATGCCAGAGATATTACATTTCATGTTTTTCAAGATGGCATTGGCGGCCATTTTGAATATTGGGCTCTAGCAGAGTTAGCCGTCATTTTTCAGAGGGACATAGGAGCTAATTTTCCTTTAAAATGGTTCAGGTTGTCAAATCCATCGAGAGAAAAAGGTAGGAATAAAATGGTCACGGATTCCAAGCAAATTACCCTACTAAGATATATATATATATATATATATATATAAATATATATATATATATATTTTATATATATATAATTATATATATATATATATATATATATATATATATATATATATATATATATATATATATATATATATATATATATATATAATATATATATATATACTGTATATATATATATAATATATATATATATATATATATATATATATATATATATATATATATATATATAAACACTAAGTATATAAAACCTCCTTCTCTTCTCCCAACAGGATCGGTCGAAAAATTGAGCCTGGCCGGGATCCGGTCCACACCTGGGTGGCGGTGTTCCTGTATGGGTCGTGGAGGCTTATTGATCCTACTTGGAGTGCCGGTAAGTCACCAGTAATCAAATATATTTGTTTTGTTTACATACAGTAATTGAGTACAAGGGATTGGAGTTCTCGAAAAGTGGTTCCAGTCTTGACGTTATTCCAGACTTAGAGTGTGCTGGCTAAATAATCCAGAAGGGTTTATAGCCTCTGAAGTCCTTCTAAGAATTGAGAAAGGAATTATGCAAAGCTTGTGACAAAAGGATTCACACTCCAAAGGCATCCTCTATTAATGAGATATTTGTACAACATAGTTTTGCACTTTTATAGATAACAAAACGTTGAAAAGCTATTCTGATGAAGTTAATTCCAGAAGGAGGTGATTTGGAATATACACAGATTTTGAAAAGCAAATATTTCTTCGCAGTAGAGGAGTTATTGTCATGTTATGACCGCTAACAGATACGCTAGTACCACGAGGATATATGGGAAAAGGTGCCTTGATAGAAGCAAGTTAATATAATATATAATATAATATATATAATTTATATCTGTAAAATATGCAAAGGATCCAACATTTCTTGGTGGTCTGAAGATGGGGAATTAATTTGTATGTGATAAAATATTGAGTTTTCTTATAGCTGTATTTTAAATTGTTTTCAAACTTGTTCAGTGTTACCTCACCATTCTCTTCTATAGAACATGATTATCATATAAGATATTCCGTACATTCTGTTATACATCTTTCTTGTAACCCCTACTATACCGGCGACGTCTTACGTCTTATTATTTTGTATAGGTATAATTAGACGATTTTTGCAGTTTAAGAACGATCTGTGGTGTTAAAAGAGGTTAAGTGAGATAGGTAGAAGCCTCTTAATTGCTGGAGGCTCTTATTAAACTGAGAGTTGAATCGTCTAATAGTATCAGAATATAGTTAAAAGGACTTTACCGGTACTGAATGGGTTAATCACCATACATACATGAGGATGCTAAACATGTTATACATGTATATTATAATAATACATGCCAAAAAGGTAGCATATACAGAAATGCGCAACATTTGGCTACCACACCTCGCAGAAAGTGGGAATGCTGATTTTCTATACATTTGTGTACTCAACCAGTAGGGTGTGGAGACCGTTCTATGGACTAAAACAAATAATATCTTCAAAACCATTATATACATTGTCTTTAGTACTAACCCATTAAACACACAAGAGGTCGTTGAAGTTTATTATATTTTTTAAAGTTTCAATGCAAATACACTTATATGAATAATGATCAGTATAAGATTAATTTAATAATAGTTAATAGACTATATATTTAAACCAATATTTTGATTATTTTCTGAAGTTTTCTGTTGTTAAAAAAAACTTGCATGAAGTAGATACATATGTCAAGATGATGATAGTGATTTCAAAATGGTTGTACATTTCTTATTTTGTTATATACCAACCGTAGAATTATGCCTGTTCTGGTAGTGCATGATATCATAATTATGGAGGATAGCACGCACTATCAGAAATAACAATATTAAAAATTCAATATATCGTTAACCCTTTCAAGATACAATTAAGCATTTATTTTCTGTTTTCTGGCTATATTAGACATTATTCAGTGTATATGAAAGTCAGAGGGTTCATTACGATAGTCTTTATCGTTTTGATGCCCACAGATCCTTCATATATTGTATTAAATCGTCTAGCCTCTAGTGATAGATAGGATAAACTGTTGAACTGAGACTTGATCTTTAAAGGATATAAGGAACTTAATTACAACATTTATGAGACGACCATCATTCTCTGGACGTATGTATCTACTTCATGTGTTTGCAACTGTAGACAATTTCGAAATATAATCGAGAAACCGTCTAAATTAAAACGCCAAGAAATTATTATTGTGCACAATTCGTCGCTTACTTATAATTTCTCATAACACTGTATTGGTATTGTAACTTCTAAAAATACCAATAACTTCTACTACTTCTTCTGCGTTTAATGTGGTAGTATAAAAACAATGTATATATAGATTGTTGAGATATTGTTTGATAAAAACAAACTACAGGTATCCATAGGACGGTCTACGCACCCTACTGCTTGACTATACTAAAGTGTATAGAAAACCTACTAGAGTAAAATAGGTTCACGAGAATAGCACAGGGATTAAGGGATTTATAAATATTTGATCAAGAGTGAGAAATTAAACAACAAGAACAGATTTAAGGATTTAATTAGTTTATTAATTTGTATTTCAATTTCTCACTCTTAAGATACTAAATATACTGCATATGCCCTACTCCCTGTGATATTTTTCGCAAACCCATTCTAATGTAGTGGGTTGATTGCCTATATAGTTTCGTCCCCTTTTGTATTATTTTAATGTGTTTCGTTTTCAATTATTACTTTATTTTAATATATATATATATATATATATATATATATATATGTATATACAGTATATATGTATATATATATATATAATATATATATATATATATATATATATATATATATATATATATATATATATATATACAGTATATATGTATATATATCCTGTATATACTGTATACCGTATATATATATATATATTTTTTTTTATATATATATATATTTCAGTGATTTTCTCTGATTATTTTTGTTTTGTTCTTCAAGTCTTCAATATTGATAACAATAATTACAAATCACCTACACATTTATTTTATGATGGCATTAGTACCATAAACAAATATTAATGCAAACTCTTTTTGTCTCTCTCTCTCTCTCTCTCTCTCTCTCTCTCTCTCTCTCTCTCTCTATATATATATATATATATATATATATATATATATATATATATATATATATATATATATATATATATGTATGTGAGTGTGTGTGAGTGTGTGTGTGTGTGTCTGTGCTTGTGGGTGGGTGTGTGTGTGGGTGGGTGGGTGTTGATGTGGGTGTGATTTTCGTATTAACTAGTATGCAATAATGGATGATATATAATAGTAATTTTGTAATTTATTTATCTAAATGTCATTTCAGGTATATGCAGCAATTAGTGTTGATGATGGTCAAACTTTGCTTAAAAGAAACTATATTGTTTTACAAGACCGAGTTGATATTTACGACGTTCAAAAATAATTACCTAAGTTGTTACCATTCTTGTAGACTATGAATATATCCATTTGGGACAGGTTTTGGTTTTTCAGGGCTAATTACCATACGGTATCAGCTTTATCAAATTGATGCTAAAGCAACAAGTAAGGGATATAACTGTATCAGTATAGTTACATGTAATTATATTGCACTGTATATATCATGAACTCCATTCAGTTGTACCTCCGTTCATAAACATTAATTGCTACAGTGTTGATGGGATATTTCGGTACCACCAATCCCCATGTTCTAACCAATTAAGTATGATTAAAAGCTGGTTGACATAGCATGCCGTCAAGTAGCCTAGACCATTAAAACGATGGTTCATGAACATTCGTCATCCTAAGCTTCTACACATTATGAAGCATATTAATATCCACTAGTTCGCACATTGATCAGTCCAATCCCTCAAAATTATCGTACATTATTCAGTTTGTGATTTAACCTTTTCCTATATATATGTCCTAATTAACAAAACAAAATTGCGCTTTGCTTCCACCGTATGACATGGTTGTAAATTTGTTTGTAGTTGTGTATTTCCGGTGTTAAAGTAGCGATTGGTTGGCGTGAGTGAGGCTCGTTAGGTGGAGGTGTTGGTAGCTGAGGCAAGGTAGTCAAGGCTATCACTTAGGTTACCACATCAACACATCATTACTATATGGTAATAACAACACCTACAGTACTACTACATCCTCAATAACACCAATACAAACTATATGTAAGTTCACTTAAACTTCAACTACTATTACTACTACTACTACTACTACTACTACAACAACATCAACTACTACTATTACTACTACTATTAACTTTATATATACAGTATATAAACGATAATATTGATAATAATATTGTTAAGATACATAATACAAATAATAATAATGATAATAATAATAATACAATATATATAATAATAATAGTAATGATACTATTATTAATATTATTAATATTATTAATAAATTGTAATTGTTTGCTTTATATTGTTTTTCATTTAATTTTGGTAACATTTTCAAACTTTGAATTCTGCGGTATTGTGTTTAGAACCAATATTTAATTAATTTTCAAATGTAGCCATCCGATTTCGTTCAACTAAGAATTCATAATCATAGTGTCATATATCAATCAAAATTACTATCGCAAATAATAGTTTTCAATGTAACTGGTATTCGTTTTACATGATGGGGTTGATCGTTCGATTTATATAATCTTGAAAAGTATCCATACATGATAAATATATTTAACGATTCACCGTAAAACAGATTTTTACTTGATTAATTTTATCTGTTCCAAACAAATGGAATTTGACATATAGGCTGGTCGGGGGAACGAACTTCTGTCGTAGATAGTACATAGTTGTTTGTGTGTGTGTGTGTGTGTGTGTGTGTGTATTTGCTTGTGTGTATGTGTGTGTAGATGGAGTGCACACGCGCATTTGCATGTGTGTGTGTGTACTGTGCACGAGCACACTCTCATGTGTGTGTGTGTGTGTGTGTGTATATATAAATGTCCCTGCGCTTGTGAGGCTGTATGTTTATTTGTAATTTGTGCGTGCGCGCGTGTACGTGCTTATATCTTGGTAATTGGTAGTTTAAGGCGGCATAGTAAAATACGTTGTAGTAATTGGTGAAATTTGTGTTTATTTACGTTATTCTACAACGTTCTGTGTTATGGTCCGGCGACTTTTGTGGTTGTTCACGCATTTACGTGTATACAACGATTTATTCGTAAGCTATAAAGTTGTGGCTACACTTATATATGATGTTGTGAAAACGTGAAATTGCTTATTGGTTAAGCGTGAGTGTGGGTGTGTGAATGGCTATGTTGTATAGCCACAAGCTCTTGTGTGTAAGTAAGTTAAGATATACAGTTACACAGTAAGTGCCTACGAGAAAATTCCTATATTTATTTCGCTACTATATATAATTTTATGATATTATATTAATGTAGCAACAAAGTTAATAGTATTTGTGAAAGTGTTTATAATTGTATTCGTGCAAATGCCTGCTTGAAATATTACTTTGCTTGACTTAAATACATTATAGCAAAAAATCGAACTATGTATTATACAACATCTAGATGAAATAATCACACACACATATACACACACATATATATACAAACATAAAAACACACATTATTAAACATCTTAAATATATTAAAATCTCTCTCTCTCTCTCACACACACACACAGACAAACCCCCCCCCCCCACACACACACACCCACACACACAGCATACGTACACCCACATACACCAGACCCTGGAACAGAGCCCAGGGTATAAGACCTTGCATACTGATATGGGATCTGTCATAGGACCTGCCACTCCATTAGGGTCTTGGTGGACTGTGGAGTGAGGGGTGGAGTGAAGGGTGGAGTGAGGTGTGGAGTAAGATGTGGAGTGAGGGATGGAGTAACGGGTTTAGTGACGTCTGAAGTCATTACTGAGATATGTACTGAGGTGTGGAGTGAGGGGTAGATTGATGTGTGGAGTGAGGGGTAGATTAAGGTGTGGAGTAAGGGTAGATTGAGGTGTGGAGTGAGGGGTAGATTGATGAGTGGAGTGAGGGGTAGATTGATGTGTGAAGTGAGGGGTGGAGTGAGAGGTAGATTGAGGTGTGAAGTGAGGGGTCAAATGAGGTGTGGAGTGAGGGGTGGAGTACGGGATGGATTGAGAGATAGATTGAGGGGTAGAGTGAGGGATGGATTGAGAGGTAGAGTGAGGAATGGATTGAGGGGTAGAGTGAGGGATGGATTGAGGGGTAGAGTGAGGGATGGATTGAGGGGTAGAGTGAGGTATGGATTGAAGGGTAGAGTGAGGGATGGATTGAGGGGTAGAGTGAGGGATGGATTGAGGGGTAGAGTGAGGGATGGATTGAGGGGTAGAGTGAGGGATGGATTGAGGGGTAGAGTGAGGGATGGATTGAGAGGTAGAGTGAGGGATGGATTGAGGGGTAGAGTGAGGGATGGATTGAGGGGTAGAGTGAGGGATGGATTGAGGGGTAGAGTGAGGGATGGATTGAGGGGTAGAGTGAGGGATGGTTTGAGGGGTAGAGTGAGGGATGGATTGAGGGGTAGAGTGAGGGATGGATTGAGGGGTAGAGTGAGGGATGGATTGAGGGGTGGAGTGAGGGATGGATTAAGGGGTAGAGTGAGGGATGGATTGAGGGGTAGAGTGAGGGATGGATTGAGGGGTGGAGTGAGGGATGGATTGAGGGGTAGAGTGAGGGATGGATTGAGGGGTGGAGTGAGGGATGGATTGAGGGGTAGAGTGAGGGATGGTTTGAGGGGTAGAGTGAGGGATGGATTGAGGGGTAGAGTGAGGGATGGATTGAGGGGTAGAGTGAGGGATGGATTGAGGGGTAGAGTGAGGGATGGATTGAGAGGTAGAGTGAGGGATGGATTGAGGGGTAGAGTGAGGGATGGATTTGAGAGGTAGAGTGAGGGATGGATTGAGGGGTAGAGTGAGGGATGGATTGAGAGGTAGAGTGAGGGATGGATTGAGGGGTAGAGTAAGGGATGGATTGAGGGGTAGAGTGAGGGATGGATTGAGGGGTAGAGTGAGGTATGGATTGAGAGGTAGAGTGAGGGATGGATTGAGGGGTAGAGTGAGGGATGGATTGAGAGGGAGAGTGAGGGATGGATTGAGGGGTAGAGTGAGGGATGGATTGAGAGGGAGAGTGAGGGATGGATTGAGGGGTAGCGTGAGGAATGGATTGAGGGGTAGAGTGAGGGATGGATTGAGAGGTAGAGTGAGGGAGGGATTGAGGGATAGATGGAGGGATGGATTGAGGAGTGGATGGAGGGATGGATTGAGGAGTGGATGGAGGGATGGATTGAGGAGTGGATGGAGGGATGGATTGAGGGGTAGCGTGAGGGATGGATTGATGGGTAGAGTGAGGGATGGATTGAGAGGTAGAGTGAGGGATGGATTGAGGGGTAGAGTGAGGGATGGATTGAGAGGTAGAGTGAGGGATGGATTGAGGGGTAGAGTGAGGGATGGATTTGAGAGGTAGAGTGAGGGATGGATTGAGGGGTAGAGTGAGGGATGGATTGAGAGGTAGAGTGAGGGATGGATTGAGGGGTAGAGTAAGGGATGGATTGAGGGGTAGAGTGAGGGATGGATTGAGGGGTAGAGTGAGGTATGGATTGAGAGGTAGAGTGAGGGATGGATTGAGGGGTAGAGTGAGGGATGGATTGAGAGGGAGAGTGAGGGATGGATTGAGGGGTAGAGTGAGGGATGGATTGAGAGGGAGAGTGAGGGATGGATTGAGGGGTAGCGTGAGGGATGGATTGAGGGGTAGAGTGAGGGATGGATTGAGAGGTAGAGTGAGGGATGGATTGAGGGGTAGAGTGAGGGATGGATTGAGGGGTAGAGTGAGGGATGGATTGAGGGGTAGAGTGAGGGATGGATTGAGGGGTGGAGTGAGGGATGGATTGAGGGGTAGCGTGAGGGATGGATTGAGGGGTAGAGTGAGGGATGGATTGAGAGGTAGAGTGAGAGTGAGGGATGGATTGAGGGGTAGAGTGAGGGATGGATTGAGGGGTAGAGTGAGGGATGGATTGAGGGGTAGAGTGAGGGATGGATTGAGGGGTAGAGTGAGGGATGGATTGAGAGGTAGAGTGAGGGATGGATTGAGGGGTAGAGTGAGGGATAGATTGAGAGGTAGAGTGAGGGATGGATTGAGGGGTAGAGTGAGGGATGGATTGAGGAGTAGAGTGAGGGATGGATTGAGGGGTAGAGTGAGGGATGGATTGAGGGGTAGAGTGAGGGATGGATTGAGGGGTAGAGTGAGGGATGGATTGAGGGGTAGAGTGAGGGATAGATTGAGAGGTAGAGTGAGGGATGGATTGAGGGGTAGAGTGAGGGATGGATTGAGGAGTAGAGTGAGGGATGGATTGAGGGGTAGAGTGAGGGATGGATTGAGGGGTAGAGTGAGGGATGGATTGAGGGGTAGAGTGAGGGATGGATTGAGGGGTAGAGTGAGGGATGGATTGAGGGGTAGAGTGAGGGATGGATTGAGGGGTAGAGTGAGGGATGGATTGAGAGGTAGAGTGAGGGATGGATTGAGGGGTAGAGTGAGGGATGGATTGAGGGGTGGAGTGAGGGATGGATTGAGGGGTAGAGTGAGGGATGGATTGAGGGGTAGAGTGAGGGATGGATTGAGGGGTGGAGTGAGGGATGGATTGAGGGGTAGAGTGAGGGATGGATTGAGGGGTGGAGTGCCTGGTGTACTGAATTGTGGATTAAGCAGTGGATTTAATGGATAAGATAGGTATACATAAAACGTGAATAATATATAAAATGGTCTTAAAAATGATTTGAAATGTTGAGTAGGGGATGGGTCAATGAAAGTGTGGAATACGAGATAAAGCCAGAAATGAAGCACAACTGGAGAGAAGGATGATATGCAGTGAATGTACAGTTGCCCACAAAAGTTCTGTTTCTCTCCATGATCTTATACATGGCAATATAATGCGCATGATTGAATTACGAGTGTAGTTTCTTATGCAACGGTTACCTCATCATACTAGTCAACTGATAATTAAAAGAAACCACTCTCGCAATTTGTTCATATTAATTATACATTCATACATAAAGATCACGACGAGGAACAGGACTTGTGTGGGCAACTGTACAGTAAGTAGTGAGTTGTGGAGTAAGGTAAAGGGAGTATAGTATCAAGATAAATATATAGGTATATGACAAAGACCCTAATGGGGTTTGGCGTGACTATTAAGGCGGACAATCAATACTCATATTAACCCCTTCTGTTCCGGCGACGCATTTGTTACATTTTCCGTTATATACAGTATAGGTAGACAATGTTGTGTAGTTTATGAAGGTAGTTCTATCTGTGATACCCACAAAGGGTTATATACAGTATAGGTAGACAATGTTGTGTAGTTTATGAAGGTAGTTCTATCTGTGATACCCACAAAGGGTTATATACAGTATAGGTAGACAATGTTGTGTAGTTTATGAAGGTAGTTCTATCTGTGATACCCACAAAGGGTTATATACAGTATAGGTAGACAATGTTGTGTAGTTTATGAAGGTAGTTCTATCTGTGATACCCACAAAGGGTTATATACAGTATAGGTAGACAATGTTGTGTAGTTTATGAAGGTAGTTCTATCTGTGATACCCACAAAGGGTTATATACAGTATAGGTAGACAATGCTGTGTAGTTTATGAAGGTAGTTCTATCTGTGATACCCACAAAGGGTTATATACAGTATAGGTAGACAATGTTGTGTAGTTTATGAAGGTAGTTCTATCTGTGATACCCACAAAGGGTTATATACAGTATAGGTAGACAATGCTGTGTAGTTTATGAAGGTAGTTCTATCTGTGATACCCACAAAGGGTTAAGCGAGATAGTTCAACGCCTGTTAATTGCTGGAGACCCTTTTTAAATTGCCTACAATAATTTAATAGTAGCCAGAACAAAGTTAAAAAGGCGTAGGCTAACCGGTACAGACGAGGTTAAGACAGATTTACAGGACTCCATTTTACATCAACTTTTAATCGGCAACAAGATTATATTATTTTTACGTTCATAACTAAAAGCTAAATTTGGTACATGAATGTTGCCAAGACAAGAAAAAATTACCTCTTCCAGCGTTCAAGTAGCTGACGAAAGCAACTGACGAAAGCAACTGACGAAAGCAACTGACGAAAGCAACTGACGAAAGCAACTGACGAAAGCAATCGCGTCTAATAATAATATTAATACAAAAGAACCTTAAGGGGGGTCACCTGTTCTTGTTCTGTCCTTTTCTATCTTTCTCTGGCTTGTATCCATTTGGCTCCATTCAGTCTACTGTTTTAAGACGTTTATCCCCAACCAGGTGTAAACATTTTACTGGTGAGCGGTAGCGAGCCAGCATATTTTTTATTTTTGTTTGACAGCAGGCTAAATTTGTACATTTTTCGATAGAACAATTTCTCCGGCGAAGCCGGATTTCTTCATATAATGCTGGCTCGCTATCGCTCGCCAGGAAGAAATCGACACCTAGATGGGGATAAACGTCTTAAAATAGTTGGCTGAATGAGGCCGAATGGATACAAGCCAGAGAAAGAGGGAAAAGGACAGAAATAACAAAAAGCAGGTCACCCCCCTTAAATAAACACCTGAACGCCGGATGAACTATTACTAAAGGTGGGCTCACACGAAAACATTTACTGGCCACTTTGGATCAGCAACAGTAATCTATGAACAATTCGATACTATGTTGCACTGGTATCAGTAACTACAGCCAAAGTAAATTATTATAGGGGATATAATTACGTAATTAAATTTAATTCAGAAGGTGCTAGACCAGAATTTCCTCAGGCGTGAAACCGACTTTACACACTGGAACAATGCCTCGTAAGTTACTGCTGCCTATTCATTTAACTGTCCCTTCTCTAATTACCCGTATATACTGTTATTGTGTAACCCAGATTAGTTTCACTCACTTCATTTACCCTTAATCTAATCCTAATGTTCCGTCGGTCATTAAAACTTCTCTCGTTGTCTTCTACTGTACTTTACATGTAATCACTCTCATGGTGTTTTGGTTCTCGTTTCGTAGTTCTTAACATGTCCTCTCCTTCCTTTTAAAGATTAGTTTTCGTCCTCCCTCTCTTCTTCTTCTGCTTCTTCTTCTTCTTCTTTTTCTCAGTATTATCTGAAGAAGACCGAAACAAACTACTATCAGATTTAAATAAAATAGTTGAATGATGAGATAAGTATCAGATGCTATTCATGTTGATAAATGTGAGGTCCTACAAATCGGTAGTAAAAACACAGCAAGTATATGAAAAGACCAACCTATAGACACTACCGCACTAGTTCACTGTTCAATATTTAGTATCTGAACAATTAAATACCTCAGAACAATGTGCAACAGATGCGAAAAATACCATTATGGTTTATTAAAATGAATTTTACTGATACAAATGAAAATATTATAGTACCGCATAGTGCCGCCCAATCTTGAATATGATGTACTAGTTTGGTCTCCTTATATAAACAAAGACATTGAGAGACTCGAGTTAGGACAGCGTAGAGCCACAAAGTTAATACTATTGCTAAGAATTCAATCATATCATGAAAGATAAAAAGAAAAGACAAAAGAAAAAAAAAATACTTACGAATAGATGATTGAAAGGAAGCTAATCAAGTGTTTTAAGATATTCAAGGGCTGAGTCACTATTCACAATCAATAATGCAGTAGTTAATCAACTCCAGGAAACGGGATGAAATGAAACACCAGGAGGGCCAAACTCGATGTCACAAATCATTTTTGTTTAACCTAGAGTGTAGTCAACAAGTGGAACAAAACTATTGGGGAAAGTGGTGCAATGTAATCCAATCGATTCATTCAAAAGGAATCTAGACATTCATTTCGAGGAGGTTGGGCTAACAAAAAAAAAAAAAAAAAAAAAAAAAAAAAAAAAACGTAGGTAAAGTATCAGTAGTAATTACTATTATCCAAGTTCGATCATTACTATAAATGTCCCGGTTGAAACTTTCTTATTTTACTGAGGGCCTTTTTCCGAGCTGTATTTCATGCCGACCAAGGGAGAGAGTGGTGAATGGGGAGAGACCCTTCTGCTTTGCTAGCCTTACCTTCCACTTAGTAGCACATTTTGTTAGTATTAAGTCCTAACTGCCTAGTAGGGGTGGCAAGGTTTGTGCAGTCTGTGTATCTATGTACTTTATGTACTATGTAACTCTTCTTCGTCTTTTTATATAATTTAAATTGAAAATCAATATCCTAACCTTGTACGGTTACTATAGCATTATTTCAGCTTACTCAAATGTATTCAGTAAATTATTAAGTGTTAGATTTGTTATACCTGCGTGTCAGACAGTGACATTTTCAGTGTTTGTTAAACTTGTATATTAAAATGCTATTTTTTTAGCTGAAGTTGGTATGGCCTTGGTACTTACATAAGTTGCTATGGCCTTGGTACTTACATAAGTTCACCTTAAGGTCATTGCACACTGACACGAAAGCCCCTCCAGACGAGTTCACGAAATTTTATCTTGATACGGCGAATCGGCAACATAATTGTGGATATCGTAAATTAGCCGTGGGTGATAAGAAAAGTCGTGCAAAGGGTACACTAAATTATCCACGGAAAAGATATGACCCAGAGGACTGCCATACAACTCAAGAGGAATAGTATTTGAACATCGTAACGAAGCCGTGAGACATGCAACCGATGAGCTGTCAAGGTACAAAAGGTTCTGAGCACCTATCACACAGTCTGCAAATATATATTTTAGTATAGATATATATTAGTATAGATTATACCTATATACAGTATAGTATTCAATTATATATTATACCATCATTCCTTTTTTTAGCATATCTTTTAATATATTTGTTTTCATAACCTATTTATTTAATTATAGATATAGTTCATTATAGATTATACCTATATATATTGTTCAATTCTATATCTTACTCTCATTCTATTTTTTTAGTATGTCTTCATTGTATTATATTATTATCTATTTATTATTTAATTCATTATATATTGGTCAGTTTATATTGTATTCCTTAATTCATTATATATTGGTCAGTTTATATTGTATTCCTTAATTCATTATATATTGGTCAGTTTATATTGTATTCCTTAATTCATTATATATTGGTCAGTTTATATTGTATTCCTTAATTCGTGTTTATTATATTTTGTCTTTATTTTACTTATATTATTTATTATTTACTTACGTAGTACTTATTAGTTAATTATTATTTACTTACGTAGTACTTATTAGTTATTTATTATTTACTTACGTAGTACTTATTAGTTATTTATTATTTACTTACGTAGTACTTATTAGTTATTGATTATTTACTTACGTAGTACTTATTAGTTATTTATTATTTACTTACGTAGTACTTATTAGTTATTTATTATTTACTTACGTAGTACTTATTAGTTATTTATTATTTACTTACGTAGTACTTATTAGTTATTTATTATTTACTTACGTAGTACTTATTAGTTATTTATTATTTACTTACGTAGTACTTATTAGTTATTTATTATTTTATGCATTGTATATTGGTCAGTTTATATAGTATCCTTCATTCGTGTTTATTTTATTGTTTTTATTTTTGTATTTATTATTTATTATTTACTTAATATGTATTTAATTGTATTTCATACCTATATATAATTGTTCACTCATGTATTATACCTTCAATCAAGTTTTCCACCAAGTCTGACTCTCATTATTATTCTATTTATATTTATCAATCTACATAAACATAAAACGATATGTAATTGTGTATGGAAATAATGGAACACATTATTACTCTTTTTAAATTTGTATTTGTTTATTAGTGTACAGTGTACATCAACTCCACCTAGATTTCCTCGTCTTAATGGTGCGGTCCATACGTCTTTGATACGGACCACATGATTTAGAAACGACGAGTTTGCGATGAAGACCAGACTCGGGCAGTTGCCGGGGGATTCCAGCGAACTTTTGAACAGCTCAAAATCACGTATCGACCCCCGATACGTCGCTTGGACCGTGAGAGTCACCCACGGCTAATTTCCGATATCAACGATTATGTTGCCGATTCGCCGTATCAGGCTGAAATTTCGAGTCGTGAACTCGCCTGGAGGGTCTTTCGTGTCGGTGTGGAACGACTTTTAAAGACATATTTATTATTCATGTAAAATCTTATAGGCCTACGCATCAATAGAGAGTAACCAGAAACAAATGTATGCAATTAATCTCTATTAAATATATGACATAATGCTATCTATCTATTTACACAGGTCCAATCCCCACTTTTCCTAATTTTTTCTTTTCTTTTTTCCTCTTTCTAATTTTTGTTTCTTTTGGTTTTGGGGGTGGCCGACTCAAGACAGAGCAAGAACAGGGAATATACAAAACACAACATAAAACAACGAACACATGCAGACAAAACACAAATTCACACACATCTAGCTCACCCAGGAGAAGACCCAGAGACCAGGGTCACCAAGGTTCCTCCAGCACTCCCCTGGCCCCCGACCACTCGGAGTGGTTCCGATCTAGGCAGGCTGACATGCAGCGGAGCCAAAGCCACAAGCCCGCCCACCACACTTCCAGGCGCACCCTTCATATTAATCATCTCCCCGGACCAGGCGCATGATGGACTATTTTCTAGTCCAACTTGCGCCCGACCCCTTCCCCCAAATGACCAAGTGTTCACTCATCTATTCACAAGCATTCTCCATTCATTCCTGTTTATTACCACTTCCTTTGCCTGATCTATAGTCATTCCTTTATCATCCAAAGCTTGTCTTACACAGTCTCTCCATCTCAATGGGGGTCTTCCTGTCCTTCTATCTCCCCTTGTATCTGACTCACATATTCTCTTTGTAAGCCTTTCATCTCCCATTCGTTCAACATGAACATACCAGCTCAGCACCCTTCTGTTCACTCTGGCTGACAAATGTTCCTGCTGCCCCACTCTCTTCATTCCTCAATCTGTCTCTACGAGTAACTCCACACATACTTCTCAAGCAGCTCATCTCCATCACATCTAGCGTTCTTTTCTCCTTTTCCTTCAGAGCCAATGTATCAGCCCCATACATCACTGTTGGCACAACAATTCCTTGATACACTGCACTTTTTACTTTCAATCCGAGATTTTTCGTCTTCCACATACTTCCCATTGCTCCGAAAACCTTCCTTCACACACTCTCTGTTTTACCTCCATTTCTATACCTCCACTCCTGCTTATTGTTCCTCCTAGATATTTAAAACACTCTACTTTTTCCAATATTTCCCCATCCAGCCTCACATCTAGATTCACCCTACGATCACCCCTATTACACACCATTACTTTACTTTTATTGACGTTTACCTTCAGTTTCCTTCTCCCACAAACCACTCCAAACTCTTTGACTACCCGCTGCAATTTTTCCTCAGAATCCGCCACCAACGCTGTGTCATCAGCGAACAGCAACTGATTCAACTCCCAATCTCTACCATTCTTTCCTACTAAACTCAATCCTCTTCCCATAGTTCTCATTTTCACCTCCCTCACCACACCTTAGGGGAGGTGTGGTGGAGTGGTCATGCACTGGATTGGTATTCCAATGGACCCACGTTCAAATCCCGATATGTCAATGGGAAGATATTATTGGGATTGAATTTGTGCTGTACCTAGTATCAGTGCATTACCACAAAGCCCACCAAAATGCCAAAAAAATACCCTCATTGTTCCCTGATTGTATGAATATTCCCATATTCAAAATATGTTACAGGGGGACAATGCCTAGTGAGTTCACTGCTCAATAGGTGGCGTTCTGAGAGTGAGGGTCTGAGTCTGGAGGGTGAAACGGTGAAGCACTTGAGCGAAGCAACCAGCCGCTTCAGAGATGGAGCTGCTTCGAGCCATGATAGATGCTTCGCATGTCTCACTCCTCAGACTGGAACAAGACCTCACAGGCTTCACCATGTTGAGCGGTGGAATGTACAGGCTCTCAGCCTATGCCCGAGAGGGAGTAGTTGGAATATAGAAACAAAAACAAAAAAACATCCATAAACATATTAAACAGCCATGGTGACATTACACAACCCTGTCACAAACCTACCTTTACCTCAAACCATTCACTCAACTCACCATTTCCTACTCTAACACATGCTCTGCTCCCTTCATAAAAACTCTTAACTGCTTCCAACAAATTTCCTCCAATTTCATATATCCTTAACACCTTCCACATTGCTTCACGATCCACACGATCATACGTTTTTTTCCAAATCCATAAAAGCCCAAAATATCTCCTTATGCTTCTCTAAATACTTCTCGCATAACTGTCTTACTGCAAACATCTGATTTAATGCAATATACACATATATAGGTCGTATGTACCCAGCTATCTCTCATTAATTGTAGATATTAATTGGTAAAAACAAAATAAAGACCAACAAATATACTTTACTTACAGTATTCTGTATGTAGCAATATCAAATTGCTCAATTTTGAATAACCGTGATCAAAACGTATACTAATATTTACCTCACCACTACGAAAAGCAATCCTTCAACTAATTCTGATAATATATGTTTGCCAGATTATATTAACTTACTGTGCGACTTTGAGTAAATTATCAAGGTATAAACATTTTTAGTTCAATGCCTTCTATATCATCATTTAGCTGTAACTTACATTGGACCAGTCAATTATAATATGTCCTTGATTCAAAGCGTTTAAAAGTCAATCAGGTAATCATGCATTCCAATACTATTTTTATCATGAGGTATCTACTAGTTGGGAATTTAGTTCAACTTATGGCTATGATTGCTTATTTCAATTAATGAAACTCCACTTGTTTTTATTCATGTGTGTAATAATGAGCAAATTAATCTTCCTCAAAGTACATTTACCCTCACTTTCCTTAAAGAAACCCTTAGTTTTGGAAGTGACTCTAGTCTTTTATTGTTAACCTAAATACATGTGTTTTTATTATTGCAGTACCGTAACCTTACTATAATACAGAATTAATTTGAAAAATTACCAAGGTACATTCATAGTTTCACTATAGATGATTTACTGCAAGTGAAGTCGATTACATTTTTGGATTGAAAAGTAAATGAATATGCAGTAATATGCTGTGCAGTATGTATGATATATTTTAATTAGAAGTCTACCATCAACTGTTATTTTTCCATGAGTTGTTAAGTAAAATGTATGACGCATAACTGACAAACTAACTAACAAGCTTTTGGGTAATATATAGGAATGTAATCATAATTTCAATGTTAACAATATTATAGTATTATAAAATGTGATCGGTAATCGCATAACTCGAAATCACTATGAAGTGTAGCAAAATGTACAACTATTCTAAATATTCATGAGGATTAGAGCTTCGTTAGAGGTAATTGAAACGTGCCGATAGTTAGTATTTTCTCCCAAAATCAGCCATAAGCATGATTATTTCTATAAACTATTATATTTATGTTCAAATAACCAAATTAATATTCTCTGTAAAGTGCTCACACACAAGCCAACAGTGCTGTCAATGTTAGCCATTTGTTCATGTTAAATCAACAATATCATAACATTCTGTAATTAACACTGTGCCTAACCAATTGAATGAATTTATTTCATTATACAGTAATGGCAATAAACAGAATCATGTAAATACACAATCGTATATCATTAACAGTAGTTTTTTTCTATTCGCATTGCCTGAAACATTAGATATTCCGTCACATGCTACATGGTACATGACCTTGATATATATATTTATTTGAAAGATCAAAATAATTTTCTTACATAAAATAATACACCCATGATGATCTAAATAATTTAACTAGTGATTATTTTGTTTATCATAGTATACTCAAACTCTATGTAATTTTCATATTGCCGTACTATTTAAAGTTGGCAGTATTCGATTCAAATATCAACAATTGCTGTAGTTTCCTAAATATGTTATATTGTTGCATTTGTTATCAAATTTCCTTTAATGGTAACAATGTAGACGGTAGATAACAAAACGATTGTAGCAAAATAGTTTCTATCTATCATTAGTATTTATAGCTCAATATCATGTAGACGGTTTTTAATCTATTTTAAGTTGCAGTTCAATAGTTGGGCTCAAGGTTAACATTTGCAACTATATGTAGCTTCAATATAGAGGAAGAATGTGGGATTTTGACATACTGTATATCAGGCCAAGGTTACTGAAGGTGTAGGAGGAAAGCAATTTCTCTCTGGTCGTATTGGAAGAAAAAGTCAGAACATTCCTGACTCCATGCAATAGAAAGTGAATATTCAACATTAATTCGCACATGTATCAAAATTAGCAAATTGCAAAGCCCAACTTTATGCGCAAACCTCAAAGTGACAAGGCCAAAAGCATGTTGAGAGGATATTTAGTGAACTCAATTAATAAATACTAAAGGAGTAATTCCGTCTGCCAATCAGGGGACGGGATTAGCTCAGGTGAAGAGGCAAGATTTAACCTCTAAATCTTGTCACAAGAAGACTCCAGCCACACCCTCGCTCTCCACCAATCAACGGCCTCCTGTAACGCAACAACTAGACCCAGCTGTATCTCCCTTTAAACGTTCGCCGCTTAACTCGCTCCCAGTTCACACACATATATTCTATCCTGGTCGAAGATGTCCTATTTCAATGGTGCAACCTTCTCACTCCCGTTACCCACTACAAGACATCTCCAACAAGCTTCCAGGAGAATATTACGAAGATGGAATAAAGAGGAGGAGAAGAAATGGGAACTTCAAAGCGAGCGGGCTGGGCAAGCTCCTCCCGGGCTCACAGCTTGGCCAATCACAGCTCTCCGGGCCGAGATCAGCCAGCCAATCAAGATGCCTGATACTCCCAGTGCCACCACCAAGCTCACTGGCCACGTTAAGTGGTTCAATGCACGAAAGGGCTTTGGTTTCATAACCTACAGTGGAGGTGACATTTTTGTCCACTCCACTGGCATCTCCAAACCCAATTCTCTTCATCATGTGCCCTCTCTTGCCACCAATGAGAGGGTATCATTTACCATCAAGAGGAGAAGGTGAGGAAATGAGGCCATCAATGTCATGGGCCCTGATGGAGAGATTCTGAAAGGTTCCAGGCATGGTAGAAGAGGTAAGAGGGAGGACTACCAACAAGCCACAGCAGCAGTCAGTTGTTCAACACCGGACTTAGTCCAGGTTGTTGTTACAACTGCAGTGACCCTCTGCAAAGGGGACCACAAGCTGCTTCAGGAGTATCTTCCTACACTCCTGAAGGCAAACAACCTCCCTCACATCATCATCCCACCTCTTCCAGGACCACCTTCACCACGCAACCTCATTCCCACTCAGGCTATGAGGCAAAGAAGCCACCCGAGAAGGAGACTGGACATCCAGAAGCCCCTCTCAAGACCCCCACCACCACCACAATCAACAGTCTCTGCATCACCACCGCCACCAGCAGTCAACGTCACCGGACCAGCAGCAGCCTCGACTCCAACTCCTGCCACCCTTCAACATCCAGTGGCAACCAACTCCTCTACATCGTCTGAATACTCCGACTCCACCATAGGAGAAGACGTCGATGTGGAAGGGATGGAGGAAGGAGACGAGGATGTTGACTTGGTGACTGACAGCGAGCCTACAAGAACACCATCTCCTTTTTTCGGGGAACCAACCTACGTCTACTCCACCTGCCCGTCAAACAGCAAGACACCTGAACCAAAGAGGCAGAAACAACAGATGCAAAGAAAGAAGACAACAAAATAGCAAGGTGGTCTAGCCCACCAGCTTTCATCCCTTCAACTCTTCATACTCACCACTTTACCTTGGACTTCAACATCTTCTTTCATCACTAGTGAGACCCTCTATCTCACAATAAACTTAAACTTAAACTTAAACAGGAGTCACTCTACCACAGGCACCTGCCCGGGCCACATAGCAGCGCTCTTAGCAAATACAACCCTGGGCCTCACCTTGGCACCTATGGGGAAGTAACTAAGCCTGTTCCTGTCCTCCAGCAACCTTACACTACTGAATGCCAGACGAGCCAGGACATAGTACATCACCCACCTACGGCTCAGATACACCTTCGGCATCCTGATGCTTGCCGACACATTGCTAGCCTTCACACAATAAGCCAAGCGATTCAAGAATGTCACCTGGTGGTAGATGGTACCGAGAAGAAGGATCTGAGGTGTTGGCCAGCTTTGAAGAGAAGAGAGAAAGAAGAGACCTCCTGTCTACTAGAGTGGGCATGTGTTGGCCAGCTTTGAAGTGGTGAAGAGAGAAATAAGAGATCTCCTGTCTACTAGAGTGGGCTTTGTGTTCCAGCAATAAAATCTATGTGTTCTTATAGAACAACCAAAGAGAAACTGATTAGTGATTAGACAAATGATGAAATAAAGAGATGGTGTGTTAATAGATATAGCTGTTATTGTTAGTAAAGGCACTCAGCCAAATAGCGAGCAATAGTACAGGATCTTATAGGATATTAAGTAAAGATATATATTCAGTATTAAGTGGGAGCTCTTCGGGATAATGTGTTAAAGGGAAATAATTGATAACACCCAGGTTACTGAGACAACAGGGTTTACCTGAGCAGCTTTCAGGGGTTTAGCATTTGAAGAGTAAGTTAGACCTAGCCAAAGGAATAGTTAGAGAAGGGCTTCAGCTCATACCCATGAAATGCTCTTTTTGTTATAAGGAAACAACCAGTATTAATTAGATATTCACCTCGTCGACAGCATGCTTTCGATTGCGCGTAAATATATAGCCAACTAGTTTTAAGAAGGTCATTGATTGATTAATATGTTTTAATCATGTAAATTCACCTGAAGGACATAGCGTTCTGATATTGTAAAGGTGACGTAAATACCTGTTGATTTAGTAATTGTGTTCTGATAACCACGTTGACGGGATGCTAGAAAGTAAAACTGGCCAGTGACTCGATATATTTTCCAGTAAAGATTACATTCTCTGACCAAACACATTGGTTACTCAATGAAAATGATGGACGTCCCCACCTACCACAACAAATATATCAAAATTAATTATCATACAAACTCAAACATATATTTGTCATATTGCAAATAATGCCGTCCTAGAATATTTCCATTAAACATTAAAATGATACTACATGCTAGGAGTACCTTCAATCGATCTACTTACAATCTCTTTCTCTCTCTCTCTCTCTCTTTCGATATATACTCAGTACATGTCGTGATGAATGCATGGTTGGCGTGTACAACCCCACCATGTCAGCAAGGTGGGATATCGTACACTCGCTGAATAATTAACGTACCCTGCCACAACCACACACATGAGAGAGGCTCGGAGTGGTATTATATGCCATGAGACCTTGAGCACAGATAATATGCGGTTTACTAGATCGTGTTCGCAACATGTTAGATACAAGTATACAGTGTTTACATTTTGCTATCGTGATATGATTCATGTCAAGGTGCATATGCTTGATAGTTGTGTTGAAATGAAGTACTTAATATTGTATAACTGAATTGTGAACTGATAACAAGAAGGCCACAAATTGAGCGGTAAGAGTTATGTTTCTAATAATGATACATGCCATAACGAAAATATAAACCAATACTGTTGATATGTTTCTTAGAAAAGTGAACTATCTTTGCAGGGAAGACCAAGTAAACCAAGTAGCACGTTATCCAGAATGTTATGAGAAGCTTGGGTGAGAGGCGTTGCGTGAATGAAGAGAACTAGAGGTGGAGTAATCCATGAATGAACCGGGCAAACTTGACCTAGTCAATCCCTTCACAACCATCACCACTAACTTCACCCTCTTTGTTTTTTATAACCATTATCATCACCACTGCTATTATCACAATCATTAATATTATATTTTTCCATGCCCTGACTATCAATAACAAAAACAACAATAACAACAAAAACCTCTAAACTATCAATGTAACTGTTATTATCACAATCAACATGTCCGTTATTACTAGTGGGATATCCCAAATAAAGTGTATTTTGGGGGGTGAATAAGCGATAGAGTTGATTATGTATAATTCCTTCTCTGTATTATCATCAGTATCATCAACATACAATATCATCATCATTAGCCTTGAATATTCCAGTCTCTATCCACGTGGGAATTATAACCACCTCTTTACTTCTTCACAGTGACATATTCTAGCTTGATAAGGTTGTGCAGATGGTGAGCTCTGTATATCGATGTTCTGTTGGAACTGCTGTGTTTGTGTGAATAGTCTTTAACCGGAGAAATCTGATTAGTAAGAGTATGTATTAGGTGCTAGCACTAATACTGTAAGAAACTGTAATCAACAATACCCCTTCATGTCTAGCACTCCAACATCATCGATCATTGGATATGTCACACACACACACACACACACACAGGAGTGGCGTTCTAGCCATACTGCCACGGAGTCTCCTACTACTATATTAATCACATGACCTAAATCACTGCTAACGGGAGTAGCTTACAACAGTATCTATTATTTACTGTCTTTACTGTTCTTCCATTACTATGTGTGTGGCGCAGAAGCAATGTAATGCAATAAATACTGTGTCCTGTACTAGTCATATTATAATTGGTTGTAATTCTAGTTTGGTCCCTCCTATTTTCTGTAAATAATTGATAATCCCCTGCACCCTTACTGAACCAATTCCTACGATCATTGATTGGTTACAGTGTGCAGGTTATGCAGAAAGTCACTGTGCACATATTTAATTAATGTGTTAAGCTATTTACAAGAATAATAATGAGAAATGCAAAAGACAGTTGATCACACATGTGGGTAGGTACGTTTTAAGTTAGTATATTTTGTTTGTCATTACTCTACTTTATTACTGTATAATTACATAAATACAATTAAAAATGGGCCAGTGCTAATTGCGTTTATGCTATTATAGAATAATAAAGTTAAATAATACCAAACAAAATGCATAGACTTAATTACACACACATTTGTTGTTTCTGTTTTTTGCATTTCTCTTTTTTTATATTTGTAAATAGCTTAAAATATTAATTAAGTAAGCGCACAGTGACTTTCCGAACACCCTGTACAACCCCATCTTTTTTGTTTTTCTATTACATATCAATTACAGTATATTTTGTTCAGCCATTGTAATTCTTTTCAAACATTTGGTTCCGCTAGGACCTTCGCAAGCTAACTTATGTCATCTGAAGGTAGTTTGAATATTTGAGAACTTCATTATTGGAATAAAGAGCAAATTATGCCAACTGCATCAACAATAAATAGTTTTTTGCTACAGGAGTAATTTATCAATCTAACAAAATTAATAGAGTGGTAATAACATATACAAATCACATATTTTGTTTACAGTTCTCTATACCCTTTTAGCTACACCTCATGCATTAACACATTACGAGCGGGCGGGTGAGTTTTTTTCGACTACGCGCCCAGCGGGGGGGTTTTACCATAAATGGCCATGTTTCCGTGCTCTTTTTCATGCATAAACAAGAGCCAGAGCGTAATACAATTATGTATCCCTGAAAGGGCATTAATTAAGCTTTCCAATGACACCTGAACCATTCTTCTAAGATCACTGGTTGTCTTGCAACGATCGTGCAACCGAAGGGTAAAAACGCTAAAATACCGTCATTTCGTTACATAATTACGTGTGTAGCGAGGGAGGGAGGGTGGATGTATGTGGAGTACATCTCAGTAGGTCCATGGCCGCCGTGGCGAGCGGTCATGAGGTAAACTACGCTCCTCCCTCTCTCAGAGCCGATAATGTGCTCAAAATTGCATGCGACTATAGCCGGGCCCCGCCACATAGTCCTTGGTTCTCTTGTCCGACTATAGCCGGGCGCCGCCAAAGAAGGGTTAACAGAAGTACCACCAATACCTATCAATTACTACCACCCCTATCAGTTAAAGCTCTCACAACACCTTCAACACTATTATCTTCTTTATATAGTTCTTACATGTTTGTAATATTTAACTTCACATTCATTCTAGTGCTTCATATAATTCCCAGTAGCTATTAACGTCATCGCCTTTATCATAGTCATTAACAATAGTTGGCATGCCATTGTAATATTATATAAATCATCTTTGTTTTGCTCCTATCTATCATCATTGCAACTACCCCTACCAGCACCACCATCATTGTTGTCATCATCAACACATTCCTTCACCTTCTTATCATTGTAGTTCCACTAAATTAGAACAATCAGCGAGCTGGATTAGAAACTGCAAAACATAATATCCGGTGCGGACGTAAAGGTACCAGCCTCATCCAGGTAGCTGTGAGTTAACCTTTGCCGCACGCTGATTAGTCGGCTGCTCACTATCCTGAAGATCTTCTAATCTAATCCGGCGGTGCGCACCTGCAGAATAGTCATTGCTCGGGCAGTTTCAATAAAAATATATATTATTAACCAGCAACTTCCCCGTTATGAAACTTCACCAAGAGTTGCTCTGGCAGGAATTTATTACGAAGAGAATAGTGTAAACACAGGCAACAATCTGGAGAAAGAAGGAGAAAGGGAAAACTGGTGTCCTAAATACAACTGGGAGCCGCCAGCCAATCAAAGCACAGCGCCACAAAGGATGCCAAGTAAAAAAGCTCGCGTTGACCAGCCTGAGTACGTGGCAACCCTGGCCTATGTGGTTGGCAACGCTGGTTTCGAGCAGCGGGGTTAAGCTGCGTAGGGTCTGGTCAGTAGCTGGATGGGTGACCGCCTGGTACCAGCACAATAGTTGCTGGATGGGTTTTGGGGCCCAGTACCAGCACAGCAGTAGCTGGATGGGTGAACGCCGGTACCATCACAGATCAGATGTTGCCACACATACAAGGGGTGGGTGAAATTTCCTTGGCTTGCCACCAGGGTCCAAGTAGCCCAGGAGTATTGAACAAACTCAAATCTCTGTGTAATTCCGTCTCACTCAGACGAAAATGAGTACCTGGATTCGTTGTGGCTTAAATTAATCCAGGGACCTGATTGGTGGCTTCCTGCAAACACACTAGAATGAAAACTTGGTTAGCCATCAGGATTGCTCATAAGTCATTGGGCTGGCTTTCTCTTGTGTTAGCATTCTCCCACCCAGACGTAAAAGTGGGTACCTGGAGTGTAAAATCGGCTTTGGCATGGTCGTATCCTGGGGTAAATTTGATTACTTGTCTCACCTTTACTATATTCCCTGTCTATCATTGTTCATCCGTCCTGTCTGTCCTTCCCTTCTCGTAAAGAACCACAATTCACACAGGTTGGGTCAAGCCCCGACGCCTTCATCTCCTACTACAATTAATTTCCTCACCCCCTACTACTTCCTCTGTCCCACCTCTAGTATTCGAGGCATTGGGGTGATCAAAATTATTATTATTGTCTCACCTTTACTGTATTCCCTGTCTGTGCCTGCCCGAGTACAAGGAAGTGGAGTTCTCGAAAAGGGGCTCCAGTTCTGACGCCATTCTTGACTTACAGTGTGCTGGCTTAATAGTCCAGTAGGGTTGATAGTCTCTGAAGTCCTATTTTAACTAACTAAGCCTGAATACATTCGGCTTCCAGGGCCAAGCCAGACAACAACTCTAGGAGAGGACCGGTTGGCTTTTCCCTGGCTCCAATACTCCGATGCAGTAAAATCTGGAAGATATGGCAATATAAGCAGGGGAGCCGAGCCTAAAGGTACAGTACAGAAGGCAGCAACTACCAAAACCTTTAACTAACTTCATCCCAAACCCCGAGCAGGCAACCAAGTATCCAGTGGCCTATGGATACCTATCAGCGGTGCCTGCTTGTTCTGTGGCAATTCACTCTGGAGATAGATACTACAGAGTACACCTAGATGAAGTTGAATAGTACAATATTTCCCTGGCGATAAACTGACTAACCAATCTAAGGAGTAGTGAGAGTGCCAGGCCAAGTGAGCTGCACCTGGATTAGAGACGAGAAGCTGAACAGTGGTGGCTACAATCTGTTGCAGTATATATTTTTGTTAAGGATCTTATTGGTCCGTATATTATTAAGAAAATAAATGTGTATTAGCAAACCTTTTAGATAAGCCGAGTTTAGCTTAACCTCCCTTATCTTACAAGAGCGAATTGGGACAATATTTCATAAGGTGTCATAGCCTAATTTGACTAAAGAAGAATCCCATGATGTGTTATTGAGTTTCATTTTTAGTAATACCCTTTTAGGATGAAGAAATCTAGGCACCTCATGCCTATTTGAATAATCTAATCCAGGCGACTCAGGCCTAAAGTGACCATTGAAGGGCATTTCTTAACCAGTTTCACAATGCAATAGGATGTATCTGTTCCGTAAATGTTAGATGTGAGAGTCAACCATTCACTGAGCAATAGGGTGTAATAGTGACAGGTGCATGTGCGTGATTGCAGGAATTATAACCAGCGATATTATAGCGACATTTATACTTGTTTGGTGTTTTGAGTTGTACGCTTATAGGTTGCCACCAGCATCATAGGCAGTATTGTAAAGCGATTGATACATGAAAGCTAAAAGAGTGGTTATAAGCATTCATTTCAAGTTGGGTATACTAGTTGATACATGTGTTCCCCGCATTGGTTGTGACAAACTTGAAAAACATTAGGATGTGGTAACAGGTTTTATTTTGAGTTATTTTATTTTTCCAGTATAATATTAAGATATATTTCCATACACTGCATGGAAAGCATAACCCGGGTTATATAAATGGGCTATGTGCATGGTCTATGCTATTTTGTGGGAGTCATTGTGTTTCGGAAGGGTGTATTGTTATTATTACTGTTTATGTAGGAAAGTATTGTAAACAATGATGCTTGCCCACTTGAGCTTGACGGAAGGTTAGTAGGATTGGTCTGCGACTTCTACCTATATCTTTGAACAATTTAAAGTTACACGGGTTTTAATGAGATGCAAACACTTTATTAAGTAGAGTACTGTGCTATCTACAGGAATGATTCGTACTTGCTTGGTATATTTCCTTTGAAGGAGTTTTCTAATTCAAAGACCACATGAGGCTAAAGATACAAAGATTTTAATTTGGGTTAATTTATAGGGGAACGGAGTGTTTTGTTTACAATTGGCTGCCTTATTTCCACCTAAACTATAGTCGCATGAAAATATATACTTCAATCATCATTCGTTAATTTACTTTATCCTGATATTTCCTCTGCGTCATTTCTTCTATTCCCTTTCCTACTTCATTAACAATATAATGACAAGACTTCTCTCGTGTATTAATAATGTATTTCTAATCAATCTAATTCTATTATTACCTAAGCCATCACAAGTATCATAATCGTACCCATAGCATAATCAAACAACCAACTGTAACACCACAATTTGATAGACACTTAAATAGCCATTACCACACGACCACCATGACCATTATCACCGCTATCATATATATCACCACTATCACACTCACCATTTAAGTGTGACGTACTCTCACTTTCACTAATAAAACTAACATCCAGATCACTGCATTACACCAACCGCCACCACATTATACACCATCGCTATTACCTTTCCTACCACCACCACCAACAACAACACTACAACAGGGGATGGTTAACGGGTAGACTGTTAGTGAGTCACCCAAGCAAAGCTCAACACCCGGTTCAATACTCCGGTTGGCTATTTTTTTAAAGGGCGGGTGCCCAACCCTAAAAGGGGTTGAAATAGGGGAGCTATTCCCCCGCCACAGGCGGCTTTCTATGGCCTTTCCTAGCTGATGCTGAGAGGATTGGGTTCATGTGGTTCATGTAGTCATGTGGTGATGGGCTGGTCTGTCAGAGTGAGAGCTGAGCGATCTCTGCCATATCTATAGTTTACTCTGACTGTTCCTTTTACTTACATATTCTCTAGGTCTCAAGTGTCGGCGTCTCTTCCGTGGATTGACCTCCCAATCTGCCAACCTAGAGGTGGGCAGATTGGAAGACGAAGCGTCACATTTTTCCTTTGCCCCTCAACTTTCTCTTCATAATTGCGGAGGGGCACAGAGCCCTGGGTGGGGCTTTGGTTTCCCTGGTGTTTCTGCACCCTCCCCAGCTCCCTGCCATGGAGTGGCTTCGGTCACCCAGACTTTATTGTGGTAAGCAGGGAGGGTTCTGTGGGGGCGCTAGGTTATGGCCTTGGCCTTGCTCGGGGCCTTGGGGCTGTTCGACCAGGCAGCCTGGGGAACAGCAAAACAAAAAAAGCACTACAACAACACTTCCACCACCACCACCAATAACTGCAATAACAATCAGGCAACCGGAGATGGCAGACTGTACCCTCTCCGTGCTGTCGGAGACCACTAGAAAGTGTTTAGGGATCTTTAAGCACTACTATCACCATCACCACTACTGTTATCACCATTATCATTACTACTATTACCATTATCACGATCACAATCACCACCATCATCATTACTAGGCTACTACCACCATCATCATTACTACTATCAACATCATCACTACTACTACCACAATCACCACCACTATCACAACTAATACCACAGTCACCACCACCATATCTACTACTATCGTGATCACCATCATCATCGCTACTGTAATTAGTGTCACACTCAAAGCAAGGCGTAAACACACACACGGTCATTATAATACTACACCACCCCAGCGGGGGTCTCCGTAACAACAAAATAAGTAATTCCACCACTAACAAAAAACACTCTACAACCACCAACAACAAACACACGTCTTCCAACAACAGCAACAAGAACACGTCCATCAAGACCCCACATCATCACCACCACCACCACCACCACCACGATCATTGGATATTGGATAACCCGGAATGCATGAAGTGAACAGTTCGGCAAGTTTATGAATTATTGACACCAGTTCCCGTATGAGTTCCACACATAACACACTGGAATAAATCGCAGCACCAACAATGATCTCAATACCATAATGTTTTTTAACATTCTAATAGGACTATACGAACTTAGTCAGCTTAGGGATAATGTCTCACTCTGTAATGAATATTTCGGATACTTTTTAACCGTCAGATTCTCTTATATTCCTAAGCTGGATAAAATCGTCTGTGAACAGTAAAAGTGAAATACCATAACGAACGTCATCGGATCGAAGGTGGTATCCACAAGCTAGAAATACGCAGAACACTTACCGCAGTAACTCGATTACACTCTAAAATATGAGAAGAGATAATCAGAAATTCAGAAGTAGAAGATATGGAAAAGATTGATTGAAAATGGAACGAGAGAGCGTCCAATCATTTATCATTCACTTAATTTATTTTCTCAGATCACCAGTGATATCGATGCATTTCGAAAGCAATACAATTCCAATATAACACTGGCAGTGTAAAGTGTCATGGTGTTCTACAATTCGTCAGAAATATCTGATATATTTGTTATCTAATATCCTAATTATATTATACATAATGCAAATACAACAATTATATATGATATATATTATATATGATATATTTGTTATCTAATATCCTAATTATATTATACATAATGCAAATACAACAATTATTGCCAAACCTTTAATTGCATTATTTTGATTATCAGATACATTGATGAGAAAATACCAAACTAATGTTATAATAATTCATGGAATGTAATAAATAGCATTGTGCATTTTTCCAGAACGTAACCGGCAAATAACTAAATAAAAAAAATTCCCTCATGTTCTCGTAGTTGACAGCATGTTTGATAAAACTAGACAGAATTGTGAATGTGTGCCAGTGAACCTCCCGCCGTTATCGACCACTTCCGCCCGGCACGGCCCTTGTCCACATTCCTTAGGGGAATCACAACACTTATTGGGGTATCACACCACACCACACTTTGTATCGTCACTTTGCTATGATTTAATTATTCCCCGGTGTTTTGCCAAGGATACAAGATTTTTGCATTCTTATCAGAATCTATACTGAAGATACATTTATTTAGGTCACATAATTCTAATGGTTTTCTGTTACTCATAAGCTATCAAACCGGAATTGCAGGAACTCAAGTATATGTGATACCAGGTTTACGCACCTTGATATACTTACAATAATTGTGATGAACATACATATAACAACAAATCAATACATTTAATTAAATGTGAAACAAAACATGTATGCATACAGAATAATAGAAACTATGCTACATTTATATAAGGTTTAAGGTTGTTATTAGGACATTTTCAGTCGACAACCAGACCAATCAAGAACACCGGTTCTAAACAGGGATTTGTTGACATACTTGTAAGTTAAATTTTATTAGATCCTGCCCGATACAGACATTCTACATGTACTTAAATTCGTTAGTATTTATGGGAATGACATCTTTTTGATTTACAAAGAGTAGGTCATATTTTATGATTTACTGTTTTTCTGATACTGAAATATGTAATTATTCTAAAATTATTCAAACTTGATAGCATTTATGAAGGACGCAATATTATCTCTTATGAAAATAATATTCAGGGTTAAACATTTATCACATAGCCAACTGCCTTTTTTTGTACTGCTGAGCTAGGTCATGTATTAACTGTAGGCTATATTATGATATCAGAACTAGAAAACCATTCACTGTATTTGTGTATGCCTATTATTTGTATTATTATTTTTGTGTGTATGTGTTATGGGAGAACCAGCACTGTAAATTAATATACTGTAGAAGCAAGTATTTGCCTATAAATTGCAGTATATATATATATGCAGTAAGAAAGGTGTAAAATAAATTTCAATAATTACTAGCTTTTTATTTTCAGAATTATGCAACGTATCCGGCCCTTTATAAACAAAATAAGACCTATGAATACTGAAAAACACACCAAATCTTAGTAAAATCATCTAGTAAAGGACAAAGTAAATGTAAAAGAGGACATGGTAGAGTAAGGATGTATTTCTTGTAGCAGTTCAAAGTTTACCCTTTTTTAAAAGTATCACTTAATACTGACGGCAATAGGTTCTGTATTTACTAAGTACAGATGTTTGTGGTTGCAAGATTACAATTTGAAAATCCATATATTTGGAGAATTATGGTACGTAGAACTGAATAATTGAATTCGCGCAATGCTAACCACATTACAAATAATACGCTTCTCTCTGCATGCGGAGAGAGATACATTTATAAAAAAATATCAGCGTGCACCCATAATTCTGTTGATATTTACCGCTCTGTAACATTCAAATTCATCAATATATATATATATATATATATATATATATACCGGTATATATAATACTGTATAATATATATATATATATACCGGTATATATATACACGGTATATATATATATATATATATATATATACCGGTATATATATATATATATATATATATATATATATATATACCGGAATATATATATATATATATATATATACCGTACAGGGTGACCCAAAAAAACTCCCACGTTTCAAAGGTAAATGAAAAAAAAATGGTTAAAGATAATCAAAATATTATTTGCACACATGAAACTTCATTCAATACAGTTTTTATTCATCATGTCTTAAATATGACATCCTCCAAATAGTGGCCGTCGTTGTCTATCTAAATCACCTACAGACGGGTTATTTATGTCTGGATTTGCTCAATTTTAAACCACAAGTACACTTTCACCCGCTGAATCCAAAGGCACAAACAACATTCAAATTGGACCATTACTTTAGGATTACTTTCAATTTTGAATCAAATTCCAGAAACGCCGGAAATGAGCACTTTTTCAACTTTTAAAGTCTTCTGTAGCCCAAACTAAAAGTCCAAATTAATTCTACCTGGTGCCATTCGATTTCTCTCGCCCAACACCTTCCATACATGGTGGTATATTCCATTTTCGAAAAGCCATTTGCCCAGAATTAAACTTTATTTTTATAAAAACCTTGGGTTTTAGTCCAGGCGAATAGCAACCTTAAGGGCTTACACACACAGCTCGACGATCATTGCAAGTGCTTAGGGAAATGTTTCCAGATCGGGTGATCTCGTTGGGTGGCCGGCCCATTCCCTTGACCTCATCCCTTGTGATATTTTTCTCTGGGGCTACCTTAAATCACGAGTGTATACTCATCGACCCCAAACTCTTGAAGCCCTTAAGGTTGCTATTCAGCAGGAGATAGCCGCTGTTCCACCAAACATGACCCGTCAAGCCATGGCAGCCTTCAGGAATCGCCTTCAAACGTGTATAGACAATGACGGCCCCCATTTGGAGAATGTCATCTTTAAAACTTGATGAATACAAACTATATTGAATGAAGTTTCATGTGTGCAAATAATATTTTGATTATCTTTAACCTTTTTTGTTTAATTTACCTTAGAAATATGGGAGTTATATATATATAATTGTTCAATAGGTGACATTATGAGAGTGAGGGTCTGAGTCTAGGGGATGAGACAGTGAAGCACGGACGCGAAGCAGCTTCAGAGATGGGGCTGCTTCGACCATTGAGTGGGTGCTTCACATGCCTCTCTCCCTAGACTGGAATGAAACCTCACAGGTTTCACCGTGTTGAGAGGTATAATGTACAGGCTATCAGCCTATGCCCGAGAGGGAGTAGTTAGAATAATATATATATATATATATATATATATATACTGTAAATATATATATATAAATATATACAGTATATATATATATATATATATATATATATATATATATATACTGTATATATATATATATATATATATATATATATATATATATATATGCTTCACATGTCTCACTCCCTAGACTGGAATGAGACCTCACGGACTTCACCGTGTTAAGTGGTAGAATGTACAGGCTATCAGCCTACAGCCTATGTAGTTAGGGAATTTTAGCAATATTTGTTTACCATCTGGGAAAAAATTTGTTACCAAAAGATTTCTTCACCATTGTGTTCCTATAGGTGTCTAGTAACACCTCTGAATTTATCCACAGCCAAATCCTTGGGGAAAATTTTTGAGAGCCAATCAAAGTTGGGGTGCCCGGCGGGCCCGGGCGAAAAAAAGTGAGAAAAATATTTTGCCAATAGTAGCTTGTGGGATGTCTAACTAGGGGTTTTTGGGGGTGCTGAATCGATTCCAACTATTAGTTTTGAGTGAAATTGACTCCTTGTCCATAAAATGTTAATATGGCATACTTAGACTAAGGGTTTTAAGTGTCAAATTGATTCTAACCATTCAATTCGAGATTACTGTTGATAGTTACACACAATCTATTAATGTGGATGTCTGGACTTATTATGTATGATATGTTTGTGTTGTCAAAAAGGAAAATTGTTTACCAAATTGTCTTTTATTTCAGAACACTATGGAATATAATACCACAACTTCCCTTGGTTTGAGGTGCTTCATCTGTGGTGGCCCTGAGACTGAGATGCAAAAGCTTTCAAAAGTCACTCCCAAAGGCTATCCGCAAATATTATCATATTCAGAGAGTGTGAATGAATCAGCGCTGATCAGCAGACTAAATGAGGACTGGAAAAACGGAGATGACCCCAAGCTGTCATTACGTTTGACCTGCCAATATGGCTGAAAGCAACTCAAATAGTCTTCCAGTCTGATCTGCCCATCATCACAAGACTAGGCGGATTTCATCTCCTGAAAAGCTTCCTGTACTCTATCGGGATGATCATGGCAGATTCAGGGCTGCAGGAGCTGATACAGCTAGTTTACCCAGGCACCAACACTTCAGAACATATTCTCTCAGGAGGGTCTTATGCCAAGGCCATCCGGTTTCACCTTCTTGCATCAGCCGCAATTACCAAGTTTGCGCTGAGAGATGTTGTGTTCAGCAAGCAGGAGTACGAAGATATGGAGCACTTCATCAGGAATACAAAAGATATAAGTTCAAAGGACACACCAAGGATAGTCACTGTGTTCAAGGAGAGGATGGAGGAGAAGTTGAAGACCTTGGCAGAGGGAGGAAGGACACCTGCACTCTGGGTCTGGTACTACAACAGAATCGACCTCATCAAGGTATTTATCAGGAGTGAGCGTGTTCCAGACCACACAAGTCACCTCAGCTGCATCATTGGCATGCTCAACACTTTTGCAGCAGCAGGTCACCATCATTACGCAAAGGGAGCAAGGCTCTATGTACAGCTGATGCAGCAGCGACAGGACAGTCTCGTGTTCCAAGAAACTCTATCCAAGTTCATTGTGTATGGCAATCATGTAGTCCGGTTCTCAGACCATGAGTGGTCAGGTACATGGATTGACATCACAATAGAAACCACACTTATGCGCGAGGCCAAATCCTCAGGCGGTCTAAACAGAGGGCGGTTCCGGAATGAATCTGCTCACAAGTCGGGTTCAGACTCTGAACCACTTCTCGTTCATTCACCAGAAGCTTGAGGGAGGAATCAACAAACCTGAGGTACCTATCCACACAGACGTCACAAGAGCCCAGATGAAGAAAGACAATGATGCTGTTAACGCCATAGTTGGATGGTTGGACGAAGTCAACCCTTTCGATTCCACAAGGGACAAGAAGACCCTGGTATCTTTCTCAACTGGGTTCAACAGCACTCATGGAGACTCAGTCAATGCTGATAAGGCAGAAGAGGTTGGTAGAGCCATGCAGGCCAAGATGGATGGGAAAACTGTTCTGGATACAATGGAAATCAAGCACAAAGTCAAGTCATTATCAAGCCTCAGATCTGGACCCAATGTAAATGGAGAGAAGCTGGTCATTGACTCACTCAAGCTCTTCAACCGTCTCATAATCCTTAGTGAACGTGAAGTCAAAACCAAAGAATCTATGCGCTTTGAGTTGACGCCAACACCAATGTCTCTATTTGACAAAAATCAGATGTTGCGAAAGCCAGACAAGGCTGCCCTAGCAAGGTTCCTGAGGGCATTTGTGGAGCCTGTCGAAAAACCTCCCTCCACATGCCTGGTAATTGATGGTGGTTGGCTCCTGCACAGCATCAGATGGGAGGCTAACGTCACATGGAAGGACATCGCCGAGAGCTACCTCTGGTTTGTGAAGTCAATGGGTAGCCAGCATCTCCGGATCACTGTGGTCTTTGATGGATATGGTAACTCTACCAAGGACCATGACCACCTGAGGCGTACAAAGAAAGCATGCTGTGACATTCTGATTCATCCAGACATCAAAAGCATTGTTCCAAGAGAAAAGTTCCTCGACAATACGAACAACAAGGCCCAGTTGGTTCTGCTCCTTGCTGAGACATTCAAAAGGAGTGGGATAGTGTACAACAATGCTCCAATGATGCAGATACCTCTATCGTGCGAGTAGCTCTAGATGAGGCAAGAGAATCCCCAGTTGAGGTAAGAGCCGAGGACACAGACATCATGATTATGCTCGTCTATCATGCTGCAAACCACTCGGTCTTTCTCACTACTGCCAAAGACACATCTTACAATATCAGAAAGATCCGGGAAGCCGTCCCGGAGAGATACCGTAAATATCTGATCTTCCTACACAGCTTCTCTGGCTGCGATAGAGTGTCAGCGATTTCCGGGTTTAGTAAACCAGCTTTGCTCAGCAATCTCTGCAAGACTGACAAAGCGGAGAGAGCAATGGATGTGTTTCTAGACATCAGAGCCGTGAAAGGTGACATCATCAAAGCTGGCTGTGAACTGTTCAAGCTTATTTTCCACGGAAATCAACCTGAAGATTTGGAAGACTTAATATTTTAAATCTTCAGCAAGCGGGCTGCTGCTGGAACCATCAAATCTGAGAGACTGCCTCCAACTACAGGAGCTGCAACACAGCACGCTTTCCGGGCATATCTCCAGACTAGAGATTGGCTACTGCTACAAACTCCATCACTGAATGTCTTGGAGTATGGATGGAAACTAGGAAAGCAAGGTTATACACCAGTCCCTTCAACAGATCCCATTGCACCGGACTACCTTCTGAAGTTTGTTAGCTGCAACTGTGCAGGGGATTGTGACACACTCAGGTGCTTCTGTAAAAAGCAAGGAGTCAAGTGTATTTCTGCTTGTGGGAACTGTCATGGTAACTCTTGCCATAACATCAACCACCCAGATGATAAGAGTAGTGAGGGAGATGCAGGGGAGTTGGATGAGGATTGTTAACTTTGAAACTGATTAAGACAGATTTTGATATTGTGCAATGTGCATTTCATTTGTAATATTTCAATATAACCACTTTATATGGACAAGGAGTCAATTTCACTCAAAACTAATAGTTGGAATCGATTCAGCACCCCCAAAAAACCCTAGTTAGACATCCCACAAGCTACTATTGGCAAAATATTTTTCTCACTTTTTTTCGCCCGGGCCCTCCGCCGGGCACCCCAACTTTGATTGGCTCTCAAAAATGTTCCCCAAGGATTTGGCTGTGGATAAACTCAGAGGTGTTACTAGACACCTATAGGAACACAATGGTGAAGAAATCTTTTGGAAATAATTTTTTTCCCAGATGGTAAACAAATATTGCTAAAATTCCCTAACTAATGCTCGAGAGGAAGTAGTTGAAAAAAAAAATATATATATATATATATACCGGTATATATATAAATATATATATATATATATATATATATATATATATATATATATATATATATATATATATATATATATATAAACAGTATATAATTTGTATATACAGTGTATATATCTTTCCCTCATCCTATGACTTAAATTGCTTCAAACTCCATGTGTCTAGAGTCTAGACATTCTGGCTCGAGCATTCCTTGATTTTGGCCCTGTCACTTTTTCACCTCTGGGTGAGGCACCCGTCACAGGCAGTTTTGCCATTTGTCTCCCTCATCCACATAGAAAAAGAAAAAAATATATTTATATATATATATATATATATATATATATATATATACTGTATATATATATATATAAAATCAAACGTAATGAAGCCATAACACTTATCCTTTGATCTAGCTACTATTTCCAATTGGGATAGAGAAACCCTTGTTGCATTTAATGCTTCCAAGACCCAATTTATCCATCATACTACCCGTCAGGAATCTCCAGAGGACAATCCCTTATTCTTCTACAATACAAAAATCAATCCTTCGTCCTCTCTCAATATTCTCGGTGTCTCTTTTTCTTCTGCTCTCACTTGGAAGAACCATATTACCAGTTTTGCTAAGGCAGCCTCCCAGAAGCTGGGTGTGCTCAACCGCCTCAAGGGGTTCTTTACCCCTGTGCAGCTTCTTGCTCTGTACAGGGGCACAGTGCATCCTTGTATTGAGCATTGTTGACATGTGTGGAGTGGATCCTCTCACACCGCACTCCTAGACAAAGTAGAAAGGAAAGCCTTTCATATCATTAACTCCTGTCCACTCACCAACTCTCTGCAATCTCTCTCTCTTCGCCGCAATGTTGCATCTCTCTCGCTATTCAATCGCTACTACAATAATCAGTGTTCCTAGGAGCTTTCCCAGTGTATACCACCTCCTCTACATAGGGTACGTAGTACCCGCCTTGCAACACAATCCCACCCCTACTCTCCAACCCAAGAGTGAAACGCTATTCTCAGACTTTCTTCTATTCAACTGCTGAGCTCTGGAACTCTCTCCCAGAATCAGTCTTTCCCTCTACCTATGACTTAAATTGCTTCAAACTCTGTGTGTCCAGGCATTTTAGCTCGAACGTCCCTTGATCTTGGCCCTGTCACTCCTTCAAGTCCGGGGGAGGCACTCGCTGCAGGCAGTTATGCCTTTTGTCTCCCTCATTCACATAGAACAAAAAATAAAATACAATATATATACTGTATATATATATATATATATATATATATATATATATATATCTCAAAATCATGTTTTGGTTCTTAAATAACACTTATTACTTATTCTTTTGATGACTATGACATCCAATATCCACTTGCCATATAACCAACATAGCAAACATTTATTCACCATTTAAAGTATATTTTTCTGGATACTAATTTGCTTCAGTCACGAACTACCATCAACATTCACTATCTTTCACATAAGCTGAACTGGACTTGGGCATTGCCATCATACCATTATACAATATTTAGTTCATTTTCATCTGAAGGTCGAATAAAGATTGAACATCAAACTACTTTATATGATGGACTAGTATTTGATTGTGTGTGTGTGTGTGCATGTGTGTGTGTTCAGAGTTAACCAGTTGACTAGAGGGGGACTCTCCTTTGCTAAACAAATGTCTTATGTTATGCAAAAAAAAAAAAAAAAAAAAAAAAAAATATATATTGATTTTAATGTAGTAACTGAAGTTATAATGGTCTCGATTATTTGATATCCTTTCCAATTATCATGTTGTTCTCAAGTGCTAGTCAGAATGCAATTTAAATCATGTAAACTTTCTGAAAGAAGAAGCCCCATACCTTTGACTGTTTTATACCATTGTATTAATTTGTTGCAGGTTACATGGATGCCCAGGGTAGGTTCAACCCACACCTCCAGGAGCACTTCTTCTTGACCGACCCCGACCACCTCATCCACACACACTTTCCTTACCACACCACCGAGCAAAATTATCACAGGTCTGTATGTCCACTTCACCATTAAGATTAATTATTGTTCTAAATACTGTATAAGTGTATTTACAGTTACACTCAAAGTCATATCTTAACTTCAACCTTAATTTTCACTCTCGACATTAGAAACTAAAAGCTAAAATAACCACAATTAAAAAAACAACAATTGAGTATAAATGCTTCTTTATGTGTGGCAGGGATTTTTTGTTTTTTTTTGTTTTTTGTATTACAGAGCACCACATTTCAGATAATGGAGGTATGACACGACTTATGAACGTTACTGAAAATGCTATAAAAAAAGTGCAAAACGATAAACTGCGGCATTCTATAATACTACACATGATATGGACGCTACGACACAAACCAAGAAAATCAAAATAAAACGTTACACAATACCTTTTTTATTTACATATCTATTACTTGCACGGTTTCTCTTCTGAAACTACATGGAAAAATATACGTAGAATACCGCATAACAACACAATTATCACTTCACGTAGTTCAACATAAACTATACAGTAAACTATAAGGAAGGTGTCAATATGGAGCAGCAGTTATGCAGCGGATTCAATAGGAGTTTGAAAATTGTTGCGAGTTTTCAGTTAGATATTGAGGAACTTGTGTAATTAATTCCTGGTTTAGGTTAATCATTTGGTATTATTAGTCACTTTAATTGCAATTGCGTCATTATAGAGATGATCATAATATATTATTAAACACCATTGCAGCATATCTGTACTCAAATTTTGTGACATAAAAATCGTGTTGTAAAATCAGATCGTGTGATTAAGGCTTAGATCACTGGCACTATACTAAAAAGCCACACCCATTGGCTACGGGAAACGTTCGGGGATGTCCTAGCAATATAAGGCAATTTACAGGATCTTAAAGCCTATTGAAGCCTGTGGGGACAAGTGTAAGGGAGCGGTAGACTCCCCTCCGCTCTCCAGCATGGCTGTCGGGGCACTGAGACTCGAGCCTCACATCTCGCAAAACAATGCAGCGCTGACAAAGGCAAATGTAGAGGGACATTGATCAAAATTAGCAAATATTTGCCTATATCTAGGGTAGCGCTGCTGGTGAATCGTGCGCGCTACGAAGCTCGTCCTGGCGTCATTTTGAAGCTATTTTTTTCTAGATTTTGTCTGACTACATTTCATTTCATTTAGACAATTGTTTAATAATTCAGGAGTGCCTGAATGATCCCTAATATAGCAGAAACAGGCAGACATAAGCCCGCAGCCTAAGTGTTAAGTGTATAGTGCCATACGCCACATATCAATCAAGCAATCAATGGTGGGCATATGCTGTGACATCGCGTAGCTGCACTCACTCTCCGACCCCACTCCGGGGATCCTCCCGGGAGAGACTCCAGGCATCTGCCTGGCCCATATCAAGTATCCTATCACATGATTGGCTGACTTGCCTCGGCCATGAGTTCCTTGGTATTCCCCTAGGCCTCCTGCACTAATAGTTGTCTTCTATAGAGACCACCTGGTGAGCAGGGTCTGCTTTAAGGAAGCGAACCACATGCACATATAGCCGAAGTTGGCGTTCATGGGCCATGCAACTAATATATCTTGAATCACTTTTATGGAGTAGTTGGTGGTTTGAGACGTAATCATTCCAGTGATAGCCCATTATCCTGTGAAGACATTTACTACCATAGTAGTTGATGTGTCTCTTCAACTCGCTGTTAAATAAGTGTCCATGTCTCACATCTATATTATAAGACCGGGAGCACCAGCAAATTAAAGATCCGCAGCTTTGGCATTCTGAACAGGTATCAACAACGCCATATACTTTTGTTGAGTGAATTCATTACTCCTTATGCTAAGCCGAGGCGATGATTGACATCATAGCCCGACTCATCACTATTATGGATCACGCTACCAAGATAAGTAAATTTATCCAAGATCTCTAAATCCGCACCACATGCATGAACAGATTGAACTGCATCATCCAATAAGTCACCAAATGCTTGAACTTTGATCTTAGTCCAAGAGACCTTTAATCCCAATGGCTCCGACTCCTCGTGTAGTGAGAACATCTAATGTCTCCGCTTGGATTATTGCGTCATCTGCAATATCACGATCTGTGATCCTGAACTTGCCGATGTCTGTTCCTCAGCAACTCTGCCCAACTGTTCAGCTCAGTAACCAGTCCATACAAGTGTTCAAAAGTGTAGATGCCAGAACACACCCGCCTCATACCTGAATTCACAGGGAAGAAGGAAGATTTTCCCCCACCACACCTGACAGCACTCTCTGTTTCTGTATATAGTCCAGACACCAGGTCAATAATCACCGCAAGAATCCCACGTAACTGTAGTAGCTCCCAGAGCATCTCTCTGTGCACTGAGTCAAATGCCTTTTTGAGATCAACATAGACTGTAAGCAGCACTTTTTGCAACTCAAGTCAGCGTTCCACGAGTACCCGGAGCGCCAGAATCCGGTCAATTGTTGATTTCTTGGTTGTAAATCCAGATTGCTCAGGGCTCTGCTCCTTTAGCAGGTGGCCTCGGATTCACACCAGCAGAATATGGGCGAAAACCTTGCCTGGCACACTGAGCAGTGTAATACCACGGTAGTTATTGCAGTCTTGTCGGTCCCCTTTCGCTTTCTAGACAGAGGTGACCAGACCCCTTCTCCAGTCAAGAGGAATGGTACCAGTCTGCCATACAGCAGTCAGGACCGCATATAACCCATGGACCATGGACTCACCCCTAGCTTTTAGCACTTCTTCAGGAATGCCACAAATACCAGGGTCTTCCCACCCTTCAGCTTAGCCACGGCCTCCCTTACCTTGGCAAGGGAGGGAGGGTCTTCATTATTTGGTGGATCAGGCACTGGTGGTTGGACATCCACTGGAAGAAGCTGTCTGTTGGGAGCACTGGCCATGTACAACTGCTCAAAGTCCTCAGCCCAACAGACTCTGTACTCATAATCACTCGATACAAGTTGGCCATCCGCCATCCTAACTGAACTAGCTTGTGGGATAGTTTCTTCAGGGCTCGGTAAGCAGGCTGGAGGTAATTTGCAAATAAATAACCTTCGACCTCCTCAGCGATTCCCCTAACATACCTCTCTTTGTCTCACTTCAGGTAAGTTCTTGCTTTGTGAGACAGGGCCCTGTGCTGACCCAGATCTCCATCCAATCTGGCAGCACGACTCTTTTCTATTATGCCCAGTGTCTCACCCTATAGGTGACCCCGGCTTGACCCCGGCTTGACACCAATGCATTCATCAGTTGCTGACAAGGCTCCATGCCTAAAATGTTCCCACAATTCTACAGGATCCTCGTGGGAGCCAAGTGATTAAAGCCTGTTTGAGTCTGCCACTGCATACTCCCTTGCACACTCCTAATTTTTGAGCCTATCAAGATGAAACCCAGGGATTTTGAGTCGTAGCTTCAGTATAGCAACATCAAGCCTGTGGTCGGTAGCAAAGAACTCAGCACTCCCTGTAGATCTGGAGGATCCTCCAATGAGTGCTTACGAGTATGTGATCGATCTCGTTGGCCACACCACCAGCATTAAAGTATCAACTTCAGCAGTGTAGATCTAGTCTCTGAAACCAGGACCCTGCAATCCTCAGCTTCCTGGACCTTGCGAAGTTCAGGAAAAGAGAACTGTTGATATTCCTGGTGCCAGAGCTGTGAGGACCGACACATACCTCGTAGAAAGCCCTATCTGTGCCAGTAAAGTCCCCAAGGAAAACGAGTGTGTCCCGTGGGTGGAACTCTTCAACAATAGAGTCGAGCTTTGTGTAGAACCATTCTTTTTCTTCTAAATTTCTCATCTCGGTAGGAGCATACACTGCAATTGGAGAAATGAAGCCCTTCATATGTTTCATCCTCACCAGCAGTAGACTCTCATCAACAGGCGTAACCCCCACAACTGTGGGAACCAGGGTGGAAGAGATCACATCAGCCACCACACTGTGGCAAGCACCATTGCTACAGCCAGACTAGTAGTATGTGTAACCATCGCAGCTGATCTCATCGTTGCCAGGCCGCCTCACCTCAGAAATAGCCACTATGTCAATCCTCAGTCGCCGCAGCTCTCCAGATAGTGGGGGTAGTTGGTCATCAAACGAGAGAGTCAAAATGTTCCAAGCTTCAACCCTAAGACCGATCCAAAAGTTAAGCCCCGGTGCTGGTCTTTGGGATTGAGATTAATTTGCGCTGCCAAGTTCACCAAACACAATACTAATATGCTATAAAGAAAAAAATAAAGAAATGATTAAATCATATAATAACAAACTAATACAACAAACGAAATGTCAAGGAATGAATGTATTTTTTTTTTTTTTTTTTTTCGAATATGATTGAACACTTCGTACCCAATAATGACTTATGAAAGGAAGGTCTGTCACCCCAGATATTGTCACGTAGCAGCTTGACTGTGGTCATTCATAAAAATGCCAGTTGATGATTGAATTGTGATTGTAATAGGTATTGCTTGATATTACCAGGTCTCTTATTTTGTTCTCTTTCTATCTAATTGGTTGATGATATTTATTTACCTTTTGAGGGGAATTTAGTGACTATACTGAATTAATTCATAATTAATGTTTTCATTGCATCTTTCGGAGAACATTTATCTCTTGAAGTAGTTTTTTCAGTCTTCTATCCTTAACTGTAGTCATACAAGAACATTTAATAGGGTATATATCAGAGACACATTATTAGATTAAACACATTTTAAAGTAACGTCAATTTTCTGTTGGTTTGCATGCCTAATGCATCTTTATTTTTAATTTTGTAGATTATAATCGTATATAGATAAATAATAATACAAAAAAGTGTCACAATGAACTAAACATTTTATAATAGCTCTAGAAGATGTCATCCTCCAATTAAATTCGTCGTTATATAATTTAATCACATTACACCTGCCATTACCTTCCTCCCCTCCTCCCCTACCAGATGGCAGCTCCTGGAGATGCCTCTGAGCCTGGAGGACTTCAACTCACTGCCAAAGGTGATGCCGGAGTTCTGGGCTTGCGGACTTAGGCTCAACCGGCCCGCGTACAGTCCTATAGTCTTCAGGCACCAGACTGAACTCACTTTATCCGCCGCAACACTCGTCAGATACAAGTATAAGTTCTACCCGGCCGACCAGGTGAGCTATAGATGGACAGATAGACAGAATGATTTGGCTAACTAGGGCCAAGTGTAGATTTCATTGCTGTATATTGCGTTATTACGGAAGGCTGAGGTATTTATACGAAAACACCAATATCCAGAAATTGTAGCATAATACTCGAGCTAGATATCTATACTGGTTTTAAACTATATGCCTGACCATTTAACCCACCTCCCAGCCTTAGTATACCTAATAAGCCAAGTACTGCGCCAAGACAGCTGAGTTTTTTTCTCACTCCCCAACCCCTTCTCTTTCCACCACCACTTCAGATAAATAATTGGTACGTCGCGAGACATAATGTATCTGCAATGAATCTGCCCTTAGGTGCGTTTGTGAAAATAAAGTGAGATAGGTTCTGTTTCTGAAATGTTTAATGTTAGTTCAACCCTTGAGAATATTATAACTTTCTGACTAATTACAAATATATAGATTTGTTTTCAAAGTTGCCGCAATTCAATGGTCTTCAATGGGTGACATAGCAGATTGTTTGTGTTGTGCTGAACTTCTTGAAGTTCTATATCGGAAGAACGAACCTAGTACAGCTCAGGTCGTAAACAGTTTTTCACTCACAAGATGGTGTTACTTTCTCCCTTGAATATTGCGAGGAGTTGGGTAATTCTGTACAGTAGGTCGTCTGCCAACACAACAATAGCCTTGATGACCCAAGGCCTTCACAGGGGTGATTAACCAACTAGGAACTTAGATATATTGCTTCTGCATTATTAGCTCTCTCCTTTTTGGACATCACTCAGTAGGAACCTTTAAATCTTTAAAGAATCTTACATTCTTGGCTTATTTCTAATGTCTAATCCTTCTACTTTTGCTGTAAACCTTTTCTCTCCGTTGGGCTTTTCCGATCATAACCTTAACTCTGTTACCTGTCCAGCTATTTCTCGAGTATGGCCATCCGATCCTCCCAGCCGGCGGCGCTTGTGGCACTTTGGCGCTGCCAACTGGGAGGCTCTTCGGCAGTACTTCTTTGATTTCCTATGGAATTATTTTTGCTTCCGGGCCCGGGGACCCTCGGAGTGTGTCGAGAGCTTTACCGAGGTAATCCTCTCAGGCATGGACGCATACCTTCCATTTCTTCTCTCAGTCTAATGCCAACAAATCTTGGTTTACTCATGCCTGTTCTACTGCTGTCCGCAATAAGGAGGAAACATTCAAATGGTGCCATCGCCTTCAAATTCAAGTATCTCGTACTTTTTATGTTTCTGCCCGGAATCAAACCAAATCTGTTCTTCAACTTTCAAAAATCTCTTTCATCAATAATAAGTGTTCTGAACTTTCCAACTCTACCTCTTCCAAAGCTTTCTGGCATCTAGCCAAAAACCTCTCCAACAATTTTACTTCCTCATCTTTACCTCCTCTTTTCCACTCTGATGGCACCACGTCTTCCTCTTAGAAAACTAAACTCTTCGCTCAAACTTTTGCTAAAAACTCCACCTTGGATGATTCCGGTGCTGTCCCTCCCTCTCCACCCCCCTCTCTCTTACTTATGCCTAATATCATAGTCTCTTCTAGGGATGTACTTTTTACCTTCTCTGGGCTTAATACCAAGAAGACGTAAAGATCAGATGGTGTTCCCCCTGTTGTACTCAAAAACTGTTCTTCCATGCTGACTCCTTGCTTAGGCAAACACTTTTGTCTCTGTCTTTCCTCTAATGTCATTCCTTCTTGCTGGAAGTTTGCTCTCATTCAACCTGTCCCAAAGAAGGATGACCGCTTTCAACCCACTAACTATCATCCAATTGTTCTCATTTCTTGCATCTCTAAATATTTTTAAAATATTCTGAATTTTATATTTCTTATCGAAAGCCTTCAAAAGAGTCTGGCATAAATCTCTTATCTCCAAACCACCCTCCATCGGTTTCTATCCCTCCATCTTTGCCTTTGTCTCTCATTTCCTTTCTGGCCATTTCATAGCTGCAGTTGTGGATGGCCATTGCTCACTTACTCAATCTATCAACTCCGGTATTCCTCAGGGTTCTGTCTTGTCTCCATTTCTCTTTCTAATATTCATAAATGATGTTCTCAAGTGCACCTCCAGTCCTATCCCCTCATTTGCTTATGTCTCTACCTTACACTCTTAAGTAGTTTTCCACAACGACCCAGCAAACAATCCCTCAACAATTCACGTGATGAGGCCATAGCATGCCTATCTTCTGATCTATCAACTATTTCCGATTGGGACAGAAAAAATCTTGTTACTTTCAATGCTTCCAAAACCAAATTTCTCCATTTATCTACCTGTCAAGAACTTCCACACGTCTATCCCTTATGCTTCAACAATACACAATTCAATCCTTCATCTTCTCTCAGTATTAATGGTGTTTCATTGTCTTCTGGTCTTTCTGGGAAAAATCATATTACCGCTTCTGCTCCTCACAAGTTAGGTGTATTCAACCGTTTCTGTAGGTTCTTCACCCGCGTTCAGCTTCTTGCTCTGTATAGAGGCACAGTGTGCCCATGCATTGAGTAGTGTTCGTATATGCGGGGAGGGTCAACCCATTACGCACTTCTCGAAAGTCAAAAGCATTTTGTCTCATCAACTCACCTCGTCGTACTAATTCCCTGCAATCTCTTTCTATACACCGCAATGTTACATCTCTCTCACTCTTCTTAGTCTTCTACCACTATTAAAATAATCAGTGTCCTTCAGAGCTTTCTCAGTGTATACCTTCTCCCTTACAGAGAGTGGGGTGCACCCGCCTTTCAACACACTCCCACCCCTATTCTGTCCAACTCTCTAACACAAGATTTACCCTATTTTCCAAGTCATTCTTCTACTCAACAAGCAAGCCTTGGAACTCTCTCCCGGAATCTGTCTTTCCCTCATCCTATAACTTAAACTGCTTCAAGCTCTGTGTTTCCCGGCATTTTTACTCAAACATACTTTAAATTTGGCTCTGTCACTCTTTCAACTTTGGGGAGATACTTATTACAAGCAGCTTTGCCTTTTGTCTTCTTTATTCACATAGGGAAAAATTAAAAACAAAAAAATACTGCCTGGCAGGGTATAGCTCTGTTCAACCTTCTACACCTACCTAGGGAACTATGACTGTAACTGTGGCCATCCCAATGGGGGACTTTCGATCATGGCATCACAGGTCTACTTTCAACAGTAATAGTGTTGTTTCCACAAAAAATAAAGTAGCATGTCATATACTCATTGTATCAATTTATTCATGATGGTGATATGTTACATGTTTTGATATACGTAGATAGTTACCGAATAATAATATAACATAAGTCATAATTTATAACGTGGCGTTCGACAGTTGCCATTTTTGCAACTCTCCTAGCTTACTCGTGGTTTTATATATATATATATATATATATATATATATATAGATATATATATATATATATATATATATATATATATATATATATATATATATATATATATATATATATATATATATATATATATATATATATATATATATATATATATATACTGTATATATATATATATATTTATATAATTATATATATATATATTTAAATATATATGAGTGTGCCATCTGTGTGTCATAAGAGGCGACTAAAGAGGTTGGGTCGGTGGGCTTGCGACCCCCACCCGGAAAAATATACATAGCAACAATGAACGAACAATTGGCCTTAAATGCGGACGGACCCTGTGTTGACGAACCCCGACCGACTATGGACAAGCCTACGGACATTCTGAGAATAGGGACATGGAATGTGAGTGGCATGAATGATGGCACAAAAGAGAGAAAGGTACTGGAAGTGTTAGTGAATGCCAGGCTGGATGCATGTGGAATGACGGAGACCAAATGGAAGGGTACAGATGTGAGAGAGTGGGAGTGTGGAATGTGTGTGTGTGCTGGAGAAAGTGAGGGAGCAGCGAGAGAAGGTGTGTGTTTGTTTGTAAGTAACAAATGGAAGGAGTGTGTATGAGAATATGGGTCTGTGGGTTCAAGGATTGTGTGGGTGAGAATGAAAGTAGGAATACAAACGTGGGTGATTGTATGCGTGTATGCCCCGACAGAGGATATACTTGAAAGAAAGAAAGAGAAGTTCTGGATGAATGTTGAGGCGTGCCTGGAGAAGTTTGACAAGAATGAAAGAATATTTCTGATTGGGGATATGAATGGTAAGGTGGATAATAGGAAAGTTGAAGGAGTGGTGGGAGGGTGGGGGGTACCTTCAGAGGTGAATGGGAATGGTAGTGCACTTGTGGACGTATGTGTGGGGAGGAGGATGTGGATAGCCAACACCTTCTTGCGACACAGGATGATACACAGGTACACATGGAAAGTGGTGTGGACGATGAAGGATAAGACAGTGGTGGAACGAAAGTCACTGATTGATTATATATGTGTGGATGAAAGAATGAAGAAATCTGTGATTGATGCTAGGGTGTATAGGGGTATTGGAGGGGGTCTGTCTGATCATTATGTAGTAGCAGCTAAGGTTAGGATACAAAAGAAGTGGGTGAGGAGAGCTGGAGGGAGGCGAGAGGAAGGTGGAATGGTGAGGAGGGTGGAGAGGCCACAGGAGGAGGAAATCAGGGAAGAATACAGGAGAGCAGTAGAAAGACGACTAGGTGGGTTCGACCTGGAAGATATGGAGGAAGTGGAGGAGATAAGCAAAGTGTTTAAGGAAGAGGTCTGTGCAGCATGTGAGGAGGTGTGTGGAGTGAGGAGAAGAGGGAGGGGAGTGAAAGGTACAGCATGGTGGACAGAAGAGGTAAAAATTGCTGTGGAAGATAAGAAGAAAACATATAGAGAGTGGTTGGGTAGTAGAGGGAATGAAGATTTGGAGAGGCAGAAACGAGCGAGGTACATGGAGAGAAAGAGAGTGGTGAAGAGAGTAGTGAAGGAATGTAAGAGAAGAGTAGATGAGTAATTTGGAAGGGATCTGAGTGTAAAATGGAGGGAGTGTAAGAAACTGTTCTGGAAAGAAGTCAAGAAAGTTAGGGAAGGTAGCAAGGGAAACAGTAAGAGTGTGAAAGATAAGAATGCGAGAATTCTAGCCGAGAAGCAAGAGAGAGTTGAAAGATGGAGGGAGTACTTCAACGAGTTGCCAAATGTAAGGAATGAAGAGCCAGCAAACATAGTTGGATATGGGAGGGAGAAGAGGAGAAGTAGTGGAGGAGGAGGTGGGGATCAGGAGGTCAGAAGTGTGGGAAGCCATGAAAAGAGTGAAGTTGGGGAAAGCACCAGGAACAGATGCAGTGTGTGGGGAAATGTTGAGTTATGGTGGTGAGATAGTGATCGAATGGGTATGGAAAATTTGCAAACTAGCATGGGAGAAGGGGAATGCACCCGATGACTGGAAGACTGGCATAATAGTCCCCCTATATAAGGGCAAAGGGGAAAGAGGAGTGTGTGGTAACCACCGAGGAATATATCTTTTAAGCGTAGTAGGGAAGGTGTACAGTAGGGTAGTGATTGAGAGAGTGAGAGTGAGAACGGAGAAATGGATAGGCGACGAGCAGGGAGGTTTTAGGAAGGGAAGAGGATGTGTAGATCAGAGTTTTACCCTGAATTGTGTTGTGGAGAAATATCTGGAGAAGAAACAAAAGGTGTATGTTGCCTTTATGGACTTGGAGAAGGCTAATGACAGAGTGGAGAGAGAAGGCATGTGGAAAGTACTTAGAATATATGGAGTAGATGGCAAGTTGCTGGAAGCAGTGAAGAGCATGTATGAGGGGGCAAAGGCGGCAGTATGTGTGGAGAATGAGCAGAGCGAGTTCTTTGACCTGAGTGTTGGGTTGAAACAGGGGTGTGTGATGTCCCTGTGGTTGTTTACTGTATATATGGATGGAGTCATGAAAGAAATACTAGGAAGAGCAGTGGATGTTGGTGTATCGCTGAAAAGGGAGGGAAATGAGTGGAAGCTGCCTATACTGCTGTTTGCGGATGATACAGTTCTGATGAGTGATAATGAATGGGAATTGCAGGGTCTGGTAAATGAGTTTGGAACAGTGTGCGAAAAACGGAATTTGAAGGTAAATGCGAGGAAGAGCAAGGTTATGGTCTTTAAAGTGGTGAAGTCACAGAGTGTGAGGTGAAGTTGAACGGTCAGGCTATGGAGATTGTCAGCTCTTTTAAGTATCTGGGCAGAGTGTTGATTAAAGATGGGACTATGGATGAAGAAGTGCGGGAGAGGGTGCAACAGGGGAAGAGGGTTGTAGGAACATTGAAAACAGTAACAAGAAATAGAGTGGTCAGTATGGAAGTGAAGAAGTCCTTGCATGACAGTGTGGTAATCCCGACACTAACTTACGGAAGCGAAGCATGGACGTTCGGGAAGAGACTCAGACCAAGAGTGAGAGCGGTGGAAATGAGTTACTTGAGAAGTGCGTGCGGAGTTACATGGAGGGATAGACAGATGAATGAGGAAGTAAGAAGGAGGTGTGGTGTGGAGGTAGATGTGCTGGAAAGTGTGAAAAGGAACAACTTGAGATGCTTCGGCCACATGGAACGTATGGCAAGTGAGAGATTGACTAAGAGGGTGTACGAGAGCGAGGTGGAAGGACAGAGAGGGAGAGGTGCACCGAGGGAGAGGTGGAAGGATGGAGTGAGGAAGTATATGAATGAAGGTGGTTCTGGTTGGGAGGTGGGGCGTCAACTCGCTGGGGACAGAGGTGCATGGGGGCGGTTGTTCGTGGCCACCCCTTCGGGGATCACGGCGTCAGGCAATAGATAGATAGATAGATATGAGTGTGTGTGTGTGTGTGTGTGTGTGTATTTCATAATGGAAGTTCCATTGGGAAATGCACAAATGCAAACCAAATAGTATAATAGAACTCGTGGTTAACGACAAGATACGTCTTGTTTGATGGCACCACAACCTGGGGATAAATGTCACAACACTTTATGTCATATGGTTCTCAGAGCGAGGAGTCCAGTATAAACCAGTGGATCTTCTGCACACTAAAGGAGGGCGGAGCTGTGGGCTCGTTCACGGTGTTGGCTCCGGAGAAGACTGACTTCATCCTCAAGATCTACGCCGGCTTGGAGGACTCGCTGAAGGACGACGGTTGTGCCTTGGACCACGTCGTCACTTTCCTACTCGTCTGTGAGAAGGTCGGTGCAAGGGAAAGAGAGAGAGAAAGATTGGCTATTATAACAAGTAGCGTCCCCTGGAGGTGGATTCACTAACGGTCGTACGATCCGAAAACTCCCTTACCGTTCCCTTACGACTCAACGCTGGTATTCACGAAGCGTCGTAGAGGCCATCTTTGATCGTAGGAAGCCCCTTTCGCAAAGGGGCCTATGCTAGGCCTATTTTGAAAAGGTAGATAGGCCTTGAGGTGTTGTGAATACAAAAATATTACCCTAGGCCTATTTTGAAAAATTAGGCCTAGGCTAAGTCTGGCATTTTGGCTTTGCTAGAACTGCCTGTGTAGGCATAGACATAGTAAAGTCTGGCATTTTGGTTTGGCTCGCCCTGTCTAGGTGTAGACATGGTAAAGTAGAACAATATAATGTGATTAACACCTTACGAGCGGCCTAGGCGGTATATAATATGTAGCCACCAGCGGGGTGTTTTTACCCAAAATAGGGCTGTTTACGTGATCATTTTCATGCCTAAATATGACCCAGAGCGTAAAACAAGTATCTATCCCTGAAAGGGCATAAACAGAGCTTTCCAATGACACCATAACGATCCTTTTATGATGGCTAGTTTTCTTGCAACAACCGCGCAACGCGAGTGCAAAAAGCATGTAATTCGGCACTTTCCCCATACAATTCCGTATGTAGCGAGTGAGAGAGGGAGGGAGGAGGTGGGATTCGTGTCAGTAGGTTCGCCGCGGTGGTCTGGAGCAGTCATACGCTCGCTACTCTCCTGCCACCACTTGTCTCTCTCTCTCAGCAACATTACGTGCTGAAATTGCCACACGACCTATGTCGAGCGCCGCCAGATAGTCCAGATTTATTATACTCGACTTATGTTGCGCGCCGATAGTTATGGGTTAAGGTATAAATAATACACTAATTTCCCAACTAGCCTAACAGATGATCATAAATGATCAATCCGTCGGAAATCCTTTAACTTGGGCCACTAACAGGCTTCCCTGTAGCCTAGCTAGGCTAATTTCTTATCATCAATTCACAAGATACTCTATTCTTCTTCCTGTTGTCTGTGGTGGATCGAATTAGCCATGCTAAATAATGAAAAGCTCATAAATTAAATTATATTAGGTTCTTCTTGGCGCTTCGGTCATGTGGGTGACATATTGTTTATTTACAAAGGCCAAGCGCCTGATTGGTCAAGAGAAGCCTTGGTGAAAATAACCGGAAGGGAGCCGTAAGGGAGCTCAACGATGCGTTCGTGAATACACCTTCCGCACTCCCTTAGGATCGATCGTAGGTTGCTGTACGACATCGCACGCTACAACCGTTAGTGAATCCGGGTCCTGTAGTGTAAAGTCTCTCTCGCTCTCTCTTTCATAGCCGTCTGCAACTAGTTTTACCACATAATTTTCCTACACTTTATGGGCAGGCTTCTTGTACAACAATTTAACTTAACTTAGGTAAGATTTTAGGAGATATGCTGTATACAATCAAGAAAAGTTTAGCTACTAACTTTCATAAATATGTATCTGGTGAAGTATGATTTCACTTACATTATCAAGATTGGCTGTCTATAATATCGGGTTAAGCTACTGACAATATTCTAGATTAGATATCACCCATGATAAAATATAAAACTTGTAAAAAACATGATTCTAGATTTTTTTTTCCATACCACACCAATCCCCCCCCCCCCTTCCCCCGTTATGTAATGGCTAGCGTGTTTGTACTATATTAGTTACACGTTGAATGCTACTATTTATCTATCTATCTATTTACTCTGGCCCAATCCCCATTTTTCGAGACAGAGCCCAAATAGGGACAACACAACACAACAGAGAAACAATGAACACACAAAAACAAAACACAAATTCGCATACATCTACTGTAGGTCACCCAGGAGAAGCCCCAGAGACCAGGGATCACCAAGGTCACTCCAGCACTCCCCCGGCCCCCGACCACCCGGAGAAGTTCTGGTCTTAGCAGGCAGACATGCAGATGAGCCGAAACCACAAGCCCGCCCACCACACTTCCAGGTGCACCCTTCATATTTACCAGCTCCCCGGGCCAGGCGCCTGACGGACTATTATCTAGTCCAACTGGTGCCCGACTCCTTCTCCCAAATGACCACGTTTTCACTCATCAATTCACAAGCATTTTCCCTTCATTCCTGTTTATTACTACTTCCCTTGCCTGATCTATAGTCATTCCTCTATCATCCAAAGCTTGTCCTACTAAGTGTCTCCATCTCAATGGGGGTCTTCCTACCCCTCTATCTCCCATTGTATCTGACTCACATATTCTCTTTATAAGCCTTTCATTTTCCATTCGTTCAACATGACTATACCAGCTCAGCACCCTTCTGTCCACTCTGGCTGACAAATGTTCCTGCTGCCCGACTCTACAGTAAATCCACACATACTCCTCAAGCAGCTCATCTCCATCACATCCAGCTTTCTTCTCTCCTTTGCCTTCAGAGCCGTGTCTAAACCCCATACATCACTGTTGGCACAACAATTCCTTGATAGATGGCACTTTTAACTTTCATTCCGAGATTTCTCACCTTCCTCATACTTCCCATTGCTCCGAAAACTTTCCTTTCTTCACATTCTCTCCGTTTTACCTCCATTTCCATACCTCCATTCCTGCTTATCGTTCCTCCTAGATATTTAAAACACTCTACTTGTTCCAATATTTCCTCATCCAGCCTCACATCTAGATTCACCGTACGATCACCACTATTACACACCATTACTTTACTTTTATTGATGCTCACCTTCAGCTTCCTCCTCCCACAAACTACACCAAACTCTTTGACTACCCGCTGCAGTTTTTCCTCAGAATCCGTCACCAATGCTGTGTCATTAGTGAACAGCAACTGATTCAACTCCCAATCTCTACCATTCTTTCCTACTAAATCCAGTCCTCTACCCTTAGTTCTCACTTTCACCTCCCTCACCATACCATCCATAAATCTATTAAACAGCCACGGTGACAATACACAACCCTGTCGCAAACCTACATTTACCTCAAACCATTCACTCAACTAACTATTTCCTACTCTAACACACACTCTGCTCCCTTCATAAAAACTCTTAACTGCATCTAACAAAATTCCTTTAATTTCATAAATCCTTAACACCTTCCACATTGCTTCTTGATCCACACGATCATAGGCTTTTTCCAAATCCATAAAATCCCAATATATCTTCTTATGCTTCTCTAAATACTTCTTGCATCTGTCTTAGTGCAAACATCTGATCCACACACCCTCTTCCCCTACTAAAATCGCATTGCTCTTCTTCTATTGCAACTTCCATACCCTTTATTATCCTCTCTATCAACACCTTGTCATACAGCTTTCCAACCACTGATAATAAACTAATACCTCTATAACTTGAACACTCCTGCCGATCTCCCTTCCCCTTGTACAACGGTACAATACATGCACTCTTCCAGTCTATTGGTACCATTGACACAACAAAGCACACATTGAAAAGTCTCACCAACCATACTATTATCACATTTCCACCCTCCTTTATACACTCCACAGTAATACCATCCAAACTTTCTGCTTTTCCCACTCTCATTTGTCTCACTGCTTCTTTCACCTCATTTTTCACCATCCTTTCATTCATTCCCTGCCACCTGGGTGGCCTGGGTAAATATCAACCACTGCTTCAATCACTGCTTCTCTTCCATCTCTTACATTTAGCAAAGATTCAAAATACTCTGCATATCTTTTCCTCACTTCAACTGTGTGTGCTGTTTGTAACCAATGTAAATCCGCTCCATATGCTGAACTGATGCCATCATTCATATAGTAGGCTAAATGGGACACGGGCCAGGCAACTCAGAGATGCTATAAGTTAAGGTGATTCAGAGGGATAACAAACTAATGAATGAATAGCTTATTCCTTGGCCAAAGCATCATAACCTGCTCATACTCAGCAAATCTAGACTATCATAAGTTATAATACACAGTTATGACTTACTTTGAAGTAGTAAGTTCTAGAATTACGATGTCGGCATTAGGATATGAAAGGTCAGAGTGAGATAAGGTGCCGTAAATGTGTTGTGTATACGGCCCCTGATCTACTGTACTTACTTCTGATGACCGCCGTGATAGCAGAGAGACAGCTGGGATATCTCTAGGAAGAGTTACAAAAAACTTATCCAGGAGGGCTCATTCCCGGGCCTACAACATTAATATTTAAAATGCTACCTCTGCTCAAAGCAGGATACTATTGTTTTGTATTTGCTGTTCGTGGACAAGTATCTACGGGAAGCAAGCAACTCTAACCCCATGCTCCAGAAAAAAATAATAGTATAAAAATATGAATAAATATATAAATAAATAATGTTTTTTGAACGCATGTAGTTTTTATTGAAGAAAGCAAGAGTATGTGTTCCTTAAGAGTAAGCTAGAATTGTTCTTTGTGTAACTGAGGCACAAAAAGACAAAGACATCGGCAAAGATGGCCAGATAGTGAAATAAGACACCTAGCAATCCTTATAGTTCACTTGCTGCCCTCTTCTCTGGAGTACTACCGCGAGCGGATGGTGTCTCCTAACAAATGTTAATTAAAGAAAACTCTTGTGATCGTTATCTTTCAATTCCCTTTTATGTTACCCAAATGTATCCATATGTGGGTTTCCCCTCTTACTCAAATTAACCAATCTGAAGTGCGTCAGTTGAATTGATATAGCATTGACAAGAGTAATATGATAAATCATATATGTATTTTGTTTTGTTTATTTTCCTTCTTTGTCCGACATAAAACATTTCGCGGAATGGTAGAGGATTAATTGTCAAATAATTATTTTAGCTTTCTATATATTATTTTCTTGTGGTGGAACGCCGATGGTCTGTGATTAATAAATAATGTTGTTATTATTATTATATTTTTAATGTTTAGAGGTGTTAAGTAGAGACAGAAATTTGTGGTATGTCACTTCATGTTCTTATATATACGGCTTTAACGTTTGGTATACAGACTGATATTATGCAACTTAACAGCCAAAACTCTGTACCCTACCTTGAGGAACCCACAATTAACGTTGCACGTCTATTGGGTAGTCACTCATTTGTGTTAATTTATGTATCATACCAACAAAAAGCTGTGCAAAGGTGTGTAATTGCTTTATGGAAACACCGCAATATACATTTCAATATATCTAGGTGATATATTATTCGCATTTCCATTATTCACATAGGGTCAGTATTTTATAATAATACGGCCGACATGCCATAGAAGCACCTTCCTGTTTCAATATATTGCATGAGTCCTATTACAAAGGACGGCTGAGAGAGAGAGAGAGAGAGGGGGGGGGGGGATGGGGGAGTGTATCTCCGACCCTCTAAGCCAGTCTGAGAGCTCCCCTTGTCTCCAGTACCATGCGAGACAAGAGAGAGAGAATGTGTCTCTTTCGCCGGTCGAGGTCAGATTACGACCATGGGGCTAATATCTACGATTCTCGCCAGCCAATTGCTGTTACCACTAGTTTTATTGCTTTCCAATATTCATATGTTCATATTAAAAGTAAAATAGGCACATATGGATATGTATTAATTATATATATATATGGTAAGTTGACGATTTTCGTCAGGAATGAACCAAAATACCTTCGCATGGCGGGCACTTTCAAATACCATACTGCGCAGCTTATGAGGTAATGATGGTGAAGGGGTTAAGAAAAGTAAAACATTCACTCTATTTGGCAAGGGAGATGAGGAATAGAGAGAATGAATATTTGTTGAGCTCACCACACATGTTGAAAACTCTGTAGGCGATGGAATCTTTTGTTTCAAGTTCTCATGGTGTCATCAGTTTTATGACATAAATTATCCTTTTGTGTCTACTGAGATCAACAAAGTGTGCTCCAAAGAACAAGTTTTAAGGAACTTCCTGCAAGTATGCAAGTATATTGTATATGCAGAATCAGAGCAAATCGTTAAATTTGAACATTACAATGGTATAATTGTATTTTGTTTTGCCAAAGTTGAATTTATCATTACAATTGGGATAACTGGAAACTTGGCTCACATAAAGATTTATAATGGTATGAACAGGTATATATTTTGGAAAAGTTTGGCTCTTTTAGCCGACTTTTCCCTTTCATTCATTAAGTCAATTGACTAGCAGCTATACTGTTCATGCTACTAAAACCCTTGTCTTTAGTTTCAGATATCTAGATATATATTTGTTCTTACTCAGAATTGAAAGGATTACCCTCGCTATTTTTTCCCTTTCGAAAAATAATATAAGCAGAGTAATGCTTTGCAAACAAATATTACATTAACTGCCTGCACATGACAATAATGTCTTATATGTTGAATTCAAAACCTTTATAATGCAGTTATAATAAATTGGTCTGCGTTACCTCTGAGATCATGCAAGCTTAATTAACCCTTTCATGGTCCGGGGGTTGCCGTTTAGTATTTAGAAATAAAATTATCTTAATTTCATAATGACCTCTTCAAAATTAGTGTTCTGCCCACAAGTCGCTCAAAGACACCTGCAGAGGTTGAAGTAACTAGACTAAAGGTTTCTAAACACCCCTGATGATCACAAAGGTATTTAAAAGTATCCCTGAACCGCAGCAATCATGTTTTAAGGTTGCAAACTCGATCATCTGCCAATTAGCTTTATTCCCCCCCCCCCCCCCACACACAAAATAAAGAAGAAACCCGGGCTGATTTAGGCTGATTCGTATTTAAAACTCCACAAATATGTATATTTCCAAGAATGATTACATTACATGATACGAATCTATTGTTACAATTAATATATATTAATAATACTAATAAACAAGAGATAACAATAGCCGAATGTGTGCTCATGTGATCGAAATCTCGTCGATACATAACACTTCATTAACGTATGTTGACGTAATGAGGGCCTTACCATACAAACAACTAATACGCTAAAGTACAAACACAACCATAGATCCTTGCATATCCACGATAACCTGACAACCCTACAATTGACGTTGCTCTGTTAAGCAATAAAAGTGTTTTGCAGTTCATAGCTCTTGTCGGCGTTGCAGCATTCGTATGTAAACAAAATGTAGAAGCTTCGTACCTCTGTATAAATGAAGAAAACAATGAATTATTCTGTTACTTTGATTACATGTTGAAATGTGAGAATCGTCATAGAATGAGATGAAAAAATGAATGAAAAATTACACTCCCAATTAAATTTGCCTACAGCGTGAATTGCCAGACAAGCAGTGATAAATTTGCTTCTGGACCGTAATCTACAAAAAGAAAAAAAAAAGAAAAAAAAAATGTACAATTCTACTTAGTACCACCACTGGATCTAGATGGCGTTAGGTATATTTGGACTATGGCTAAATTCAGCCTCCAGTCTTATCCTAACCTAATATAGCTGGATGTAGGATAAACACACTTCCATAGTATTCGTAAGGGTTCTATTTGTATTTCATACTAGTATTTTGTTAGATTGGTGATTTGATCTGGCAAACCTACACTCCATGTTATTATAAAATCTCTCCTTTGAAGTATTGGTAATTTTATCCCAATATTCAGCATATAATGTACCGTAGTTGGTGGGTACATGGATAGCATGACTGAACACTGGTCACTCTGTTTCTCAGGCCCGTAAATACCCAATGCCTTGGCCTCTACACGATGCAGCGTGGGGACCGACCCCGCGGCTCTACGAGTGTGGTCTGGACCCAGTCAACCAATCAGGGGCCGTCATCGTCACTTGGGGCGGCAAGAAACTCCTTTATTTCGAAAAGGCTATTCCGGTCATGCTCATGTTCCAGATTTATGATGCCAGTGGTCAAGCATTAGAACATAAGGTGAGCTACAAATATTGTCGTCGATTTGTTCCACATTTGTTTCCACTAATATTGTATCCAATTTAAACTATCTATATAATTATTGCAGAAGTTACTAAAGACTGAAAGCCATACATGTTTTACTTACTCCAATAGTCATAATAATCACTTGAATCCAAGACAGAACTAAGTTAGAAAACAATGATTCATTAAATATATTTGTATTACAGACCAGACAGTTAATAATATCTGACACAAACATGTTCAATCAACTGGATAATAAAATGATAGGTTTTTGTATGTTCATTCTAGTTATAACTCAAAGCAGTAATAGGTAGTGTCATGATTTCAAAAGACAAAACACATGGATTATAAAGTTTGGTTGGAGGGATTGTAGAGGCTGTGATGGCGATCATGTGGATGCAGAAACCTTTGATATAATTTAAAAGCTTTCTCCACACTTTGGGTAGGATGTGTCAGTAGTAACAGTAACAGGTCCATGTGATCGTACTCGTCTTTGATTTATAATTTGATGCTGTACTTTTGTAACGGAAGTTATATATCATCTAAAATTATCCTTAACCATAAAAATACTACTACTCCGTCCAAAGGGAGGCCTTGCTATTTTTTGGATGAGTCCCATATTTAAAATAAACAAAATTGTTTTGGAAAATAATGTTATTGTTTCATTGTATTAATATATTGGGCAGTGAGGTTTTACTTATTAATACCTAGGTCCTATATGTATAGTGACATTTGGGAAGTTCGTACCTTGAATATGTATCTTGAAGCCATTTCTTTATTTGAAGACATTATATCTCAATATAATTTTGATACTCTCTTCTTAATTGGAGATTTTAATGCTGCCCCACATTCTGGGAGGACATGGTGTATTTATCTACTTTCATGAATGAAAATGTCTTACGGTGTTTCGATGTTGATTTGCTTCCTAATGACTCCTATTAATTTGTCAACTATGATAACTCATCAATTAGATGGCTGGACCACGTTATTGGACGTGAGACCTCTGAAATATCCATAACAAATATAAGTATTATGAATAATATCTTTGGATCGGATCACTTTCCAATGGCTTTAACACTTCATATTCAAAATTGTAACTCTTTTAAATCCCAATTTAGATTTGAATAACGGCTCTGAAATAGTAGATGATCCTACCTTTGTCAAGTGGTCATCACTAACCTCTGAAGATTTAGAAATTATTGACAATCGTATATGTCAACAAATATATGTAACTTCTGAAAATTCGCTAATGGAATGTGCTGTAACTGGATGTCGCAAACGTCAACATTTCAAAATTATTGATGACTTTTACACTAGAATTTGTACATCTGTTTTAAATGCATCATATTCTTATAGAACACAACTGGTAAATGTAAATAAACATAATATAATTCCTGGGTGGAATCGCCGAGTAAAGCACCTTCATAAAGATGCAAGAGAAAGTTTCTTGAAGTAGGTAGAATATGGCAAGGAACGAGGCACCCATGAACATGAATCTATGTTGGACTCTAGGAAAGTTTAAAAAAACGGCTTAAAATTGTGCAAACATAAGAATAAGAAGATCTCTCAGTCCATCATTGATACATTTTATAATAAAGATTATGGTACATTTTGGAAGGAGGTTAAACTGAAAAAACAAAAAGATAAAACACCTATTGTAATAGATGGCGCTTCAAATAATGCAGATATTGTTAATTTGTTTACTGACAATTTTTTAACTGATAAAGACGGTAATGATTCAATAAATGAGGATAGGTTTTTCGATTTATTCAAGTCTGCATGGGCAACAAGGAAGAAGATGCATCTTAGATTGTCTTGTGTTTCCCTCCGTAGTAGAGCAATAAAACAAATTAATAATGGCAGTGGTCATGATCATATTAATTCTGTTCTTCTTAAACATTCTTCTAACAGGGTTTTAAATAGTCTATCAATGTTGTACAATGCATGCTTAAGCCTTTGTTATGTTCCTGTCAACATGCTGAAAGGTAACATTTTTCCCATAATCAAAGATAAAAAAGGTAATACAACTGATTCTTCAAATGTTCGTTCCATTGTGCAGTCTTCATGCCTTATGCAGATCTTAGAAATCCATATTCTTGATGTATTAGCTGAAAAGGTTTTCTTTAATGAACGACAATTTGGCTTTAAAAAAGGTGTCTCGACTGGTGATGCTTGCTTCCTACTTAAGGAAATAATGTATTCATATTCTAAAAATAATACTAATGGGATTCTAACATTCTAACATTATCCAAGGCATTCGATAATGTTGATAATTTTTTACTTGGTGAAAAATTAATAGAACAAAATGTTCCTATCGATCTTGTTTTTTTTATAATGCATTACTTGAGAAACCAGTATATAAATGTGATCTGGAATAATTATCATGGCATATAATTTCCTATTGATAAGGGTGTTTGGCAAGGAGGCATTTTTTCCCCTTTTCTATACAAACTTTATACGGACAGAATTATAAAGAACATATCTAATTTTAAACAATGGTTGTATAATGGGAACTACCAGAATTAATGTTCTCGCATATGCGGACGACATTGTTTTATTGCTAAATCTCAAAAGGATTTGGAAGAGCTATATGTAAAATTACAAGAAGAGTTAAAAATACATAAATTCAAAATAAATATATCTGAAAGTAATTGTATGATGTTTGGTAAACATATTGATCATACTGTTAATTTAACTCTTTCAAATGATGTCTTTGATGTTGTCAAAGTCTTATAAATATTTGGGTCATTATATACAGAATAATCTATGCGATGTGAGTGATGTTGAAATGATATTGAAAATATTCTACTCTAGTTTTAATAGTATTACCAGAGACTTTAAGCATGTTGATAGGGAGGCACTTATTTTCCTTTTTAATTCATACTGCAGGCCTGATTACGGTCTCTGCTTGTGGAACAGAGATGATCAGAAGACCTTTGAAATCGCCTTCTCTAGTGCTTTAAAACGTATCATTAATGTACCTAAATACAGTAGTATTCATTAATGTACCTAAATACAGTAGTAGTCATTAATGTACCTAAATACAGTAGTAGTCATTAATGTACCTAAATACAGTAGTAGTCATTAATGTACCTAAATACAGTAGTAGTCATTAATGTACCTAAATACAGTAGTAGTCATTAATGTACCTAAATACAGTAGTAGTCATTAATGTACCTAAATACAGTAGTAGTCATTAATGTACCTAAATACAGTAGTAGTCATTAATGTACCTAAATACAGTAGTAGTCATTAATGTACCTAAATACAGTAGTAGTCATTAATGTACCTAAATACAGTAGTAGTCATTAATGTACCTAAATACAGTAGTAGTCATTAATGTACCTAAATACAGTAGTAGTCATTAATGTACCTAAATACAGTAGTAGTCATTAATGTACCTAAATACAGTAGTAGTCATGAAGCAGCAGAAACTTGTCAACAATTATTGCTTAAACATTATCTTTCTCTTATCCAAGCTCGTTTCTATAAAAAAATATCATCCTCAAGAAGTTAATTAATTAGCTTAAATTTTGCTTACTTACAGAAAGGTTTCTTCTGTACGTATTTACATCAAATGTTTTATGACAAATATAATATAACTATATATGATAATGATTTGGATGTAATTACATCTAGGTTGTGGTGGGTACAACAGCACGAGCCTCGTCGACAACCTGTAGTGTCGCCTAATAATACATAACTACTTCTGTACACTGGGGTTTCAGCTATTTTAGATATAATATGTTATGGAATCATCTATATTGTGTTCAATTTGTCTTATGTCATGTATTTCATTCTCTTCTTGAATTAACTCTTGGCCTCTAATTTTTGGACGTAGGGTCTGTGTCTAATTATGTGTAAATATATGTAAATCTATTACATGTTACTTGTTTAAAGATATGTAATGTATATTATAATGTATATATTACGAAATAAAGGTTTGTCTGTCTGTCTGTCTGACTACTATTACTGCTACTGCTACTGCTACTACTAATAATAATGATGATAATAATAATAATAATAATAATAATAATATTCATCACAATAATCAATATAAAATAGTAAATGAAGAAAGGAATGTGTATGTATTATTCATTATAATATATATTTCACCACCCAAAGGAACTGGTGTTAGGGCTTAAATTTGTAATAGTAGGGCTTATAAATATCTAATGTACTGCTTTCTTAGTATAACATTATTGAAATGATTATGATGAATAAAATCGATATACTGTATAAGTATATTTCATATTAAAAAAAATAGCGTTATGAATATAGACTTACTGTTAAGCATTCAGAGCAATCACAAACCTTTATAATTCACTGGCATCGACAGCCTACTAATATAAAGTACATACAGTGCGTAATTATACGGTATAATAAGCAGTGATTACAAACAGAGAGCTAGGGACAAAGTTGAGAGATCCAGTTGTCTGTGTATACTGTTAATATCGTGCACTGTATGCTCATGAATGTTTCCCCATTTGTCAGAATTGTTAGTGAAATGAATGATTATTCCTTATTTTGCAGAAATCAACTAAATGCATGCTAAATTTGTTTAGATGAGTCATTATGGTATTGTCAAGGTGACCTTGAATGATAATATTACTCCTAAAAAACAATAATTGACAATTGCCTTATGCAATTGATACATGTATAAAATGTGTTACTTGGCTAAATAAATATTTCAATTACAATTTCAATTTCACCTTACTCCGTGGAACTGTGGTGGATAAGTTGAAAACGGAGGAATTTTGACATTTGTTTTACTTTTAGAAATGTGTCCACCTTTATTTATAATATTATGCTTCACTTTTAATGTTCCTTTCCTAAAACAAAAAAGTCCGGTCTTCCCAGTAAAATATATATTGTTTCTCGTGCAACCTCCTCAGTATATTTGATCTTACAAGAAGCAATAAACATTTTTCTCTCCCTTTAGTATAATCTACTCCCTTATCCATAAAGTTGTCATTTTCCCTTCCAAATAATCTATTTCATATTTATTAATACATCTTCTGTTCCTCTAATTGCCAAGTTTTTTTTTTTGCCTTCATAATATCCACCTATATCAATCTATATAAATTGTTTCCCCTGAGTGTACCCTAGTGTTGGTTCTTGTAGGGTGTTCTGGGTCGTGAGGAGACAGATGAGCACGTACGTCTGGTGATCGTGCCGCCTGGTGTGGGTTACTACAAGCTGTTGATGTATGGTATACCCAGGCCTCAGGTTGGTGACTCTGTGGTATGTGTCTGGAGTTGGGTTTACTTGTCACCATCACCACCACCAATAGTGTTTTGTAGTGTCTAGTAAATAGTAGTAGTTTGTAGTGACTAGTATAATGTAGTATATCGAATTGATCATTTATAGTTCCTTATAATTATGTAGATTGTAGTTTGTAGTTAGTATCTTATAGTTTATAGTTGTTTAGATCGTAGTTTGTATCTTATAATTCGTATTTTGTTTTGTATTGAAAGTTTGTTGTTCGTAGTTTTTAGATCGTAGATTGTAGTTCTTAGGTTGAAGATCAGTTACATACAATTACTGTACTTTTCATAATCATTTGAAGAAATTTTCAAGAAATAGATTAACAAAGTTAAATTAAAATAATAATAATACACACACTAATAATAATAATAATAAGGTACTAACATTTCATTCAAGCAATAATATATATATTGTTGTTCTTGTATACAATTTAGCATTGCCTTCTTTCTATAAATAATTGTTTGTAACTGTTTTAAGAATAGCATAATAATTAGATAATAGTTGAACCTACTGTAGATTGATCCTAGTGTACCTAGTAGTAGTGCAGCATGTAGATTTCGTGCACTTGATAAAATAAAATAATATGTACATTTAAACATTCAACCGTCAAATGGAATCATTAAACTGTAATGCTTTAAAACCCACTTATATGAATTTTGCACTTTAAAATATAGAAGTGGGACTTAACTGCCACTTTTATTTTTCAATGTATGTTTTATGATTCTATAAACCAACCTACATATGTGGCAAATGGTAGATTTTAAATTTCTGAGCAATAACATCTCAGAGTTAGATTTAAGGAACTGTTACAATACATTTTACCTAGATCTAGATATGTAAAGTATAACCATGTTTTTTTAAATCTAGCATTTCAATGCAAGATACAGTACAGTATGGCATTGATTGTAGATGGTCTGTTCACGCCTCGCACAATTTTAAAAGCATGGCTTTCCAGGCTTGGCTTAAATGGGTTTCAGTATATTCTGCACATCCTTCATCTGAATTAAATATAGAAGGTATGTATTAACTTTAAGGTCTACGTATAAAGCATAGCGGTATTTCAGCAATGTACATACTTAAAAGTTTAAATATAATACATTTAATAGTTTAGCACATTAGTCAATAGCTATCCAACCTTACTGAGAAAAGGACTAAATGCAACCATCTGTTTGTATGTGGTCATAAACATATATCTCGACTACTATTATACACTCTGGCAACATAAACATATATCTCGACTACTATTATACACTTTGGCAACATAAACATATAATCTCGACTACTATTATACACTTTGGCAACATAAACATATATCTCGACTACTATTATACACTTTGGCAACATAAACATATATCTCGACTACTATTATACACTTTGGCAACATAAACATATATCTCGACTACTATTATACACTTTGGCAACATAAACATATATCTCGACTACTATTATACACTTTGGCAACATAAACATATATCTCGACTACTATTATACACTTTGGCAACATAAACATATAATCTCGACTACTATTATACACTTTGGCAACATAAACATATATCTCGACTACTATTATACACTTTGGCAACATAAACATATAATCTCGACTACTATTATACACTTTGGCAACATAAACATATATCTCGACTACTATTATACACTTTGGCAACATAAACATATATCTCGACTACTATTATACACTTTGGCAACATAAACATATATCTCGACTACTATTATACACTTTGGCAACATAAACATATATCTCGACTACTATTATACACTTTGGCAACATAAACATATATCTCGACTACTATTATACACTTTGGCAACATAAACATATATCTCGACTACTATTATACACTTTGGCAACATAAACATATATCTCGACTACTATTATACACTTTGGCAACATAAACATATAATCTCGACTACTATTATACACTTTGGCAACATAAACATATAATCTCGACTACTATTATACATTTTGGCAACATAAACATATATCTCGACTACTATTATACACTTTGGCAACATAAACATATAATCTCGACTACTATTATACACTTTGGCAACATAAACATATATCTCGACTACTATTATACACTTTGGCAACATAAACATATATCTCGACTACTATTATACACTTTGGCAACAGGCTGAATTAAACTGAATTAAATCCACTTACACCTATATACTGTATATATCCATTCAGTACCATGGCAGGACGTCCTTTACATCATATTCTGGCAACTATTAGACGATTTTATTAAGCTTAGGAAGGACGTCTAGCAATAATAAGGCTTCAAAGTATCCCAACCAACCCTTTTAATTATCACAGATCCTTCCTAAGCTGCATAATATCGTCTAAATACAGCTAGAAAACAAATATTATACACGTCGCTGGTACTTAAAGGGATATATATATATATATATATATATATATATATATATATATATATATATATATATATATATATATATATATATAAAAGAGGAAATAGATGAAACAATAGATAGGAATGATGGGAGGACATATTTTGTTAGCAGAGCACACGGTGGTCTCTGTACCCTTGAAAGGACAAACCAGGAAGGTTTTCCTCCCAGATGTTGATGTGAAGAGACTTTGTTGTAGAAAATGTATACTATCCGTGGTAAATCCAAGAATTTTGAAGGAATATGAATGAAAGGTGTTCCGAATGATACTGTAGAGTGTTTGCTTTGGCTCGCATCAATTACAATTCTTTCCCTGTCATCGCTATTCCCTCTACTACAGGTACTGTATATATGTTGCTAATCCTTCCTACTCCTTTAAGGGAGTGCGGGTTTGGCGACTGACCGACTGACCTACTATTAAACAGCATATACTGTGAACATATAATTGTTCATTGGTTCTTGGGGCAAAATAGTATATTAGATAGACTACTAGATTTTCCAAATCGGTATATAATTATCGTCGTACGAAACATGTTGATGACAAATTATCATATGTACATTCTTGCTGTAGATTTTGTGACCATTGAGTGACTATGTTCATGTTTATAAAACATTTATTATTCGCTGTTCTTTCTTAATTAAAAAAACACTGTTTGTGACGCTTTTTGTACTCTTATGTATTGTGTAATATTGTATATCATCACATTTGTACCCGTGTTATTGTGCTATGTTTCTGCTTTACCTGTTATCCACATTGACCAGTTCTAATCTTACTTTCACTCACTGTGAGAATCTCTCTTTCTCTCTCTCTCTCTCTCTCTCTCTCTCTCTCTCTATATATATATATATATATATATATATATATATATATATATATATATATATAAGGAGATTGTCCTCACAACTGGCAACGCTCTGATACAGTCTCTTCTAGAATATATCGTTGGCATCTGGTCTCTAGCATTCAAGAAAGTTATGGAGCAACTAGAGTCCACGCTAGAGGTCCTTATCGTTTATGAAACTGAGCTATAAACATCGCTTGAGAGCCCTCTATTTCACGCTCTCTCTCTCTCTCTCTCTCTCTCTCTCTCTCTCTCTCTCTCTCTCTCTCTCTTTTGTTTTGTTTGTGTTTTTTTTTTAATCGCGTTTAATGCAAAGTCAATTCAATGAAATCCTTAACATTCAAAATTGTAAAAGAATTTGACAATTTGGATTATAGCAAAATTCATTAGTCTAATAATGAATACAACACACTACCATTGCTGGAAATTAGCGTTCAGTTACTACCCTAGTATATGTGGAAATATTTGCCCACACCGTATACAATCTGTTCTACCTGGAACATAATATTTGCCCACACCGTATACAATCTGTTCTACCTGGAACATAATATTTGCCCACACCGTATACAAGCTGTTCTACCTGGAACATAATTTTCTCTGATGTTGTAAATAGCTTATCGGTAAAGTAACATGAGAAGAGATTAGATATAATTGTATGCATCTAGTATTGAATATAGTGCAATTCACTATCTCCCTTTCTCCCTAGACTGAGTATCTCCCGTCATGGAGCGCAAGGTCTTTGAGATACTAACTATTCCTTGTATCTCTGTTTCTCTCCCTCTGCATGCCTATTAATTACTATGCCATCTGTTGTCAATGCAGCACCAAATTTTCACAGGCTTTTTTTTCCGACTGTTCTTCCTTTGGTCTGTTTTAAACCTCTGATTCTGTTTTGGCCTTATGTTGAACGAAGCTATATGGCGATGACTAACAATATTAAGAAATGGAACTATTTACATCGGATTGAGAGGAATGAACACGCTGAACGAAAAGATCTGGCTAACACTCACTCTCTCAATATCTTTGTACATACATAGCGAGTTATACAGGATGACAACTCCGCGTAAATCTGCACGAATCTGCACGCCGTACGTATACTATATTATAATCTGCACGCCGTACGTATACTATATTATAATCTGCACGCCGTACGTATACTATATTATAATCTGCACGCCGTACGTATACTATATTATAATCTGCACGCCGTACGTATACTATATTATAATCTGCACGCCGTACGTATACTATATTATAATCTGCACGCCGTACGTATACTATATTATAATATGCACGCCGTACGTATACTATATTATAATTATATTATCCATATTGTAGTTTGATTGAATAGTTTCTCCATGGTTGTATAATATATTACCCCGGAGAACTGGCGCTTTTGGAGAAACAAAACACCCGATTATTATTAGTTTCTATTATTATTATCATCATCATCATCATCATTATTATTATAGTACTTACACCCCATTTAGGCCTTTATTTGGTGAAGACGTCGACAAGGCGACTGGACAACCGCCAGTCAAACAATATCTGAAAACTCTTAACATTACTTGGCAACTCTCCTTCCAATGCAGCATAAGTAGCAGTGTAATAATACCTTGTGTGGAAATAGCAGCATTTGGCACATTGGCAGCAAATGGTATCAGGGTTGCAGCAAAATGGAGTAAGCCTTGCAGCTATTTAGACCACTTGCAGCTAGTTGTAACAATCATGCAGCAATTTGAAATAATTCTGCAGCAAAATGGCACTTTCACACTTGTTATTATTATTATTATTATTATTAATATTATTATTATTATTATTATTATTATTATCATTATTTTATTATTTCTCCTAGAGCTTGCTCCTTCTGATTTCACCTGAAGTAGTAATTTGGACTGTCTGTCGCTTTTAGAAGCAATACAATATTATGGAGCATGTAGACTGTATTGTAGGGTCTTAATTAACATTAACATTTTGTGAAGCGCTTGAAGCTAAAGTTAATAATTTGTATTTTTTCTTCTTTCACCTGTAGCAACTATTAAGAATACAAGTAATCGCTGCTTGAAGCTATAGGCGCCTGCCTAATGAAGCATGCTGAGTACGTGTCCCAAATGGATACTGGTATCTTAGTGGGGGCACATTTTATCTGGTTTCACTGTAGTTACCTTTTCATACCACACTTGTAGTAAATTTGATGAAGCTATCTATGCCTGCTCCACACTTCCATAAACAGACGAGGCATGCGCAGTATAAGTTCCAGGTGATTTATTGGTATGTTTAAGGACCTTAGACTCTTTTTTTAACCCCACTTTGCTTCCACCATGTCCGTGTGTGTGAAGGTGCGTGGTCGTTGGCGCCTCCCCCTGCTGGCGTCCTACCTGATCGAGTGCAAGATGAGCCTGGGACTCGCCAACAAAGAACCTACCAGCGCCGACAAGAACAAGAAACCCAAGAGGAAGATCAGGGTCGTGGCTAGGAGATAACGAGGGGCTGGGATCAAGAGGAACAAGAAGGCACAAGAAGGGGTGGAGATAATGGAATACTGTTAGCTAGACACACATGTCATAGTAAGAAACAAGAATTACAATGGCCAGACAAAAGCAAATGGCCGGGAACATTACGAAACAGTTGGTAGATATATGGAAAAGAAAGGAAGGTAGAGTAGGATAATATAAAACGTTGGAAGGGAAATGTACAAGACAGTAAAGGGGAAAATAAATAGGTGGTCAACGGAGCAACATAAAGCAGGATAGGAAACAAACACGATGGAGGGTAGTGGGAGAAGGGAGAGGAGACAATACCAGTAGTAAAGGGGAAAATTATTACACAATATTCACATCATCGCCAAGGAGAACAATTAAAATGAGAGGTAATAGTCGTGGCTTGAACATAGCGAGAAGCCAGTACGAAAGAAATAATATGAGGAAGAAGAACAAGAAAAGAGAAGCATGAACAATTGGCAAAGTTAACTCATGTATATAATGTAAAACATGAATAAGGAAGATAAACATGAAAATGAAGATAAAAGAAGTATACATAATATTATATAAAACATATGTGTTAGCTGGATATGCCGGTTTATTATAAAGCAAATACATAATTACATGTAAAGCAGAAGGCAGAAATAGGGGTTAAGAGGATCAGTTAACGAATTAGGAAGGGAAGAACAGATACAATAAAGGAGACCATTAAGAACACACAAGAGTTTTAATAAATAATGTAACTAAAGATCATGACAAACGAGTTTGGGGCATAGTATGCTGTGTATAGAGGGGTCATGGATGCCCAAGTGGTCATGAGTTACGACGTAGTAGGAGTCATATCAGGCTGATGACGTACAATTATATTATTATGTATGATAATAACTTAATTAAATATTCTTAAAACAACAAGGAACATGTTCACGTCATTGGGTCTTCGGCCATAAATCGATTATTTACATAGAGATTGAGAACACAAAGGAAGCCACCATCACCAAACCCAAACTATGAAGGTGGCGTCACACGTGTACCTATATCCGCAATACATTTTTGGAGTAATTTTGTAGTAATTATAATATGTGTCAAGATGGTTGTCCTGATTTTCAGGTTAAACTTTCAAATAACGTCAAAATAGAAGTAGCATTGGTCGAATTGTAGCCTTTTCGTTATATTATTTTGATTTTTTAAAACTGACATCGAACCTAGTATTGGATACATGCCAACGTGTGACGCTGGCTGTAAATAAATAGGTCAAATATAACAGATAATGGAGGGATAGACAACAAAACAAAGGTGATGTCGTATGAGGACATTTTAGAGATAGATGTTAACCCATTTAGTTCCGGTGACATCCTGTAAGTTTGACTCTCACTACTATCAGACGATTTTTTGTTTTCAGTTTAAAAATTACCTCCAGCAATTAACAGGTTTATCACTATCTCCCTTGACCATTTTTACGACCATCTCCCTTAACCATTTTTACAGTCACAGATCCTTCTTAAACTTTTTTGTTTTGTTCTATGTGAATGAGGGAGACAAAAGGCATAACTGCGAGTGCCTCCCCCAGTTTTGAAAGAGTGACAGGGCCAAAATCAAGGGAAGTTTGAGCTAAATTGCCTGGACACACGGTTTTTGAAGCAATTTAATTCACAAAATCGTTTAAATATAGCTAGTATAGTACACAATTAATATGATATCACCGTTACAGAACGGGTCAAATACATCAGGCCAGGCATTCTTAGAAGAGTGTCGTCCAAAATTATCAAAATTCACAATAATACGAATAAAAATAATAAACAAGGAACAGACAGTATTGGAATCAGCAGGAAAGATGTGTCCATATAAGTTAAAGTAAGAGTGGATGAAAACAAGGAAAATTATTCTAAATACCTTGATTAAAAACAATGATAAAGATTGAGTTTGTAAGAGATGTATAGAGAACAGTACAGTGGAAATTATAATGGCTCTCTAACAGAAGGATGGGGGAATGAACAATACAAAGTTCCATGTGTCGACAAGATGAAGAGTTGGGAAAGGTGGAGTAGTCATAGCTAGATAGTTTTTTGATAATAGAAAGATAAATATATCTTGTAATGAATGTCAAAATTATGAAAAGTAGCAATATGTAAAGAAGAGTAATCTAAGCTGAAAATGTAATTGTTTTGAAATAATTTCATCTGTTGAAGGTCTCTTAGGTTTGTTAAATATTTACCTGTTAATCTTACTATGTGATAAGATTTATAGACAGGCGCAGGAATCATTATTGCAAATAATGCACAAATATGTAAACGATGCCAAAGAGCTTAGAAAGCTAACGAAACAATTGTTGCACATTGTACAGTATAAACAAACAAAATTATCTCTCTGTTCTCTTGCTGTTGTATAAACCGTTATTGTGCCACATAGCTTTACAAGAGAAGAGGGTACATAGATTCTGGTTAAAATAAATAATGTGATTGAATTATGTAGCTGACATAACACATATATGCTAGCATATGAAACTAATGAAGGAATGTTAATGAAACACTCTTATAAAATATCTTAATTTCAAAATTGTTCGACAAATAATCTAATATGTATATTGAAGCAACTATACAATACATATCTGAGAGAATGCTTTGATTTAAACACGTTGATCTAGCTCCATTAAAAATACAGTACATAATATACTACCAGCCAAATAAATGTATATAGCCAATAATTTTACTTTGCAAGTGTTTTGCTTAGCTTTATTAGTAACAAATGTAGTTTAGTGACTTTGACAAGGTTGTTTACCATTATAACGTTAGTACTACACCAGTATCCCATGTGTGTGGCACATTATTATAACATCAAAGTATATAATTATGCTGCTGAAGCCTTGTTATCAATGTAATATTTATTGAGTTATAGATGGGTACGAGGTTACTAGTATAATAATAATCTAACTCAATGGAATTTAAATATACGTTTTCTTCTGCCAAAGAATGTGTACATTGATGTAGTGATATATAGATTGCGACGTATGAGCATAGCAAGTTCAGAAATGTATGATAATTTAGCTGCTGCATAGCTCATATAGAGAAATAAGTAGTCAGATTTCGAGAGATCTTCTTTCGCTGGAAGAAAGAATTTCATCTCGAGGGTCGAGGAATGGGAACACTGAAAAAGTGCATTACTATTAGATTTGTTGTCATTTGATTTCATCAACATTAATAAACGATTGTATTTTATTCGTGTTTGCAAACATAGTTGCTAGGTTTCTAACTTACAATCGGCTAGACGACGATTAATAGATTCAGAGAGATACAGCAACGATCTGACATAAAGGTGGGGACAGTAGAACAATACTAGAGAAAACGGCTTCGTGAGTGAATTTTGGAATGGGATACTTAGTTAGGTCTTGTTTTGACATGCATATCACACACAAGACGCATATGTTGAATTATCTATGCACACAGATACACACACTTTATAGGCTGACATTTACATTAACAAATACACAACCTTTCAGTAACAACGCTCGCCAGCCTGTTGGGGATTGTACTCAAGGGTAAATAAAAAATGCAACATATACTGTATTTGGCAAGGAAGGATAAAAGTTGATTTCATCATATACCTCTAAGTAATATTATATTATATTATGTATGTTATGTTTAATGTATATATCGTGTTATTAGTTCCTACTTCTTAGTTTAGAAGTTTGTAAAGGTATATCCATTGTTGACCATAATTTCACATTTATGTACAAATGAAGAAACTCAGGAGGATAATTTGTGAGTTGGTTAAATGAACGTGACAAGAAGTGTATAGGTTATGTTACATGCAGACACCCACATCACTATTAGAACGTCAAAGCACCACAAGGAATACATAATCATTTTTGTAAATATGAAGACAATAATGAAATCACACCCAATACCCATGACAAGCCAAACAAAAACAGCAATACAAATAAAATCATTATCACCAATGCCACCACTACCGCCAACAACAACAACAACAATATAAGAAGCAGAATCATACTCCATACTTATGTCATGTATAAGAGTATTACCAGTGTGAACACAAGCCTAGACAGTAAAAACATAATCATCTACAAAGATAACAATACTGTAGCACTACTATGATAACAGCAACAAAGCAATAACGGCAGGGAAGTTGATAATTATCACACTAGCGTCAACAAGAACAAACGTAATAGCAATACAAAACACTAACAACTATATATTTTCCGTAATAGCAATACAAAACACTAACAACTATATATTTTCCGTAATAGCAATACAAAACACTAACAACTATATATTTTCCGTAATAGCAATACAAAACACTAACAACTATATATTTTCCGTAATAGCAATACAAAACACTAACAACTATATATTTTCCGTAATAGCAATACAAAACACTAACAACTATATATTTTCCGTAATAGCAATACAAAACACTAACAACTATATATTTTCCGTAATAGCAATACAAAACACTAACAACTATATATTTTCCGTAATAGCAATACAAAACACTAACAACTACTATATATTTTCCGTAATAGCAATACAAAACACTAACAACTATATATTTTCCGTAATAGCAATACAAAACACTAACAACTATATATTTTCCGTAATAGCAATACAAAACACTAACAACTATATATTTTCCGTAATAGCAATACAAAACACTAACAACTATATATTTTCCGTAATAGCAATACAAAACACTAACAACTATATATTTTCCGTAATAGCAATACAAAACACTAACAACTATATATTTTCCGTAAAATGCTCTAACCGCATAAACATGAAATAATGATGTCAACCACCAAATAACAACAAAAACAACAACACTATCATAATATATTTGACATTTTAACAAAATGTATATAGTATACACAGTGCTTGACATAATTAATATTGTTTGCCTACAAGAACTACAAAACAGCATTACTCACCACCATAGTATGGTTTGCTAATTAAACAGACTAACATTAGGTTGCATGTCATGCTTTCACGACCGCAATTTAAACTATGACGAATAAAATAGTGATTGCTGTATAATTGTTACACCATTATAAAAAATATCAACAACAGTCACACTATATAACCTTCATTGTAAGCATAGCCATCACATCCACAACAACCAAATGCATGCATCAAAACCACTACATTCATAATGCAAACAAAATGTGTTTACAACCCAAACCATATCCGGTAAAGTTCCAACACTTGCAACCATAACCATTAAAACATTATCAATAACAGAGAAAACAAACATTATTAGCATATCAACCACAAACATTACTTGGACAATCATCAAGTCAGAACCATTGAAATATTACCACCGCTTCGAAAATCATCATGATCACAACCTTAATGCAAACCGTATTACAACCATACCAACCACAACAATCACAATTAAAATCATTATAACTACAAACTGTTAAACCACAAACACCAGAACACACCAATCACAAATCCTTGGACACTACATATACTACTACAACCCAGGTAACTAACACCTACAAATACTAGTTCCTGTGCCCCTGGAATTCATCGACAAACAGCCCTGGCGGCTTTACCTCGTAGATAGAATGTCTTAATTTTACGTTTCAAATATATTACAATTAAACTCTTAGTAGAGAGTATAATTTATTCCTACCAAAACACACATATCATTTTGAAAGGCTATACAAATGTTGGAGGCGTACAGAAGGATGAGCACCCTCGGGCAGACACATTCGGGCAAGTCTCATAACACTTCGTGCGCCTCAGTTTCACCTAACAGTATAAATAGGAGCCTGGTATAAGCGGACTGTTGTAAAGTCCCCTCTTGGGTTTCCGATCTGATATTAGTAGGAATGGCATTTTTCAGGTCACCCTAGCCTTCGAATCCAGACGTTGCCATGTAAACATAGGGGTGGCGCGAGATCAGGGGCAAAGCCCCTAGACTGTAATGAACAAGCTCAGTGCTCTTGGTGTTCTCTCTCACTCAGATGTTAATGAGGACCTGTGATTTAAATCTCTGTGGCTCAGCAGTATTCCTGGGTAAATTTGCTTGCTTGTTTCACCTTTCATATATTCATGCCATGTCGTGTTTGTCATATCCGTCTTCCTCTACAAAGAGATTCAAAGAGATACAAGTCACGTATGTTGAGTCAAGCCCCGACGCCTTCATGTCCTCCTCCTACTCCTTTCCTCACCCCTATACTACTTCTTCTGTCCCATTCCTTGCTTTGAGACATTAAGCGGTCAAAATTATTGCTTGTCAAACATTTCTTATATTCGTGGCATAGGATTAGCGTTTCCGCGGTGCTCATCTTTCTGCCTTTGTTCTCACGAGCCTGTGGTGAGTTATTAAGTTTGGTACACATAGGATAATGCATGTTATCCTAGTTACTACTGCTTACCTCCCCAGATGGGAAGTCAAAAATGTTCACATACTCCAAGTTTCTATTAATAATAATAAAAATAATCTCTGGTTACTTACACAGTGCCCGTATCTCCTCCTTCGAGGCTTCACAAATGCTTGACCTTATTTAATCAACTAAATACCATTACCCATCTCTCTTGCTCAAGGGAGCCAGTAACCGCTGGCTATATCCCAGAAAAACTGTTCAATCTGAGCGGGGATTGAACGCAAGACTGCAGGGATGTTAAGCAGAGACACTATCAACTGAGCAAGCCGGATGGCTGGCTATGTGAAAAGAACAGTGTGAGGATTATTCTTATTCTAAGAAAACAAGTGCAAAATGCAAACTGTTAAATTTATAGAAAGTTAAACGAATATTCAACTCCCTATCTATAGTATACAATAATAGTACTGTATATTTACAGTATAATTAATTATTTGTATAACAAGTCGCCTTAACCATTGCAGTATTTATCCATAAAACTGGACCACATTTGATCTTTCTCAGAAGGGACTGGAGTTCTTGCAGAGAGGCTCCAGTCCTGACGTTACTGTTGACTTAGTGTGCTGGCTTAATAATCCAATAGGGTTGATAGCCTCTGAAGTCCTAGTTTAACTAAAATCTTCCTCAGCTCTACTGGCTGCCAACGACTTGCCTACCATTATCATCCCTCCAGATCTCCTTGCCCGAACAACAACCGAGAAGCCGCCCAAAAAGAAGCCTTCCAACAACCCGAAGACTCAACCTCTCCTGCCTCGACCACTCTGCCTTCAGAAGACTCCAACATCTAGAGTCCAGGAAGCAGCAACTTCGACACCAGGGGAGGAGCTGGAAACTTCTCAAGATTTGTCACCGATGGAGGAACAGGAGCCAGCTCAAGAACCTACCAATCTCAATTGCGCCATCGCACCCAGAGCCCGAATAATCTCCTTATCCTGCTTCGCCAACATCAACGACCCGCCTGCAACTCCTACAACTACCACCGAGCCTCCTGACCACCCCAGCATAAGTGAACTGAAAACAATTAGAAAGAAACTCAAGTTGAACAAGTCCAAAAAGCTCCACCACAACAACCAACAAGAACAATACCAAGGTGGTTCAGCCCACCATCTTTTACCTCTCCAGCTCTTCATCCTTCTTCACTTTACCTTGGACTTCCAACTCTACTTTCATCACTCGTGGGGTCTCCCCCCACATCGATCCCATCGTTCATCGTTCCTCAGCGAAAGGGACTGGGGTTCTCGCAGAGAGGCTCCAGTCCTGACAGTATTCTTGACTTACAGTGTGCTGGCTTAGTATTCCAATAGGGTTGTTAGCCTCTGAAGTCCTATTTTAACAAAATCTTCCTCAGCAAGGGACTGGAGATTTCGCAGAGAGGCTCCAGTGCTGACGTTGTTCTTGACTTACAGTGTGCTGGCTTAATAATCCAATAGGGTTGATAGCCTCTGAAGTCCTATTTTAACTAACTAATCTTCCTCAGGATGCCAAGGGACTGGATTTCTCGCAGAGAGGCTTCGGTCCTGATGTTATTCTAGACGTACAGTGTGCTGGCTTAATAATCCAATAGGGTTGATAGCTTCTGAAATCCTATTTTACCTATCTTCCTCAGAAAAGGGACTGGAGTTCTCGGAAAGAGGCTCCAGTCCTGACTGTTTACTTGACTTGCAGTGTGCTGGCTTAATAATCCAGAAGGGTTGATAGCCTCTGAAGTCCCATTTTAAATAATCTTGCCCGGTATATCCATCTTTACATTTCTCTAACTCTTAGTGACCTCTCACCTCCCCAACCTGTCTATCTCCCTCAACTTTAAATTAACCTTAAGAGGTTTAACGAAAGCTCTGTGGCATATTCGTGTCTTATCGTATTAGTGTTGTACATCCTGCTCTGCAAAGAGACTCTCAAAAGATATAACTTCTGCATTTTCAAGCGTAGTCGTTTGAAAAACAAGGATTGGGTGTTATAGGTATTGAGGTTGTGTTGTCCGGTCGACCTTATGTAGAATTCCATGCTCTTACAGTCTTATGTAACTCATCCATTTTATTTCAGAGGATACAGACGTTTACGAACAAATAATGTGGTTGACTGGTATTCCCATTTGTATTTTCATTGTTATTTGTTACATCTGTCATGAGATTATTTTCCCCAGAGCAACTTGGCTGACATGCGTGTTTCGCCCAAGTAGCTCAAGGCATCATTAAGATCCGATCAAATTTTGCAGCTCCAACTGGGTTAAAATGTAGACAAACGCCTATTCGTTTTGTTTCTTTTGTTACAAAAACACCGTTCCAAATAGGTATAGCCTACATATTCGACTCCCACCTGTGAACAGAGGGTCTTCAACCGGCTGTCTGAACAGAAGGCCGTGTCATATAAATCAGTCTCCCCATCAGTTCTTGTGAAGACACCTGACAGGATCAAATTTCCTGTGAAATTAATTTATGTTTGTGTTCCTCCCGTATGATTGTCATGTCATATCCCCAGGGGGTAAGGGGGCCTTTATCTAATGGTGGAGGAAAACAAAGAATATGCCTCACGCATCCTACTGCGTGTCGTACAAGGCGACTAATAGGGGGGATGGCGATAGACGTGTGGACCAACAGCCATTACTAGACAATAAAGTCTTTATCTTAGCACTGTCTTGGAATGACACTGCCGAGGCTGGTGGGGTGCGGATAGGTGCTACAGGGGACTGAGTCTTACCTGGGCGCCGTTTGGCACCACACCTGTGTCGGCAACAGTGTTTGCATGTTGGAGCAGTGTTGGGGCAGGACTTTATTGGTCTATAGTCCAATTGCCTAATATACAGTAGAGTCTTGTTATGGTGCTGTCTTTTTGTAGCACTGTTAAGGCTGGTGTGGTTGCAGATACTGCAGGTGCAAGTGCTGCAGGGGGACTCTGTTGAGTCTTGCTGAGGCACGGTTAGCACTATACCAACATCAGCCACTGTGATGACTTGGTGGGGCAGTGCTGTGGCAGGACTTTATTGTACTACAGTACACTCCAACTACTGAAAGGCAACCCAGTCTGAGCCGTTACAATGCATGTAATGGAAAAATGACGTTAAACCAATGTATGTATGTATCATACTTTATTGAGAAATTGACCTAAAGTTTGGAAACCACGGTATTTAAAGGATTGTAACTAAGCAAACATTTTGAATGTCTTTGCCTGCATCGATGATCTATTTTTCGATTAATTTATGTTTCGTGTGAATGAACAGAAGTCGTCTGTTAAATGGACACATTTTGATTTTGAAGTATTTGTTGAGCTATTTAATTGTAATTTGGTATGTAAATAGATATGACAGATATGAATCACCTATGCATACCTAAACTTATAAAAACATTTACCTTAAATTAGTCAAGATATTATCTATAATAAGGTAACCATTATACTTAAGGCCTTACATAATGTTCTCTTTCGTCTAATGACTAGAACATTGAGAAGCTGCAGAGCCGTTCCTGCAGAGCAGAGGATTAAGCATTTGTTTACCATTGTTGTATTTTTTGAGGTACTGATCTGAGGTTTTGAAACCAAATAGATATCTGCCTGGAAATGAACTTATATGCATTTTGCAAGGTAAGAACATTGCATACTTAACCTTGCAAAAGTAAGGCTAGAAATATTATGGTGATATGTTACCATACCTGATTCATGGCATATTTATTTATAGTATTATGGTATATGTAATGTACCCGATTAAAATGTTCATGATTAAAAAATCTGCATACCAACCCTGAAAAGGCGGGAGTGGAAGTTGATTTTGTGCCATGAATGTTATCATGCTGAGTTGAATTAGCTAAAAGAGACTAAATATGGCAAACATATACAGTAGATGTGTCATATACAGTATATATACCGGGTATATATATATAATATATATATGTATATATATTGTTACGTATCTTGATTCAGAAGTGATAATTTGATAAAACTAGACAAAACAGACACTATGATAAGGTATCGAACAGCTGAAGGCCAATAGAACTTAAAATGTTAAAGTTTGTTATGTTGTTACTTGCTTTCCTTTTAGCTGTTGGGACTATTTATCCTTTATACTCTGATACACTACAATTATGATCAATCATGAAACTATTTCAAGTCATATAGAATCATGTCAAGGTTTAATATTCAGTAGGCTATAATTATGTCAAGGTTTACTATTCAGTAGGCTATAATTATGTCAAGGTTTAATATTCAGTAGGCTATAATTATGTCAAGGTTTAATATTCAGTAGCTATAATTATGTCAAGGTTTAATATTCAGTAGGCTATAATTATGTCAAGGTTTAATATTCAGTAGCTATAATTATGTCAAGGTTTAATATTCAGTAGGCTATAATTATGTCAAGGTTTAATATTCAGTAGGCTATAATTATGTCAAGGTTTAATATTCAGTAGGCTATAATTATGTCAAGGTTTAATATTCAGTAGGCTATAATTATGTCAAGGTTTAATATTCAGTAGGCTATAATTATGTCAAGGTTTAATATTCAGTAGGCTATAATTATGTCAAGGTTTAATATTCAGTAGGCTATAATTATGTCAAGGTTTAATATTCAGTAGGCTATAATTATGTCAAGGTTTAATATTCAGTAGGCTATAATTATGTCAAGGTTTAATATTCAGTAGGCTATAATTATGTCAAGGTTTAATATTCAGTAGGCTATAATTATGTCAAGGTTTAATATTCAGTAGGCTATAATTAAAAAATAGAGTAAAAGCTTTGTATAATCGTAAGGAATTTTAATGAATCTTGATTAGTATTAAAATATAAATATTATTAAGATCTTTGATATATATAATTCATTCAGTTTGTTAACCTTTTAAAGATTATGATTTACGGTTCTCTTATTCTCTGTCGTTGTTATTCATTAATCATTGTCCTTTTTACGTTTGTTAAATCATTATTATTATTATTATTATTATTATTATTATGTTAGCCAATTAGTTATTCTTATTCTTTCTTATTAATGCAAAACTTTTAATGAATCAATATATTAGATCAGGGAATATAACAGTCACATATACAAATGGAATTGTATTTATAAAGCAAATATAGTATTTAACAACCACAAAAAACATTAGGTGATTATGAAGGAAATTAACATTTAGTACTTCAGGATCGTGTTGTATCCGTTTTGTTTCACTTTAACTACATATAATAAAGCTGGTTTGCTTTAAAATATAAATTTAAGTTACAACAATTTAATAGGACTTAAAACACTGCTTAATTACTAATGACAATAATTTTACATCAAGTCATTAAGTATTAACTTTAGTATAATGTCAAACAGATAAATTAGTTACTATATCACATCAAATCTCCAATATTCAATATCCAATCACAAAATTATATCTAGTCTCAAAACTAAATCTCCAATCACAAAATCCTAAATCATAATGAGGCTAAGTGTTTCCGACATACCTCTAGTTATTTAACAGTCACGAATATTCCCTAACTAACGAGTAAGAGGTCGCCAGGGACGCTCTTAACACATAATAACACCAATTATACAAGCCTGTTAAGTCTGTCTCGTCTTCCCTGCCACTGCTCTCTTCCCTAGCCAAGAATGTACTGATTTGAACCCTCAAATATCAAGCTATTTATAACCTTCTCTGTCCACGCTAGTCCAATGAGGAGTCACATAGGCCAGGATACACATGCCGCTTCCAATCACAGATAGTCAGATCACGTCGACCAATTACAGGTGAGAGGCAGGTGTGGTGGTCCAATAACAGGTGTGAAATAGGTGGGAGAAATGGAGGGGTCACTACGTCATCGCCCGCCCGGTTCCCTCAGGCAGGTGGAATTTGGCGGGAAACAGCTGAGCGCGCGCTCTCTCTGTCTCTCTAGTCACGTACGCAGGGGTTGAAGGTAGAAAGAAAGAGAGAGAGAAAGCTTGCCACGAGGTGTACAGTCACAGCCCACAGCTTGTTGTCTTATCACATTACATCCTGGTATCCTCGGATGTTACACCTAGATGTTACCCCGCTAGAAAAGAGGTCATGGGAGGAAAGTATATGACAATATTTTAGACTCTTGACAAACAATCTGCTAGCATATTATGGACACCTTAATATGTGTTACATCTAAGGCGTACTCCTGCAGCAACAAGCTCCACCTGGTCAGTCTTTGGTTCTTATTTTGGAACTTGTGCAAAAGTTTTAATGGGTGATGGTCAGTATAGGGTGATGGAACCAGGGGCAGATTGAACATAGACACTAAAGTATTGAAGAGACAAAATCAATGCTAACAGCTCCTTTTCTACTACAGAGTAATTACGTTGAGCAGAATTTAACTTTTTACTGAAATAGCAAACTGGATGCAATACTTTACAGTCATCCTCCTGTAGCAACACGGCTCCGACCCCGGTATTACTGGCATCAACAGCTAGGGAGAAAGATCTGGTGAAATCAGGGGCACGGAGAACAGGATAGCTAGATAGAATATACTTAGTAGCAGTGAAAGCTTCCTCACATTCGGAGGACAAGTTAAACTTCACATCCTTATGGAGATAGGTGCTACAGTCTGGTTTGTAAGTTTTCTATATGTTTATAAGGCATCTGCCTATACTGGGTTATCTAAATCTAAGCTAAGAGATAAGGGTTTGATCTAGAGAGTTAGTCATCTGTTAAAGGTGCTGTTAACCTTGAGAAATTTAGAATAAATCTCCTATAATACCCAATCATTCCTAAGTATCTTTGGATTTCCTTTTTATTTGTAGGCGTTGGGAAATTTAAAATAGACTCTACTTTAGCATGAGGAGGTGCAACCTGGCCCTGTCCTACTGTATATCAAAGATATTGGACGGTACTCTTGATGAAAGTGCATTTCTTTCACTACTAGATTTGTTTCAGCAAGGTTAAAAAAAACAATCTGATTTGTTGTAGATGTTCTTCCCATGTATGAGAAAAGAGGAGGATATCATCGATGTAGACTACACATCCAGTTACCCCCTCAGTCACCTGATTCATTAGGCGCTGAAAGGTAGCTGGAGCGTTTTTTAAGCCATAACGCATTACTTCACAGCAGAAGGCTTGATTATTCACTACAAAGCATGAAATCTCCCTTGCTTGGGAAGTGAGAGGTACCTGCCAATATCCTTTCATAAGGTAAATTTTACTCATATATCTGGCTGTGCCAATCTGGTCAATACAATCATCAATCCGTGGCAGTGGATAGGTATCATTTTTTGTTACGGCATTGACTTGTCTGTAGTCCATGTAATAATAGTCCATCTATAACTCCAGTCTGGTTTAGGCACAAGTGTGACTGGACTACTCCACTGGCTTAAGGCCCTAGTAATTAGGTCATTTGACAACATGAAATCTAATTCAACTTGCAGAATACTCCTGCGCTGTGGTGAGACACGGTATGGGGATAATTTAATTGGTGCTGCATCCCCGAAATCTATGGCATGCACGGCCCAAGAGGAGAGCTCTGGAGTATCACGGAACACACTGGGAAACTGGGATAAAACATGGATTAGTTGGTTAGCTTTCTCGGAGGGAAGATGACATAATGTTGTTGGTAATTCCCCCCATACTACAGAATTACATTTAAAGTTTGATAGACCACATGACAAGTCAAAGTCATTATCGATACCTTCAGGATCTGGGACAGTCTGCTGCGAGATCTGTGGGTAAGAACTACGAATATCACCCGCACCAGGATGTCCACAGGTCCTTTCATTTATTGCTGCCACAGAAGGAGAATCTGGAGGAGAGGAGTCAGTCTATGATAGGGTTTTAACATATTGATGTGCAATACTTGCTTAGGCTTCCTCCTGTCTGGGGTAGCCACTAAGTAGTCAGTAACACTCACCCTTTTTACTACTTTATATGGGCCTCTAAGCTTTGCTGATAAAGGTTGGCCGAAAAGGGGAATGAGAACCAAGACCTCATTAACGGGCTGAAACTCCCTCACACGGGCTCTTTTATTGTACCATACTTTCATGGTGTCTTTAGCCACTCTTAGATTCTGTGCTGCAAACTCGCACGAGGATCTCAGCCGGGTTTTGAAATCTGACACATACTTTAGGAGATTTTGGTTTCCTTCCTAGCTAACTAGGCTGTCCTGTAATAGCTGCAAAGGGCCACGTACCTGGTGAACGAAAACTAGTTTGTTGGGTGAGAAGCCCAGAGATTCAGTCGGAAGCTCACGGGTGGCAAACAAAAGAAAAGGTACCCCCTTATCCCAATCACCTCCAGTTTCCTCACAATATTTTCTCAACATCGCTTTTAATGTTTGATGGTATCGTTCGAGGACCCCTTGACTCTCAGGGTGGTAGGAGCTGGACTTCACATGTTCGATACCCAATTCCTCCAGGGACTGCTGAAATATATTGGAAGTTAAATTAGTTCCTTGATCACTTTGCACCTCATGGGGGAAACCCATTCTGGGCCAACGATATCCACTACCACCCGAATGAAAGGGTTCTCGAACACTGGCAAGGGCACCAGAGGATGTACAGTAGCCCAACTAAGTTTTGCGACAAAATATTAGGTATGTGGCACCTGTCTAGTTTGCACTCCCATCCCAAGCCCGTGTGGTCCTGTCTAGCAGAGACCCGTAGGCAGCCCCCACCACCTACACTACCACAGCCAGGGCACACAGTACTCGCACTCGTTGGGCGCTACATATGACAATATTGCTATCATTATTTGTTTGTATCATATTAGAAGTCGCTCTCTCTCTCTCTCTCTCTCTCTCTCTCTCTCTCTCTCTCTCTCTCTCTCTCTCTCTCTCAATATAATAGATTTACGCGCGACAAACTTTGTAGATTAGCACACACACACACTCGCACACCAGAATGGTAAGCGTCACTACTTTATAGATCCACATTGTATACATAACTTAAAATGAACACACTAAGTTGCATAGATTGTTATTTTATAATCTATTATACACTTTTTAGTGATTGTTTTAATAAAAGCCCCGGCCTCCTTAACACTATACTTGGTGTTGGTGTCAGCGACATTGGCTGTAATTCTTATCCTTAGCCGTTCTATAACCCAGAAAGTGCTCAAGAAACTGGTAGTCAATTTCTACATCTATTTCCTGATCTACTCATATATTTGTTTTGTTCTTTATAAGATGTTATGCGGTCAGGATTAGCTCCAAGTTCGCTGACACCGGGTATAGATTTTATGAGTTATCCTAAACGTTTATATGCATCAACTGTATTAGATGTTACTCAATAAAATGTAATTTTATACAGCTAAATGACTAAGAGACTTAATTTGTCCGAACGTTTATAGCATCTGAGGTGAAGCCACTCATCTTGGGGGCTAATAAGTGATTGAGGTTTCCGAATGTTTGTGTGCGAACTGTTGTATGGATTCTTCCCCTGCCGCCTCTTGTTTTGCCTCCTTTCATGTGTTTCTTGTTTATACTCCCTACCCCTTATGGGAATAAGGGCTGGCTACTGACTAAATTAAAAACGTCATATTAAGAGTAGTATGCTGCTATCACATTTGTTAAATGCTTAATCATCAATCTTGTAATGGAATTTAACCGTGTTGGCTGCGTGTGTCTCCTATCTATTAACCTTTCTTTTCCTAAGCATACGAATCGATAAACAGACAAAAAATACCTTCAAAGATATTGACATGTCAGTAAAGTTTTCGATAAATATCCACATGAAAGATTGCTGATTAAAGAAGCAGCTCATGGAATAGGGAGAACTATATTACGTGAATTAGACCATGGCTAATTAGTAGGAAACCAATAATTAACATTAACAGTAGCCTATACAATCAGATTGGGGTGTAGTGAAGGTTAGGGTCTTACACGATGGTCAGTTTTAGTTCCTCAATTGTTATTTTTTTACATTAACGACCTAAAAAGATTGCCAATTTTTCAAATGACACTAAATATAGGTTGAATTAGTGATCCTGATAACGATTCGTGCTCTCCAAAAATAATTTGATACACTACCCGAATGGTGCAATACCTTGTCAGTTGATATTTAATGTAGATAAATACAAGCAGTTTAGTGAACATTGGGAAATCGAGAGAAATTTCAGGATAACAATTTAACAATATTTGTTTCGTCAATAATTACGGTCCACATATCTCCCGTATGAGGAGATTCAATAGATCAATGCATTTTTGTGATGTCCGATTCTATTACCCATCTCCTTATTCAAGGCCAGGGTAGCCAGTAACCACCAGCTATATCTCGGAAGAAAAAAATATATAATTTGCTCACCAATCTGATGTGGTGACAGGGGCAAGACGCAATATCAGTGGTATCTAGATGGCTAAATAACATGGAATTAAGTAACTCAATTATTACAAAAGGTTTGGAAGTCATCGTCAGTCGTGATATGAAACCAAAAAAGCAATGCAACATTGTTTGACATCAGAGTTATTAACCCTCCCAGCTCCGGCAACTTAAATATCTAACTTATGGTAAGACCTCTAACTTTGCCATGAAATACCAGGCTGGGCGAGTTTTCGAAGCCTTGTGTTTTTCTGTATTTTTATCCACCAGAATGCTGTTTATTGTGATGTATCATATGTCAATGGAAAGAGGAATATTTATAGTACATGATAACACAATTTGTTTTTTAAATAAATCGAAATATGAAAGTGTAAATGAGTCCGGAATACAATTATTTCCCATGCAATTGTCTTCACACCGTCTTATCTCTAAATTGTGAGTGATGACCATATATTTTTGTTAGCTCAAATATTAGTATTGTTTCTCCTCTTTCCAAATCTGAAAACAGAAACTGTTTATCTTCAATAGTTCTCAAGCAGTGACCGAAAAAACAAAATATATGATTTTGATTGATATGGTTTATAACATTTTCGATTTATTTCGTTGTTACGAAGTGTATGGTCTTAAATTTAGGCTGTATGAATACGGCAAATAATACTGATGAGTATAAAAAAAACTAGAAGTTCCTACGACAAATAGTTTTTGCGCTATGAATATTTGAAATGAAGAGCCAAAATGCGAATATTTACGCTTCACCCGTCTCTGTTCCGCCGACGCTAGCCGGGTTCCGAGCTGTTTCCCAGCTCATCGTTGCGTTATTTGCTTGGATACGTATATAACTGTATATATCACCGGAATCGGAAAATTTTGCTCTTTCTAATGGTGAAAACCAAAATAATATAGCGTAATTGGTTCGCGAGCTATGCGCAATTGTTTCCATGCATTGTTATTGTTATGTAAATATATGAGAATGTTTATACAGTTGTATATCTTTGCCATAATGTACACCACTTTTATATAATTTTCCTTGCCAATAATTATATAATGTTCATAGAACACATGTCAGTCATGAAGGTTGTCAATTTTACATACCTAATAGGGCCACAACCCTTTCCAACGAGAAGGGAAATGGCTCCTGGGTTGACAGTGAAAAAACAAAACAAGAAAGCCAGGTTATCTTCAAGTAATAAATTCAGAAATAATTCTATTGTAGGCTACACACAAATAAAGTAATATATAAATATATAAATATATATATATATATATATATATATATTGAGAATATATCACAAATACACGTGAGCCACTAAATGTTTCTAGTCTCTCAGTGGGGATCAAACCATCGACCATCAGGATGATAGCCGACGCTTTAATCAATTACACCACGGCAGACTGCCGTGGTGTAATTGATTAAAGCGTCGGCTATCATCCTGATGGTCGATGGTTCGATCCCCACTGAGAGACTAGAAACATATATATATATATATATATATATATATATATATATATACAGTATATATAAATATATATATATATATATATATATATATATATATACTGTATATACAGAGTGTTTTAAAACAACACTGCCAGAGTATGACGACCACATTGATAAAAATATATAATACACATATTTCTATTCTATTTTTACCAAAAATATATTGTAACGGAGATAAATGGTTATTTAGAAATGTAGCAAAAGAGGGTTCTGAGCTCAGCACAAAACATATGATACATAATATGAATGATTACCAAGTAAAAAAGGTAAAGAGGAGATATCTAATGACCTAATCACATATGAATAATTACAAAATCAAAGTAACATTAAATTGGTAATTATATTTTGCAATTAGAAGAAAACTGCTAAGTATTATAATCCAAGTAGCGTAAAAAGATATGCACCATTTGTAACGATGACCAAGAGGTAAAATAATGAATCTCAAGTCTGGGTCAGGTATCCGAACACTGCTATAGGTAATTTAATCGTTCGTGAAACTGTTTGAATGGGAAAAAATTGTTCCTGCGCAATTCACTGTTTCAATACAAATACCTCATTACGTTACTATTATCACAGAGTACTAACGAAATATGTCTATCAGTTTTATGGTTGAAGTTTGACGATTTTACGTAGCTGTAGACATACAAGTATACGGTGTTCACTAATGAATATTTAAAATCATCTAATGGTACCCAAAACAAACAATTTACGTCACTTGGACTTAACGAGTATAAAATAACAAAGGCAGAGACAGACCTAAATAACGACAATCCATATTTATGTGATATTATAAGGTAAATAAAATCACTATGACAGAAGAAGATAGCACCATGGCCGGGCAGATGATTAAACACATGAGAAGATTCGTTATGACTCCAAAGCTTCGAAGAAAAACTCGAACTGGGATGGGAGGCAAGAGGTAGGCTATTTGGGGGGGAGGGGGGGGGGGCGGGGGGCACTAGCCCGTGTTCGGATTATAGCTCATCCCTGGGTGTCACTAATTATTTTACTCTATGCGGTTTAAATCATTAATGGTATATTATTTTGCATTTTGTCCTTAGATAATCTTCCTCGTTATTGTATTTACTAATTAGCAGATGAGGTCTGGCAGTGTTGTTTTAAAACACCCTGTATATATATATATATATATATATATATATATATATATATATATATATATATATATATACTGTAGGGTGGTCCACCAAAAATATTTTTATACTTTTATTCCTCCACAAGGTTATTTTTTGTCCGTTACCCATAGGTTACAAGCCTATGAAATTTCATGGTGATAAAACTTAATTTAGAGGTCGCCCCATCATCTCGCTTTCTATCATAGGATTTAACCCGGAAAATATCACATACCCGAATTGGAGCACTTCCCGACATCACAGACCCAAATGGTGTTGATTTCTGAATTCTCCGGGGTTGGTAACCCCATAGACCACATTATATCAACTAAAAACTGATATACAGCTGTCTGAATGCTGATTTTCATTATTTGGTTTTCATACCGTAAATTAGGGGTAGGCCATACCCTGGTTAGGGTACTTCTAATAGAGATAGAACAAAATGGTTTGCATTTTTGAACTCAGAAGGGTCGATTTACACATAGAAATGCTTTCATATTTGGTTTAATTACTAAAACCTGTAAAGTATGACAGAAAATTTCAATTTCTCTAGTTTCCTATAAAAAAACTATTTTTTTGGCAATATTTTGTGAATTGTCAATACATCAGTGTCGATGAAACCACTTCTATGTGTAAATCGACCCTTCTGAGTTCAAAAATGCGAACCATTTTGCTTTATCTCTACTAGAAGTACCCTAACCAGGGTATGGCCTACCCCTAAAATTTACTGTGAAAACCAAATAATGAAATTCAGCATTCAGACAGCTGTATATCAGTTTTTAGTTGATAAAATGTGGTCTATGGGGTTATCAACCCCGGAGAATTCAGAAATCAACACCATTTGGGTCTGTGATGTCGGGAAGTGCTCCAATTCGGGTATGTGATATTTTCCGGGTTAAATCCTATGATAGAAAGCGAGATGATGGGGCGACCTCTAAATATCATTGCATCGCGATGAAATTTTGCACACAAGGAGAGGAATGCAACACGAAAAAAGCAGCGGTGTGGAGAAAGGACCAGTGCACTTTGAAATTTTACCCCCTCTTCTTGGACCACCCTAATATACCGGTATACATATTTATACGGTATATATACGGTATATATAAAATAAATGAAATAAATCAAATCAAATAAATAAATACCGGTATATAAATAAAAAACAATTTTAATAATAATATAAATACTCGATTATGGGCCTTGGGCTTGCTCGGGACCTTGGGGCTGATCCGCTAGACACCCTGGAGAACAGGAATAATAAAAAAAAAATATATATATATACCGGGTATATATATATATATATATATATATATATATACTGTATATATATATATATTATATATATATATATATATATATATATAAATAAAATAAATAAAATAAAAAATATAATAATAATATAAATACTCGATTATGGGCCTTGGGCTTGCTCGGGACCTTGGGGCTGATCCGCTAGACACCGTGGGGAACAGGAATAAAAACAAAATAAATAAATAAATAAATATATATATATACCGGTATTATATATATATATATATATATATATATATATATATATATATATAATTATATATATATATATATATATATATATATATATATATATATAAATAAAATAAATAAAATAAAAAATATAATAATAATATAAATACTCGATTATGGGCCTTGGGCCTTCTAGGGATATATATATATATATATATATATATATATATATATATATATATATATATATATAAAATAAATAAAGTAAAAAATATAAAAATAATATAAATATTCGATTATGGGCCTTGGGCTTGCTCAGGACCTTGGGGCTGATCCGCTAGACACGCTGGGGAACAGGAATAACAAAAAAATATATACGGTATATATATATATATATATAAAATAAATAAAATAAACATAAATAAAATGAAATAAATAAAATGAAATAAATAAAAACAATAATAAATCAAATAAATAAATATTTAAATAAAATACAAAATATAATAATAATATAAATACTCGATTATGGGCCTTGGGCTTGCTCGGGGCCTTGGGGCTGTTATATACTGTATATATATATAATATATATATATATATATATATAATATATACAGTAATATAACTAAAATTCCATAGAGTACTTACCACACTTCCTGTAAGCTTCCTGTAAGCATTCCTGTGACATCTTCGTGATTATAATGTATTTATTTCGTAGGCAGCATTTATTGATAGATATATTTGTCTTTCAAGCAAAAAATAGTGTAAAGTCATCAATGATACCTAGACAAAACTGCATCAATACTCAAGGGGTTAACCAAGATTCACTCCCCTCAGTCACCAAAAGTCACAAGTAACATCTTATATAGTAACATCTTATTAACTGTCTTCGTGGTGCGATGCATAAGGTGTTGATTTTCGGTGTGAGCGTCCTGGGTTCGAATCCACGGACTGCCACATGTGTTTGTAAATTTCATTAATCGATTTTAGGAGTATAGTTGGTTGTTGGAAGGAATATAATAATACATATTATATAGTTTGAATTATTCACTAAACACTTTCACTGGGTAGATGAAATAATCCATAATTGCCTGCCTATAGCTAGGCATGGTGGGCCAGAGTGAGGGAGCCCAGAATTTAAAGGGCCGGGACCCTGCCTCACAGTCTGGGGGCCGGGAAACTACTTAACAAAGGCCCGGGCTCCTCAGAGAGGGACGCTATGGGGTTGCTAGATACTTCCTTTTGTAACTTACTAATGCCTAACTTACCAGTCCAAATTGAGTCAAAATAGAGTCATAAACTTATTTTTGGCGAATATTTCTAACTTACAGGTGGTATTATGACGCGATTGCGTCATACGAGCAGTCTTGGAGGGGTGGCGTTATGACGCGATCGCGTCGTAATAATGCGGGAGGGTTAATAGATATCTACAGTAGAAGCGTGAATAACTACAAATGTCTCGGGGCTGTTCGGCCAGGCAGCTTAGGGAACAACAACAACAACTACAAATGTCATTTTAACATTTCACCCGTCTTTAGTAAGGCTTCACATGGATTATGTGTTTAATTTTGCTGTCCAGTGTTCAGAGATTGATTGGAAGTTACGGCACAAAGAAGAATGGTAAAACAATCCAGAATAATAGAACAGAACATCAATAATATTCTAACGCCTGACGACTAAGGCCAAATGACACGGAGCGAAATCAAGCCTGGTTTGTTTGTGCCTCTTGGTTAGCTTTGGTTGACAGCTGGTGATCTATGTTTATATCCCATCTCCTTTAATCTCTTGCGTATAGTTTCTGTAGAAGTTTGAAATTGCAAATGTTGCTTAGCTACCTCGGCGTTGGAGAATGGATGGTTTTTGTTACGTTACGAGCGGGGTTCGAACCCATAACATAAAAAAACATTCCACTAAACGAGGACTTATTATTTAGCCTCACAAAATGCGGAAAATATGACTATCAGTTTCAGTCAAAAATAAGTGGTATGTTAAACTTCCACAAAAACTAGCAACTCTCTTTGTAGTAACTAAAACCTTGGTAGGTGAAAAGATGTGGCAAGTTCATAAAATATCAGTTGATATCAAATGGCTGTTTTAGCCTAAAAACCCCAAAGTTATTCCTTTCTTATCACTCGTTCAGAATTAGTTATCTTTAGTTACTTTGACTTAGATTTATCCCAACAATCAAAAGAATAATATATTAGCATATAAAGGTAAAATGTAAAGAGTATGTAAAATATAATTATAATTTATTTAAATGATTAATTATACACAAAAGTTACTTCTAGTGAGAATATCAAATTTGAGAAACAAAACCACCGGCGGGATGTGAAATAATAAAGAAACTCTTAAGAAAAATAATACATAGTTATATCAATAATAGTTATATAAATACCCTCCAAGAGAGTAAGTGAAAGCAATCAATAAACCTAGAACAAATCCTAGGCGATACTTATTCAACTCATGGGGATTCTTTTACAAACGAACTCAGGGCAGGGCAGCTTAAGATGGTGGTGGAGAATACACTACCTTGCCGTTAAGGTACTTTCGACTTATATACCCTTAGCGCACCTGGCTCTGATACAAACTTCTCTAACTGTATTAATCTCAACTCCTTATATTCTTGCTGAATTAAAGTATTACTTTTACCAAGAACTCTATGATATATCTTTTAAACATTACTTATGATTAGAAAAGCCAAATACATTATTTCCTAGTTATAATCAATATCATTCGTACGTCAGGCAACGAAGAAGAGCAAGGGGGTTGGAAGAAAGGGGGGAGAATGAATAGGGTTGCGAGTGAAGGACGATAGGGGGTAAAATGGAATGTGAACGAAAGGGGGGTAGTCTGCACCAAGCCTCACCTCACTCGTTCCTGTACACACTTGAACAAAAATATCTTCCTATATGAAACTAAGCTGTCTACAGGTTAAATTAATTATACCGGGCTCATAACATTGCATACGATGTACAATCATAAATAATTAAAGATCGTACCCACCATAACAAGCACAATACCTCAATTACAACCAGTGACACTTTAATGAAATAGAAATTCCTAACATTATAATTATATTTTACATACTCTTTACATTTTACCTTTATATGCTAATATATTATTCTTTTGATTGTTGGGATAAATCTAAGTCAAAGTAACTAAAGATAACTAATTCTGAACGAGTGATAAGAAAGGAATAACTTTGGGGTTTTTAGGCTAAAACAGCCATTTGATATCAACTGATATTTTATGAACTTGCCACATCTTTTCACCTACCAAGGTTTTAGTGACTACAAAGAGAGTTGCTAGTTTTGTGGAAGTTTAACATACCACTTATTCTTGACTGAAACTGATAGTCATATTTTCCGCATTTTGTGAGGCTAAATAATAAGTCCTCGTTTTGTGGTGTTTAGTGGAATGTTTCTTTATGTTATGGGTTCGAACCCCGCTCGTACCGTAACATGGTGCCGTGTGACCAGGATTCCTTTCTTTCCCTCATTTGGTAGTAATTGAGAACATTAGTGAAACATTAAGTCCCTCGATAGGACATCGCATACTCATATCATCCATCTCGTTTTGTTCTGTTTATGAGTTGAGAGAGCTGTGTCAGCCTCTACGTTATTTAATGCCAATTATTCGCGTTTCACACTCTTCCTAATTAGTCATACATTTTCTCGTTCATCCATTGTTCATAGCATTCAATCATGGAATTTAAAATTAGTGAATTTGTCACTGACCCCTCCTTGAGCACCTTGTCTGTGTCGAAGCTCAGAAAAGTAGACTGGATTGCCTTAGCCACATCGTATGATGTACCTTACAGAACTAGTAATACCAAAGGTGAGATTAGAAGGAGTGTGATTGAGAAATTGGTAACTACTGGTGTTTTGTCTGAGGCAGCCTATCAGTTGTGTGCAGAGGAAGGAGGTAGTGATGCATGGATGAAAGTGAAACTATTAGAGCTGGAGAATGCAAAATCTGACAGAGACCAGAGAAGGCTTGAATTTGAACATGAGCGTGAACAAAAACAGCGTGAAATTTAACATGAGCGTGAACAAAGACGGTATGAGTTTGAACAAAAACAGCGCGAGTTTGAACAAAAACAGCGTGATATTGAACATGAGCGTGAGGAGAAACAACGTGAGAGAGAACACGATGAGCGCATGTTAAAGTTAAAAGCTGAAGAAAACCGGAATCAAAGGGATTCGGTTGCAAATAAACCATTTTCTGATAAGGGTCATAGTTTGAAATTTGTCCCTAGTTTTGATGAGACTGACCCGGAGAATTTGTTCATCCTTTTTGAGAAGGCAGCCAACCAACTCAAGTGGCCAAATGATCAGTGGGCATTTCTAGCCCAGACTGCTTTCATAGGTAAAGCCAAGCAAGTTTACACCAATCTCCCCATTGATTCCTTGACCTATGAAACTCTTAAAACTTCAGTCTTAGCAGTGTATGATCAGGTTCCTGAAACTCATCATCAGTGTTTCAGGGATATGAAGAAAGGTGAAAAACAAACCTATCTAGAATTTGTAAAGGAAAAAGAGCGAAAGTTTCTGAGTTGGTTGAGAGCCAGTAAAGTAACAACCTTTGAGCAGTTGTGCCAGCTAGTTATGCTTGAAGAATTTCTCCGCAAAGTCCCCTACCCCTTAAAACTTTACCTCCAAGAGAGAGAGGTGCAATCTGTAGACAGGGCGGCTATTTTGGCTGAAAATTACCGATTAACTCATGGCGATTCTTATTTCAGGACAGGACAGAGAGGGCCTGGCAACCGGCCACATTCTGGTGCTGGTCCTCGTAATGGTGGTAGTTTCCAATCTACTGGTGGTAGGTCTGGTTATGGTGGTGTCTCCCAACCAGTTTCAAGGGTAGATTCTGGGGGCAATGGATCTGATAAAAAGGAATTTAACAAAACTTCTCTTTCTTCCATTAATCCTCCTGGACCCTTAGTTTGTGCCTACTGTATACAACCTGGACATTTTATCAGAGAGTGTCCCAAATTAAAGTTAAAAGAGAAAACTCGTAAACCAGAGAGTAGTGCTGTTCTAGCCTCTTCCCTTATACTTCATCCAAATAGAGTAGCAGTATCCCCTCCTACTCTACCTGTGAGTGCATGTTCTGACTCTGATGGCTCTCACAACCAGGTTTTCCCTAGTATACCACCTAGCTGTTCTAACCAGTTCCAACCTTTTCTTTCCACAGGATCAGTTTCCTCTACTGACGCTTCCACTGACTATCCCATTCATGTTTTGAGAGACACAGGAGCCTCTCATAGCCTCTTGGTAAGAGGATTGGTGCCCAGTATTGAGGACAGTTTGCTGGGCCAGAGTATACTCATTCAGGGAGTCAGTGGGTGTCTTGTTGTTCCTTTGGCTAGGGTGTATCTAAAAATTGATTTAGCTAGTGGTTACTTTAGTGTTGGGATTCAAGATTCCCTACCTGTAGAAGGAGTGAACTTTTTGATGGGCAACGATATCGCCGGTGGAAAAGTGATACCAGACCCCATAGTTACCTCCACTCCCTCCTCTGATAACAACACTAAGCAATTAGAAAGTCAGTATCCCAATTTGTTTCCCTCATGTGTAGTGACTAGGAGTGGGGCTGGTCACCACAGTAAGAAGGACAAAGTTGATCCTGATAGTGTTGACCTAGACACTTCCTCCCTATTTCCTGATGTAGAGTCAGAGGATATTAGCAAGATTCCCATTGATTCTGAAACTCTCAAAGAGGCTCAGAAGCAGGACCCTGAACTGGCAATATATTTTGATAGGGCTGTGGAAGAGTCAGATATAGGAAACTATCCTCAATGCTTCTTTCTAAGTAATGGTACCCTGATGCGCAAGAATAGACCTCCCGATGTGCCAGCTGATGAGCCCTGGCAAGAGGTGCATCAAGTAGTTGTGCCACATAAGTATAGAGTAGACATCATTTCCATTGCTCATGACCTTAGTGGTGGACATTTGGGTGTCAACAAGACTTATGACAAAATTCTCAATGATTTCTTTTGGCCGAGGATGAAACAATCTGTGAAGTCTTACTGTAAAACTTGTCATGTGTGTCAACTTGCTGGGAAACCCAACCAGCCCATCAAGCCTGCACCCTTAAATACCATCCCTGTAACGGATGAACCGTTCAGTAAAATCATAATTGACTGTGTAGGACCTTTGCCAAGAACCCGTAGTGGAAATGAGTACTTGTTGACTGTCATGTGTTCCACCACTAGGTATCCAGAAGTGTTCCCCTTGAGGCGTATAACATCAAAGAATGTAGTAAAGGCGCTTAGTAAATATTTCACCCAGTATGGAATACCCTGTCTGGTACAGTCTGATTTAGGAAGCAACTTTACCTCTCAGCTCTTCAAGCAAACCATGGAAGAGTTGGGAGTACACCAGTACCATTCCACTGCCAGTCACCCACAGTCCCAGGGGGCATTAGAAAGGTTCCATCAGAACCTCAAATCAATGCTCACTAAATATTGTGAAGAGAACAATGCCGACTGGGATGAGGGTATCCATTTTGTGTTGTATGCTGTAAGAAGCAGGGTACAAGATTCTCTAGGATTTTCACCATTTTCCCTAGTTTTTGGTCATGAGGTCAGAGGTCCCTTGAAACTGTTAAAAGATACTTGGATCAATGCTAACTCTAATAAACATCTTCTCACTTATGTGCATCAATTTAAATCTAGACTGAGATCTGCAGTAGAACTAGCTATGAACAATTTAGAGAAATCTCAAGATAAAATGAAAGTGCAGTATGATAAGACTACAGTTGTCAGAGAATTTCAGCCAGGAGATCTAGTGCTTGCCTTTCTGCCTATACCTAAAAAGCCGCTACAAAGCAAGTACCATGGTCCATATGTTGTGCTTAAGAAAACAAGTAATGTGAATTATGTTTTAAAAACTCCTGATCGTAGGAAGTCCGAAAAACTAGTACATGTTAACCTGCTGAAAGCCTATCACTGCAGAGATCCAGATAAGGTATTAAACTTTGAATCAGTAGCACAGTTTGAAGGTGAACTAGAGGATCTAAAGATCAAGGAGCATAATGACATCCAGTTGCCTCTTGATAACAAATTGCAAAACTCTGACTTCTTGACTAACCCCCATTTAAAATTCCAGCACTTGTTGTCTGACCAAGGTGAAGACTTGGAGTACCTGCTTTCCGAGTTTCCACAGCTGTTTGGTGACGTTCCCCAGCAGTGTCCCCTGGTGGAACATGATGTGGTCCTGACTGAGGGGGCCACTCCCATCAAACAACATCCCTACCGCGCCAATCCAGAGAAGCGTGCGGCACTTCAACAGGAAGTGGACTTCCTACTCGCCCATGGATTGGTGGAACGGAGCGACAGCGAGTGGGCCTCTCCATGCCTACTCGTGGACAAACCTGATGGCACATTTAGGATGTGTACGGATTATCGCCGGGTAAACCAACTCACCCGCCAGGACTGCTACCCTCTACCACGGATCGACGACCTGTTGGACCGTTTGGGAGGAACTAAGTACATCTCCAAGATTGACCTGCTGAAGGGTTACTAGCAGATAAAACTATCGGAGAGGGCCAAGAGAGTGTCTGCATTTGTCACCCCGGACGGGCTATTCCAATACACGGTCATGCCTTTTGGTATGGTGAATGCGCCCGCCACCTTCCAGCGACTAATCCACCGAGTGACAGATGGCCTCTCGGGCGTGCAATCCTACCTCGACGATATTGTGGTCTACAGCGAATCCTGGCAGGATCATCTTCACCAGCTACAGAGTCTCTTCTCCAACTTGGCCAGGGCGGGACTCACTGTAAACCTTTCCAAGAGTGAGTTTGGCCATGCCAAACTAATCTTTCTGGGTCACGTGGTAGGAGAAGGGGAAGTCAGCCCTATTTCTGCCAAAGTTGAAGCCATTTCAACACTGCCTATTCCCCAGGACCGCAAGGCAGTAATGCGCTTCTTGGGTATGGCTGGGTACTATCGGAGATTTGTACCCAACTTCGCTGACCTCTCTGCCCCCCTAACAGACTTGATTAGTCCCAAGAGAAAATTTGTGTGGACCCCAGAATGCCAAACTTCATTCACAAAGATTCGTTGCCTATTAGTCAATGCACCCATTCTGAAGTCTCCTCAGTTTCATAAACCGTTCATAATTCAGGTGGATGCTAGTGATGTTGGTGTAGGAGCAGTTTTGTTACAGTACAGTGATGCTGAGATTTTGCATCCAGTTTGCTATGCATCCGGTAAACTCAAACCTTATCAGAAACACTACAGCACTATTGAAAAAGAGTGTTTTGCCTTGCTCCTTGCAGTGGATAAGTTTATTGTGTATCTTAGTGGTTCACATTTTCCCGTGAAAGTGTTTACTGATCACAACCCCCTGAAATTCTTGTATAAAATGAAAAACTCGAATCAGCGGTTAATGAGATGGTGCTTGGCATTGCATCCATATAACCTTGAAATTCACCACATAAAGGGAAAGAACAATATTATCGCGGACATGTTGTCCCGGAACTGAATGAGAACAATTTTAGTTGTTAGAGCTATTTTGCCAGCAATAATGTGTAAGTTTGTTATTGTGATTTTGGTTTTGGTTTATGGTTTGGTGAATGGTATTAGGTTCACAATTATTGTATTAGGATTTAGATTTAGTTTCGCTTCTCTTATAAATCTCTTTGTGAGGGAGGTGTTAGGGATTTCTATTTCATTAAAGTGTCACTGGTTGTAATTGAGGTATTGTGCTTGTTATGGTGGGTACGATCTTTAATTATTTATGATTGAACATCGTATGCAATGTTATGAGCCCGGTATAATTAATTTAACCTGTAGACAGCTTAGTTTCATATAGGAAGATATTTTTGTTCAAGTGTGTACAGGAACCAGTGAGGTGAGGTGAGGGAGGCTTTGTGCAGACTACCCCCCTTTCGTTCACATTCCATTCTACCCCCTATCGTCCTACACTCGTAACCCTATTCATTCTCCCCCCTTTCTTCCAACCCCCTTGCTCTTCTTCGTTGCCTGACGTACGAATGATATTGATTATAACTAGGTAATAATGTATTTGGCTTTTCTAATCATAAGTAATGTTTAAAAGATATATCATAGAGTTCTTGGTAAAAGTAATACTTTAATTCAGCAAGTATATAAGGAGTTGAGATTGATACAGTTAGAGAAGTTTGTATCAGAGCCAGGTGCGCTAAGGGTATATAAGTCGAAAGTACCTTAACGGCAAGGATGAAGAAGAAGAAAACACCAGCAGTAGCAAAGGAGACCTTACCAGCTGCAACTTCCGAGCCCCAGCCACCAACACCACAATCAGCAAAAACTCCAAAAACTCATCAGCAACTGTTCAAGGAAATCTGTTATCCACACCTCGAAACAGACTTCAACATGTCCATGAGCTATGCATACAAGGACTGCATAATACCTGAGTTCCACGGATTCCTGTCCTACTGTATGGAGAATTGGAAAAGAGACGGCTGCAACTGCTACTTCCACACGAAGGACCCCAAGACCAACTACGTGACCTGCATGGTAACAGTGGAGGAAGCTCTAAAAAGCGGCTTCCCAGACCTCCCAAGGAAATAAAAACTCACCACCACCACCACCACCACCCATCACCTTCACCACCATCACCCCAGCCTCACACGCCCCCGACCAGACATGGCAGATGATACCCGTGCCAGCGAGGAGCCTCCCCGAATGTGCCCCTGTCGACCTTGCCCTGACCAGTCTCTTCAGCAGCTAAAATCAGAAAAACCCTCAGGCAGTTCCAGTCAAGCCTGGAAACCTTTTTCTCCTGCTACAATTCACTTCATCCAACTATTTCTTGTCCTATCCCCACTTCCCCCTAACCCCCTGTCACTACTCATTGATTGATTGATTGAACGGCAAGGTAGTGTATTCTCCACCACCATCTTAAGCTGCCCTGCCCTGAGTTCGTTTGTAAAAGAATCCCCATGAGTTGAATAAGTATCGCCTAGGATTTTTTCTAGGTTTATGTGGGTAAGAGAGTATTGAGGATTTTCTGATCACCTCAGTTTCCAATAAGTACAGCTTCACGTTTTTTTATTTATTTTGTTATTTTTTTATTTTTTACCGAAAAAAGTTCGACCTGGGAATATATTGCGTGAAGTGTTAATGCATGGTTGGAGTGGCTGTAGATATGCATGTAATCTGTAATCAGCCAATTGCTGATATCTGAATTTTGAGTGTTTGGTTGACCTGTACGGTACCAGCTAGTAATAGACCACCAACACTAAACAAGACGTCGTAAGTGGCCTCTTATTCCAGAGGACTATTTATACTGCTAGGTCAAGAGAGGCGCATTGTGTAAGAAGAATTGCCAAAATGTTTCTTTACCGCCTGTGAATGGAACCCGTGTCCTTTTGGCTGTGAACCAAGTGCGCTAACCAATATGCTACGAACCTCTGTGTGTGCGTGTGTGTGTGTGTGTGTGTGTGTGTAATTCTGTAAATTAGAACTTAAATTATATACCCGATAAACTAAATAATGCTTAGTTATACTCCCATATATTTCCATAGTAAACAGAATTTCATCGAAGTTAGATTCTAAAATCATTATACGGTAACGATAATTGTCTATATTCTAATAGTGTCTCATAGAAACAGTAAGAACTTTAGCTGTATATTAATACACGTTCTTATCATTAATAATAATACCTGATGTAGATGTTGCAAATAGAACTACTCGTATAACCCAACACTGCAAGATGATGCAGATTATAACATACCTGTATTATTTAAAAAGTTAATTAGATACAAGAACACAATCATTTACACCTCATTGTTTTATCAGGGAGGTCAGCGTAGAATGTGGGTTGATAACACTGAACTTTGCCTTCCGATTCTGTGTGTGTGTGTGTGTGTGTGTGTGTGTTAATCTACAAATTGTGTAGCGTGAAAATCGATTGATATTAACCTGAGAGAGAGAGAGAGAGAGAGAGAGAGAGAGAGAGAGAGAGAGAGAGAGACTTCTAATATGATACAAACAAATAATGATAGCAATATTGTCATATGTAGCGCCCAACGTGTGCGAGTACTGTGGGGAGGCGATGTACGTAGCTCTAAAACATGATGTCACTCACCATCTGCGCATGCGTGAGAATCTAGGGCCCCTTGGCCCAAGGTTAAGAGATACAACAGGTTGGAGCATGGGGTCACTCCTACTCGTACCCGCTCGCGCATGATGTCACCAGGCTGGAAGGGTGAGGTCACTCGACTGTTTACCATTCATTCTCAAAGGAGCAGCCGAGCCAGCACTATCCTCCGTTTTCTTTTACTTCATACCGTGATGCTATAACTACTGTATAATGCCCTGTGAAAGTGCAGCTCTTCTATTTTAACTGAACAAAATGCCTTTATATTGTCAAGTTGTTGGATGCATTTTGGATGCATTATTTATATATATATATATATATATATATATATATATATATATATATATATATATATATATATATACTGTATATATATATATATATATATATATATATATATATATATATATTATATATATATATATATATATATATATATATATATATATATACTGTATATATATATATATATGTGTGGGTGTAGTATGTAGGCTATGAACCGTAAAACCGTGTAACTTCGGAAATTTTTCGAGTTTTTTTAACGATATCTCCTGACTGTAAATACATTATAGAGATATAACTAGGTAAAGTGATGTGTGGTGATAGTGCGTGGTAATCCAGGAAGCCTCCTAAAATTATCCCCCATAATAAGAGAGCTATCCTTATCCTAAATTGTGTCCGAAGTCATCTTGAAAAGTGGCTAACTACGTACATGTATGGATAACTTCGGACATACAATGATTTCTTATGGAAAATGATTGCCAAGAAAGCTGGGATAGCTTCGGACCGGAGGGGAACTTCGGACGAACGTTCGTGGTTTTATTTCATTCATTTTTCGGCTCCTACTATTTTATATGAATATTTTATTATTGCTGCTTATTCCTGTCCAATGTCTTACTGGAAAATGCTCAGTCAATACTTTTAGGCCTGTATAATTAGTATAGGAGGGGGTTATATATGATGTTTAACAAATATTCTTTTTGGATCTGTTCTCGTTAGGCATTGAACTCACTCTTAGAAAATATTGCCTCTCCTTATTTATATATATTATATATCCAGAATTATCCTAAATACATAAATCGGTTAGCATATTATCACATTTTTATGGGTTTTTGGACTCAGAGAATGGTTATTTGATCTGTAACCACCATTATAATGATGGACAAGTATTCTGAATTATTTTCATTGGGCAAATAATAACAAACGATTTGTTTGTTCCATGTCCGAAGTTACCATTTTTTTTTTTTTTTTTTGGAAAACACAATAGGTTAAATGATAGTGTTCTAGCTAGAGCGTTATACAAGTGTAACACATTTCCTTTGGTGGATGTTGTCTCTGGTAATTTTACTACAAAATTATATCAGTCACAACATCATTCATACAAACAAATTTCTTCAGTGTGATAGAAGTCTGGCAGGGTAGCGAAAAATGTAAAAAAAATTGTCATATATATAATATTTTGTTCGTGTACATATACTCATGTCAGTTCCCTAGGGCTTTTACATGCTCTTCCTTTGCCATTTCTCTAAACGAACCCCACACAAAAAAAATATATATATATATATAAAAAGCGTTTCCATTATATAATGCCAATGGCTAATTACTTATTATCGCCGATGTCCGAAGTTACGACCCAAGTCCGAAGCGACCTGGTTTTACAGAATGTAATTATTTGTATGTATGTGTGTATTCCGGTATATACCAGGTTCAGATTATGCTGTTCAAATTTGATGTCCTCATTACAGAATCGACATATATAGTTTATTTGGAGTCAGTACAACGAAGAATGACCAAAATTATCCATAATATTATATATCTTCCATATATAGAAAGGTTGAATAAATTAGTCTTGCACTCGTTACAGAGACCCATCTCGTCCAAATGCCTATCTAATTTTATCTTAAAGCTCTCTATCATTCTTGATCCCACTTTTGCACTTGGTAGCCTATTCCACCTATCTACAACTCTGTTACCAAACCACTATTGGCCTATATCTTTTCTGAAACGAAATGTATCTAATTTGAAAAAAATTGTTATAGTTCTTTCGCTATCACTGAGCTTTAGTACATTTGTCATGTCCCCTCTATTAATCCCACTAACCCACTTGAACACCTCTATCAAATTCCCTCTAACTCTGCGTCTCTCTAATGAATGAACATAAGAACATAAGAAAACGGGAGTCTGCAAAAAGCCAATCGGCCCTCACAAGGCCCTGTCACACCCAACCCCAATTACATAAGAACATAAGATCGCGTGAAGCTGCATATGGCCTATCTACTTTAAAAGCTTCTTACTCTCACAAATACTTCCTAGAATTAGAACTTAAGTTAATATAGTACCAACAAATAATATATTTAAGTAATAATAATTATGTCTGGATTTCTAGAAAAAAATACAATATTTGACACTACTTGGCCAGTTTGGTTCACGGGCCTGATGCTAGAGGGAGTGGGGCCGCATGAGGCCCGTATATTGGAGTTGGACACCCCTGGTCTAGTGGCAGCAGTTTGGCTGGCAGGCGAGCGTTTTTCTATCTTTCTTTCTCTCGTCCAGCCTGGTGCCGTCAGAAGGCTGCGCGTGCGCCAACCTGTTGTATCTCTTAACCTTGCCTTGGCCCTGCCCCTCACCTCCGTTGCCTTTAAATATACCCTTCAAACCATACAACCAGATGTCTTCGTAGCTCACTCGGTATAATGCCCGCCCGCCACTGAAGAAACCTGCGATCGATCCTACTCGTTTTTGGTATATTTTTTTATTTTTTTATTTCGTTATATTTGTTATTTTGGTTATTTTTGTTATATTTTAGGGTTAGGTTAGGTTAGGTTAGGTTAATCTAATCCAATATAATAGTTGTACATTTGAGGGGCGGGGCCAAGATTCTCACGCATGCGCAGATGGTGAGTGACATCATGTTTTAGAGCTACGTACTTTGTGCCCTGGCTGTGGTAGTGTAGGTGGTGGGGGCTGCCTAGACACCACGGGTCTCTGTTAGACAGGACCACACGGGCTTGGGACGGGAGTGCAAACTAGACAGGTACCACGTACCTAATTTTGTCGCAAAACTTAGTTGGGTTACTGTACAGGCATCTTTTGATTAGGTTTTCCTGTCATATCAAATATCAAGCTATTTATAACCTCTGTCCACGCTAGTCCAATCAAGAGTCACGTAGGCCAGGATACACTTGCCGCTTCCAATCACAGACAGTCAGCTCACGTCGACCAATTACAGGTGAGAGGCAGGTGTGGTTGTCCAAGAACAGGTGTGAAGTAGGTGGGAGAAATGGGGGGGTGGGTCACTACGTCATCGCCTGCCCGGCCCCCTCACACAGGTGGAATTTGGCGGGAAACAGCTGAGCGCGCGCTCTCTCTCTCTCTCGTCACGTACGCAGGGGTTGAAGGTAGAAAGACAGAGAGAAAAAGCTTGCCACAAGGTGTACAATCACAGACCACAGCTTGTTGTCTTGTCACATTACATCCTGGTATCCTCGGATGTTACAATATATATACAGTATATATGTATATATATTCATATATATATATATATATATATACAGTATATATATATATATATATATATATATATATATATATATATATATATATATATATAAAAATATATATATATATATATATATATATATACGGTGGTCTTGTCACTGGACTGGTAATCTAATGGACCCGGGTTCGAATCCCAATATGTCAATGGGAAGATATTATTGGGATGGAATTTGTGCTGTATCCAGTTTCAGTGCTTTACCACAGGACATCAAAATGCCAAAAAAATATCCTCATTGTTTCCTGATTAAATAGCATTGTATGAATATTCCCATATTCAAAATATGCTACAGGGGGGCAATGCCTAGTGAGTTAATTGCTCAATAGGTGGCATTCTGAGAGTGAGGGTCCGAGTCTGGGGAATGAGACTGTGAAGCACGGAGGTGAAGCAGCTCAAGACCTGGAGTTGCTTCGGGCCATGAGTGGGTGCTTCGCATGTCTCACTCCCTATACTGGAAGAAGACCTCACAGGCCTCACCGTGTTCAGCGGAAGAGTGTCCAGGCTCTCAGCCTATGCCCGAGAGGGTAAGTAGTTGGAATATAGAAAAAAGAAAAATATATATATATATATAAGATATTCTTTCCATTAAGACGTCAATACTTTACGGAAATTATCCATAATACCATAATGGTAATTCATTACAGGCAGCACAAACATATATTTTTATATTGACTAAACATTTAGTTTGCACATTATTAGCAAACTGTGCAACTCTCCAACCCAAAAGTGAAACGCTATTCTCAGACTTTCTTCTATTCAACTGCTGACCTCTGGAACTCTCTCCTAGAATCAGTCTTTCCCTCTTCCTATGACTTAAATTGCTTCAAACTCCGTGTGTCCAGGCATTTTAGCTCGAACGTTCCTTGATTTTGGCCCTGTCACTCTTTCAAATCTGGGGGATGCACTTGCTGCAGGCAGTTATGCCTCTTGTCTCCCTCATTCACATAGAAAAAATAAAAAAAATAAGCAAGCTTATAAAATGCTACGACCAGATGCAGGCATCGAGTATGAAACATAATGTTGCTATTCGCAGGCACATTTGAATATGATGTGTGCTTGGGTGCAAATGCATACAATGCCTGTGAAACAGCCGATTCTAAAGAATCAGGAATCATTAAGACAGAGCATCCAGCCAGGTTTACCATACAAATAAGGCATAATTCGGCAAAAACCTGGGGAGCAATCAGCCAGGGAAACAACACAGACGATCACAAAATGCTGGAAGAAGAAAAAGAAACCAACAGCTCCCTCGCAAATTTCACCAAGAGGCACCTACATGACTTGCAAAATGTTTTATAAAGCTCGCTTAATTTTTGCAGCCTCCCATGTAACACTCTTATGCTTTATTATTTTGAGATTCTCTGACATTGTTACTTATGCAATACATCATAATAACATTGACCTTTAACCCGGGAGCTGCGGGGAGACTCATAAGAGTTCCCCCGGCGGACTGCGGGGAGACTCTTAAGAGCATAGCTTTTGAACGCGTACCAAAACCGCGCGTTTATAGCCAGGCGGCTGAAAATTGGTGTGGGTATAATACTACATGTCAACTCTCGACACCACCCCGCCAAACGCTCGCCCCGCACTCGTGCAAGCACCACCGCGCCAGTAACCACGCACTAGTCATGGAGCCCACACGTCCCTCACGCTCGCTCCCTGATGACACAACCAGCCCTCCTTCTGGTGGTGTTAGCCGCCGTGGAAGGCAGAGGGTGGCTGCTAAAGACCCTAGCTACCAGTACGATACGCCCTACAGCTCGGAGGACGAAACACCTGCACCCAAAGCACGAAAAACATGTGCAAGCACAAGAAAGGTACAGAGGTCATTGGTGTTTCGGGACACTGCCACCACGACCCAGGCCACTACAACAACCACTACCACTACCACTGCCACCACTGCCACCCCTGCCACCCTTGCCACCGGTACCAGCGACACAGGAAGCCGCCCTAGGGCTGCAGAACCTGCGGGGGCAGGACAAATTAAAGGCACGGGCGTAGGGAAGAGAACCCGTACTCCAGCCACAGTGCCCCTACCACCACCACCACAACCAGCCGCCCCTGGCCCGGCTGCCCCTGCCGCCCCTGCTGCCCCTTCCACCCCTGCCACCGGTACCAGCGACGCAGGAGGCCGCCCTAGGGCTGCAGAACCTGTGGGGGCAGGAAAAATTAAAGGCACGGGCGTAGGGAAGAGAACCCGTACGCCAGCCACAGTGCCCCTACCACCACCACCACCACCACCAGCCGCCCCTGGCCCGGCTGCCCCTGCCGCCCCTGCTGCCCCTGCCGCCCCTGCCGCCCCTGCCCAAGGAACAGGGAAGGGGAAGGGGAAAGGGAGAGGGAAAGCGACTGCTGGCCCTGCTGGCCCTGGTGTCCCTGCCGGCCCTGCTGCCCCTGTTGCCCCTGCCGCCCATGCCGCCCCTGCCCAAGGAACAGAGAGAAGGGCGACAGGCACCACCATCATCTTGCCATCAAGGCCACGCACCACTGCTGCCCCTGCCGCCGCCCCTGCCACCGCCTCTGCTGTCCCTGTCCATAAGACTCCCGCACGTGCAAAAGTGACCCGGAAAACTCTGACACCATCAAAGTATGCCGCCCTGCTGTTTGATGGTGATTCGCAGGACATTGGCAGCCCGGGTTTCGACGACGAAGCCCTAGCACGGGACCAAGGGAGGGGGGATTTGGGAGTGGACAGTGGGAGTGAGTCCGACGTCAGTGACGAAAATGAGGAAGGGCATCGTCTGTCAAGTGAAGAGGAGGGTGATGATGAAGTGCTGTATCACGACCATGGAAGCGATATTTCAGACGATGAAGCAGACGCAGACGACATTCCGATCCCTGAGCTGCCTTCGTTCGATTGGTCTGACGGGGTCAATTTTGTACCTGACGTGCCCCAGTTCAATCCTGGGACGTCAGGAACAACTGACGACTGGCCCTGTGACGATCAAGCGAACGAAAGCGACTTCTTCCTCGCTTTTTTCGACATGGAGGTAATGACGTACATCGTTGCCCAAATAAACGCCTACTACAGGTGGGTGTTTGGCAGATTGGACGTCCTTTCTCCAAAAGCGAGAATACGAGGCTGAGTGGATACGACTGTGGAAGAATTTATGACGTTCTTTGCCTTGTTGTTCCTCATGCCTCTGATCAAGAAGCATGTGTTGCAACACTATTGGAAGCACGACCCTCTCATCGCCACCCCAACTTTCAATAAGTTCATGACTCGTGACAGATTTTTGTTGCTGCTAAGATTTATGCACTTTGCAGACAACGAAAATCCTAACAGGATTGACAGGATATGGAAAGTTCGGGATGTGTTCACCATGTTGTTGGAGAGGTATAGGAAATACTTTTACCCCTTCCTCAATTTGGTGATTGATGAGTCGCTCGTGCTCTTCAAAGGACGTCTTGTTTTCAAGCAGTATATCCCCTTGAAAAGGCATAGGTTCGGAATCAAGCTCTTCGTTTTGTGTGACTGCGAAACTGGAATAGTGCTTGACATGATCGTGTACACAGGCACTGACATTGACATACCGAAAGCCGCTGCCAATGACCCCATGGGCATGTCAGGTGCCATCGTCAGGAAAATGTTGGCACCTTACCTGGGCAAAGGCCACATCATCTACACTGACAACTGGTATACTTCTCCTGCTCTCTGCCAGTTTCTTCATGACAACCAAACGGGGTCATGTGGGACTGTCAGAAAGACAAGAAAGTTTATGCCAAAGTTCACAGGTAATGTCATTCCTCTCACAGATGCCTCCTCCAGTGACACACCTTCAGAAGACGACCTGGCCCAGGAACACCGCGAGAGGCATGTGCGAAGAAGGCGACGAAAGGGGCCGAAATACAAGCAGCTCGAGAAGTGTGGGAAAGTGATAGCCCTGAAGTGGAAGGATAAGCGAGACGTCCACCTGCTTTCCACCGTCCACACAGGTGCCCAGATGGATTCTGGCAAAATCCACTACCGAACCAGGAAGACAATCTACAAGCCCGACATGGTAGTGGACTACACTAAGAACATGCGTCTGGTGGACAAGTCTAACTGTCAGCTGTCAGGCGTTGAGTGTCTGAGGAAGACTGTGAAGTGGTATCACAAGCTCTTCCTCCACCTAGTTGATATAACGATGCTGAACGCCTACAACTTGTGGTTGGTGAAAAAGGATATGGCCCCAAACCAGAAGCTGAAATTCCGGGAGTTCGTCTACAACGTCTCATACCAACTCCTGGAGAAGTATGGCATCACCATTCACAGACGTACGGCATGGCGTGGGGATCACGTTCCTGTCCGCATCCAGCTGGGTGTCGAAAGACACTACCCCATCAACACTGAGATGCTGGGCACTCGTCACAGGCAGGCGCAGTGCACCGTCTGCAGCTCCAGTGTCAGGAAACCCCATGTCACCAAAAGAGTCACCTCAATGTGCGCCGAGTGCAAAGTTCCACTCTGCCTGGGTGACTGCTTCAGGGACTACCACACCTTCAAGAATTATTGAGTGTCGCCCTGCCCTGCCCTGCCCTGGACTCGCCCCGTGCCCTGCCCTGGACTCGCCCCCTGCCCCGCCCTGTCCTGGACTCGCGCCCTACCTTACCTGACCTGACCTAATTGATCACGCTACCTCATAATGTAACATATATATTATGTAATGTATAAGTTCCAAAGATGTCCCTGTGATATAGCTTTTACATTATATAATTGTATGTTTCATTATTTAGTTTATAAGTTTCAAAGATTTACATGTAATATGCCTTATTTTTTTAGTATATCAATATATATGTTTGTTATTAGCCAAAGTAATGTGTATATAATTATTTTCTTACCTCAAATGAATTGTACAAAAATAAATATGTTTCAATAAATCCTGTCAAACCTACTAAGATAATAAAATAAAACAATAAAAAAAAAAAAAAAGGTCATGTCATTGTATTCTTACAATATGATATATTCTATGAATATTTCATATTGTTTGAATACAATGGCATGATCTTGTAAACAAAAATGTTTATCAAAAAATGTCTAGACAATATAAAACCTTCCCCATAACCCCCTCCTGGATTCGATCACACAACCCTACCACACTTTGAGTTTTCCAGTCCGCGACCTTACCAACCATGCCACAGGAGCTCATACCAAATATCACTCAAAACTTCGTGTCTACAATCGAAATGACAATATACAAAAAAAAATGAATTATCCCACCAATTTACGTTTGTAAATTGATGGGATTATCAATTATATCATGCCAAGGTTTATAAAAGTTTGTCTCTGTCAAGAATTAGTAATTATATAACTTTATTCTGTCAAAAATTGCCCAAACACTCAGCAAAATTGCCCCTCTCAGTGCGACTCCACTCATTTGCACACGGTCAAGCGGTGACCCTTGCCGCACCTTTATGCCCCAGCTACACCAGCAACAGCAGCTCTGTCTGGGAACAAAATTTGTATAAATACAATAATGGATAAAATACTCTTCACAAATACATTTGTATTGTATAATATTGTAAATAAAAAAGAATAATAACTGTGTGGGTGTCGAAAATTGCTCAACCAGCTTTCTTATGTCTCGCCTACGCGCGTATATTGGATTATACATAGTCATGACTGTCATACAAATAATTGAAGTAGGTCTCGAATATACATTTAGATTGCATATTACTTGGAAATAAATAAGTAAACGTTTCTCTGGTGGCAATCTACCCTTTCGCAAGTGTAAGGAGACACCATTCTATATTTAGCCCTTTATCACAAAAGGCAATCTGCCTGTGTTTACTCACCACCGTCGCTGGTGGTCTATAATATAGTACTTTATTTACAGTCAATGGCCTACATGTTTCTGTGGTACTTCACATGTGTCTAAAATGCAATGTCTGCTTGCATAAAAATGCAATTCTGAAGTCCATTTATACGTACGACATACGCATGTCTCAGTTTCTATCTCTCTCTCTCCATTCCTGACTCATGTTATTGTAGACCTGTTGGTGGCAACGAACACCAGACATCTGGTAGACATAAGGTTCAAAATACCAAGACATCAATACGCCTCGGGCGCCTCCACAATTATCACAAAGCTGGTTATCTATCTAGAGATCTGCTTGACTTCCATCTCTCCACGACTCACTCACTCACTCACTGCACCCCTGCATGCCTCCTTCCCACCCACCCACCCCCAACCAACCCTTTCAGGCTTCCGTCTGCTAGAAACACATTCACAATTTGCGTAAATATCGCATCAATTGGGCTATATGCGGTATATTCCTTGTTATATGGGACGCCTACATACGTACACATCTTTATTATAGCATGACAGTGCTCTAAATACAAGATTTACGTGATATTTATGGCGTAACACACCCTCTCATTCCCAGCACAACTCACTCACACCTTGGTTCACGCATAGAAACTCATTGATAATGTGCGTAAATATCGTATGAATTGGTCTATATGCGGTATATATTTTGATATATGGCACGTATACATACGTACAAGTCTGTATTATAGCATGACAGTGCTCTACGTACAAGATATACGTGATATGTATGGCGTAAACCACACTCTCAGCTCATAAATTGCCGCCAAACCTCCAACACATCTTCATTCCCGCCTAAGAATTCTCTTATAATTCCCTTATATATTGCAATTTTTGGTCACTATGAGGCATATTCATTGTTATATGGGTGGCCTACACATGTATACATACTCTAAATAGCCTAAAAGGGCTAAAAAAAGGAGATATACGTGATAATACGCGGTACCCCACCCCCTCCTCCCTCTCCTTCTATCCCCTGGGCGCGTGAAAATTCGGCAGGGAAATCTCGCCGCTCGATGACAATCTAGCCGCGCGGTGCCATTCGCTCCACATTGTTCAACTACGGACCGTTCCCCCACCCCCCCCAGACATTTTTTTGGGGGTCAAATATATATGGGCCGATGCACGCAAACATTCCCTACACAATGATGTACTTTTTATCGAAATTGGCAATAGGTCCCAAAATCATCATAGGTGCGCACAGTCTTACCCTGTAGAAAACCCCCTGTGCGCCGCGGAGAGGTTAATGTGGTATTAGTTGTTTTCACCCTTCACACGTGCCCCTCCTCTGCCCCCCCCCCCCCCTCTCTCTCTCAATTAATTATCTGTTTATTTTTCTGTCAGCTAATCTATATATTTAACTCTAAGTCTCTCTCTCTCTCTCTCTCTCTCTGAATATATATATATATATATATATATATATATATAGAGAGAGAGAGAGAGAGAGAATAAATATATATATATATATATACAGTGTGTATATATATATATATATATATATATATATATATATATATAGATATATAGATATATATATAAATAGGCGTAGGGATTTGGCGACCCCACCGCCCGTCACTTTGTGGCGCAGATAGCCCCTGGAGGTTGGGACTGGGAAGGCTGTAGGCACCAGTCGAACAGGGTGGTACTCCCAGGGCCGGCGTGCGAGGTGGCTGATAAGGACAGCTGGAACTCCTGATTCACCACCTAACCTCCCTAGCTGATCCTTTCAGTGCCTCATCAATATTGAGGGCAATACCAGGCTGCCCTCCCAAACATCTTCTCCTCCTATCAGTACATTATACTACAAACACCTTACTAACTACACTAGCTTTTTCCCAAAATTATGACAAAATGAAAAAATGCCGACCCGCCTCGGAGTTCTCATTTGGGTGGGGGAGTTGGGGGGGGGGTGGGGGGACCCGAAATGCCCCCATCAGTCAGTCCCCTGGAAACGACTCGCCAAAATGCTCTGGACCACCACCTTCTAATCTTACTATTAATTTATGTAATATTCGTGGACTTTTCTCTAACTTCCACTCTGTGGAATACCACCTCTCCTCTGCCAACCCTGATCTTCACTTTCTCACCGAGACACAGTTGTCTGGGACTACTGGTAGCAAACCCTTCTTTGTATCCTCCTACTATCTCTATCCTCAGTTTCGAGCTAAAGGTGGATGTTGCGTCTATGTACACAACAATCTTGCTTTCTCTCGTGTTCCCAACTTAAATTCTTCTGAATTCTCAACTCTCTGGCTAAAGCTTTCCTGTCACTCTCAAACTAAATATTTATGTGCTGTTTATCTCTAATTCTACTGACTATCCAAAATTCTTTGACTATCTAACTTCTAAAGTTAAAGACATTCTATCCAGCTCTCCTTTCGCAGAAATCTCCATCTTTGATTTCAATGTTCTCCACTACCAATGGCTCTCCTCTGTTTCCACTGACCAACCTGGTGAACAAGCCTACATCTTTTCTATCTTAAACGACCTAGAGCAGTTAGTACAGTATCTGTGATCGCTTTGGAGAATGACCAAACATTCCTGACTTATTTCTAACCTCTAACCCTTCTGCTTATACTGTAAATCTTTTCTCTCCTTTGGGTTCCTCCGACCATAAACTAATATCTGTCACCTGTCCTATCTCTCCGGTACGGCCACCCGATCCTCCCAACCGGCGGCGCTTGTAGCACTTTGGCGCTGCTGACTGGGAGGCTCTTCAGCAGTACTTCTTTGATTTCCCATGGAATGACTTTTGCTTCCGTGGCCGGGGACCCTCAGAGAGTGCTGTACACATTACCTAGGTAATCCTTTCGGGCATGGAAGCATACATTCCATTTTCATACTCTCAGTCTAATGCAAAAAAACTTGGTTTATTCACGCTTGTTCTACTTTTGTCCGCCACAAGGAGGAAGCATTCAAATGGTACCGACGCCTTAAAACTCAAGAATCTCATTCTTCCTATATTTCTGCCCAAAATTAAGCTAAATCTGTTCTTCGACTTGCCAAACACTCTTTCATTAGTAATAAATGCACTGAATTATCCAACTCTAGCCCTTCCCAAGCTTTCTGGCATCTAGCCAAAAACCTCTCCAACAATTTTTCTTCCTCGTCTTTCCCTCTCCTTTTCCACTCTGATGGCACAACCATCACTTCTTTCTCCGACAAAGCTGAACTCTTCACTCAAACTTTTGCTAGAAACTCCACCTTAGATGATTCCGGTGCTATTCCTCTCTTTCCACCCCCCTCTCTTCTAATTATGCCTAATATCGTAATCTCTTCTAAAGATGTACTCTCTGGGCTTAATACGAAGAAGGCGTACGGTCCGCACGGTGTTCCTCCTGTTGTACTAAAAAAAATGTGCTTCCGTGCCGAATACCTGCCTAGGCAAACTCTTTTGTCTCTGTCTCTCCTCTAACTTCTTCCCTTCATGCTGGAAGTTTGCTCTCATTCAACCTATCCCAATGAAGGGTAACAACTCCCAACCCTCCAACTATCGTCCAATCGCTCTCATCTCATATCTCTAAAGTTTTTGAAACTATTTTTGCTTCCAAATTCCTTAAATATTTTTCTTCTCATAATCTGCTCTCAGATCGCCAGTATGGCTTCCTTAAGGGTCGCTCTATTGGTGATCTTTCATATCTTAATAACTCTTGGTCATCCTTCTTTCCGGACTACGGTAAGACCTTTTCTATTGCACTAGACACATCGAAGGCCTTCAATACAGTTTGGCACAAATCTTTAATTTCTATGCTACCTTCCTTCGGTTTCTATCCCTTCATCTGTGCCTTTGTCTCTAATTTCTTTTCCGGCCGTTCCATAGCTGCGGTTATGGACGGCTATCGCTCACATCCTCATCCTATCAACTCCGGTGTTCCTCAGGGCTCTTTCATATCTCCAATTCTCTTTCTAATTTTCATAAATTATTTTCTCAAATTTTCCATTCATACGCAGACGATTCTACCTTACACTACTAATTTGGTTTTCCAGAACGCCCCAGCCAGCAATCCCTCAAAAACAAACGTAATGAAGCCATACAACACTTATCTTCTGATCTAACTACCATTTCCAATCAGGGCAGAGAAAAAGAGAAAACCTTGTTGCGTTTAACCCCTTATTAGCGGGGCCCGACTTAAGTCCGTATAGAGAACACCTGCCCAAAGAGCGGGGCCCGACTTAAGTCTGTGTGCAATTTTGGAGCAATATTGCCTCCGAGAGAGAGACGAGCGGTGGGCGGATCGTAGGTCGAAGTCTGACCGTTCGCCACGGGTCCCGCGGGCCTACTGACGTTTACTCCACACACATCCACCCTCCCTCCCTCACTACACAGGGTATTATGTTAAGAAATTATCGTATTTTAGGGATTTTTCCTTCGTCTTGCACGATCGTTGCAAGAGAACGCGTGGTCGTAGGAGAATGGTTCTGTGTCATTGGAAAGCTGAATTAACGCCCTTTCAGGGATAAGGGGAGGTGTGGTGGAGTGGTCTTGCCACTGGCCTGGTAATCCAAAGGTCCCGGGTTCAAATCCCGATGTATCAATGGGAAGATATTATTGGGATGGAATTTGTGCTGTACTTGGTATCAGTGCATTACCACAAGCCCACCGAAACGTCAGTAAAATACCCTCATTGTTCCCTGATTAAATAGCACTGTATGAATATTCCCATATTCAAAATATGCTATAGGGGTGCAATGCCTGGTGAGTTATCTGCTCAACAGGTGGCGTTGTGTGTGTGTAAGTGTGAGAGTCCGAGTGTAGAGGGTGAGACAGTGAAGCACGGGAACGAGGTGACTTCAGAGATGGGGTCGTTTCGGACCATGAGTGAGCACCGCGCCTCATGTGAAGGCAAGATGGCAGGTGCTCGTTGTACTCTACGTGCTTCACATGTCTCACTCCCTAGACTGGAACAAGACCTCACGGGCTTCACTGTTCATTGTAAAGCGGTGAATGTTAAGGCTCTCAGCCTATGCCCGAGAGGAAGTAAGTTGGAATATAGAAAAAAAAAAAAAAAAAAAAGTGGCTCTTGTTTATGCATGAAGAAGAGCACGGAAACAAGGCCATTTAGGGTAAAACCACCCACTTGGCGGGTAGTAGAAATTCCTTACGGGCCCGCTCGTAAGGCGTTAATGCTTCCAAAACCCAATTTCTCCATCATACTACCCGTCGGGAACTCCCAGAGGACTATCCCTTATACTTCAACAGTACACAAATCAATCCTTCATCTTCTCTCAATATTCTCGCTCTCTTTCTCTTCCGTAACTCTCTTGGAATGACCATATTACCAGTCTTGCTAAATGGGCTATTACACTGGCATATTTTCCGTCGTCCTTCATCAAAACCACGATTTGCGTGGTCCTTCATCTCTCATTTCTTGGTCTTTTCGGCAGCCCACGGTTACCCAAGTACACCAGGAAATCATGGTCAAGCCCACGATAATATTAAACTCAAATGACCATTTATTATATGCATTTGTATTTTGCATATATTTATTTATATCTGAATACGAACTAATGATAAATAAACGGAAATTGATGTATTACGAACTGAAAAACATTACATTTTACTAAAAAATTACAGCTATGCACTAATTTGGTTACGTTTGAATTGAAGATTCAAGGTCACTTCGAAATTAATTGGCCTTAATTCGGCCGTTTTAGCTTCCCGTCATGCTATTTATACACCAAAATCCCTATGATAGAGCTAAGCATATATACAAACCAAGGTAAGTATGACTATATTGCTCGCTATTACCTAAAACAAGCAACATGAATCCACGTCTGTCGGTAAAAGTGGAAGTCAGTTGAAGCAGCAGCACGCTCATGATTGGCTATCTTATCAGTACCCTGATAATTTATTTATTATCTGTATTGTTCCATATTTATTAATTAAACTAGATATGTTTAAGTAATTTTAATGATTATATAATAAATTACAGTGCTATCCGATTATAAAGAGCTATTAAATATCACAGGAAACACAATGATAACGTATATATCATATGTCATAACTTGACATTAATTAAGTCTACCTTGATTTATTTTCCAATACGTTTTCTTTGATAGGAATAATATAATTTATTTCGTAAATAATATGTAGTTTAAATATTACATTCATACATTATAGTATCCAATTTAATTTATTGGTATTGATCAAGGTATATGCGAATGCATGAGTGTACCTTAAGTATAAGCTATATATGAAAGATATAAGCCCTTAGTTAAGATTCGTAGCTGAGGTCCCGTATGTAAACAAAGGGGATCTTACTTGCTGTATAGAAGTCTATCTGCCAACATGGAATATAATTAGTGATCATCAATAATCTGCTACATCCTCCACTCAACTTCTTCAATACTTCGCTCTACATTCAGATAAGCCTTTTTTAATAACACTGGGACCCACATTATTTTATGAGTGCTTAAATTTATGTTTTACATCATCATTTTCAAGGTGATTATTTCCTATTTATTATATATAGCTCTTGTCCCAACAGTCCAGACAAGATTATGGTCCTTTGACCTTTTCTTACTTCCTCCTATATGCCTTTCTGCCTGTCTATTTAATATTGTTGGCTTTTCCCCCACATAGGCCTATATTTTCAGCGAGGCCTAGGCTACCCCTGCAATGTTTTTCGCTGGTGCCGGTTTTTAGCCTGGCTTTCTTTCTGCTGGCCGGGAGTGTTACCACACTAAGCCATATATGTGCAGGGAGTCCTCATGTTCTCTTGCCTTATTTTTTTGGCACTTTTTTGCCTCGTTTTGCTTATGTGTCGAAATGATAATAAATGTTCGGCTGCTGCAGGCGGTATAGGTAGTGGATTCCAGCCCGATCCAGCAGCATACCCTCACCCTCTACCCTACCCTAGCGCTCTTGGGACACATTTTCGTAGATCGCATTTACATTGATCAACCAATTTATAAAGACTCATTTGTTGTGCATAATTTTGCAGTGCCTGGAGCTAGTTTTTCTACTATAAAAAATACACAAGCATGGAGGGATTTATTGAGGAGACAGCCGGAGGTAACACTACTTGTACTGGGTGGTTGTTTTTCATTGCAATGGGGTTGTTGGTGATAGCTTGACTTGACTTTCGGTGCGCTTGGCCTAGCGTAGCTTAAAATTATTTCAACATACCTGCCACCCTGTCAGAACTTAAGAAAGAGGGAGGGATAGCGAGGGGCTGTTTGACTAGGCTAACTAAGGACTTAGATGCCTTCATTGATCGGGCAGATGCGTCCGAGACGAAGGGCAAAGTTACCCTGATTCGCAAGCACCTTAATGAGCTGGAGTCAGTCAATGACCATCTTTATGACCTATATGACGACACCGTTGACATTGTGACTATAGCTGGTGACGATGCCGAATACTCTGAGACCATGGAAGCGATTGTGGCTAAACTCGAGGCTTTATACAAAAAATCCCCTACTCTGACTAACAGTAGTGCCACAGCAAGGGTAGCAGGAGTTAAGCTACCTACTTAAGCTATCTTCCCAAATTTAGTGGAGACCCGGCAAAGTGGACAGAATTCTGGGACCTCTTCCGCTGTACCGTGCATGGCCATAAAGAGTTGTCAGATGTACAATGTTTCACATATTTGCGCGGGCAGCTGGAGGGGAAGCACAGAAGTTGTTGGGGGGATTTAGCCTAATCGCCAATATCTACGCCACCGCAATAGCCCTATTTGAGAAGACATACGGACAAAAAGACCAAATAAAATCCGCACACATAACGAACTTGTGTGAGTTGTCTGCTCCAGTTTATGAGGTAGGTGCGCTCAAGAAGTTCTATGCCGCTTTCGAGAGTACCATTCGATCCCTCAATACGTTCGATGTCAGCATCGATGAGATATGTGGTGTCATCCTAATGAATAAATTACCAACACCACTTTGTGAAAACGTAAAGAGAGCGATGAAATCTACCCCACTCGAATTGCAGTCTTTTATAGAAAATTACCAGGCAGAGGTGTTCAATATAGAGGGAGTCACCAGTGAACCAGTACAGTATAATGCCACAGCTTCTACATTTTCCACTGTTAATAAAAGTACCGGTAAAGTAAAAATGCAAGCAGAGCCCAGGAAATTCGCTTGCTATTTATGTAGTAGTCCGAAACATGCGTGGTACAATTTTTTTTTTTTTTTTTTTTTTTTAAGAGACAATGAACGGAGGAAGGAAAATACAGATAAAACAAAAGGGTCCATGTGCCTAAAGGCATCCTCCATTCATAAAATGTTTGTAACAACTGGATTTAAACATTTGTAGATTGTAAGTTTGTGGAAAGCAATTCGAGGGAAGTGAATTCCAAAGAGTAGTAGTTCTAGGGATAAATGAATTTTGATAAGCAGAAGTTCTGCATTGTGGAGGAGAAAGTATAAATTCATGGGCGCTCTCAGCTGCCCTAGATCTACGGGGAAAGATGTGGAGAGGCGGCACAATTGAAGCAAGTTCCTCGGAACAATTGTTGTGAAAATATCTGTAGAATAATGCAAGGGATGCAACGTTTCTTCGTATGGATAATGTAGGAAGGTCCTGTGTGATTGCAGGGTTATTGATTAATCTAATAGCTTTATTTTGAATTTTGTCCAACTGCCTCAATGCAACCACTCCACTTCCACTCCACAGAGGTGAACAGTAATCCATCTGAGAACGCACATGACTTTTATATATTACGGCCAAGTGTCCAAAATATCAAAGTAGTGAGGCTAGAATAAATAGAGCTAAAAATCTGAAGTTGTGTCAGGGATGCCTCTTCAGGGAGCATGGGGGGCGCGGTTGCACAAATGCTAAATTAAGTCCCTGCCGAGTATGCAATGGCAGGCATTTCCGCGCATTATGTCCCCAATCTGCTGGAGAGGTAGCAAGTCGAACTACAGTTGCGACAACTGATCTTGCTCCAACCTCCACGACGTTGTCTGTAGCGTCAGAGAGAGAGACAGTATTTTTGCCCACAATTATCATGCCAGTTAGTATCAATGAAGGTTATTACAATTATCGTGCTTTGAAATCAATGTTCCCAGCGCACTTTTGTTCTGCGGTCCTCTCTACCATCAGTACAGTATGTTGCATCGGGAAGAGAGACATTGAAGCTGCAAGGGTTTACGGGAGCCCAGCGCGAACAGGTGTATGATGTAGTCAACCTGCAGTACAAGGATAGAGATAGGAATTCATCCTTAATGGCGGTAGTAGTAGTAGACTCCTTACCAGAATACAAGGTATCAACAGGCATCAAAGGTGTAGTAGGCAAATTGCAGGATTCAGGGTATAGGCTAGCCGATTCATTCATAGGCAGTAATGTTAAGCTAGACATGTTGATCGGTGCCGATTATTACCATGACATAGTGCTACCAGGATATAAACGGGAGGGCAATCTAGTGTTGTTGCCCACCAAGTTTGGGTACGCAATTATTAGTGGGTCATACAAGGATCATGTAGCCAATACCAATGTTGAAGTCGTGACAGTGTTAAAAATTGCGGTCAGTTCAATTAGTGAGTATCTACAGACAGACAATGAACCATGTAGTCAAGATTTGAATAAATTGTGGGATATGGACAATATGGGTATCAAGTCAGGAGAGATAGATGCAGAGGCTAGGGATACACTTAAATTGTATGATGAAGCTGTAACCTATTTACCAGAGGAAAACCAGTATTGTGTCAGTTTGCCGTGGCGCAGAAACAGAGGTGATTTGCCGAATAATTACGGTCTGGCGATAGGAAGGTTACGGGGCCTACAGAAGAAATTTATCGCGAATCCGGCGTATTGTCAGCAGTACTGTAATGTTGTTAAAGATCAGCGAAATCGCGGGTTCATAGAGTCTACTGATGAGGAAATTATCACCGATTCGCCTACACATCATCTTGCCCACCACGGGGTTGAACGCGAGAGCAAAACTAATCCCATACGCGTCGTGTTAGACTGTTCGGCCAAATTATCACCTTCGGCCTTAAGCCTCAATGATTGCCTGTATACGGGACCCTCTTTGGTTCCAGATTTGGCGAAGGTGATGTTGAGGTTCAGATGCATGCCATACGGGTTTATAAGCGATATCGAGAAGGCGTTCCTCATGCTCCAGTTGGACAAACGTGATAGAGACAGTACACACTTTCTGTGACCTAGAGACCCCTTTAACGTAGATTCGCCATGTGATGTTTTTCGTTTCAAAGTTGTATTGTTCGATGCTACCTGTTCACCATTTCTATTGAGTGCCACCATCTTAAAACACTTATCGCAGTTCAATGATGTGAATCTCGTCAACCGAATAAAAAATGGCCTGTACATCGATAACATACAAGGTACCGCGGACACAGAGGACCGTCTTATCTCTGATTATTGGCAATACCAGCGTACATGCTCGTCAGCCCACTTATACTTACGGGAGTGGGTGACCAATAGTCTGCAGTTGAAGTCCATTTTGGGCCCGTATGATGAGATGGCTGCCGATCAGTCGGGTCACAAGTATTTAGGCATGCAATGGCAACCGGGTACAGATAGACTTTCTTTTGAGCATCGGGATTATACATGTGAGGCTTTACCTAGCAAGCGAAAATGTCTTAGCCTAGCTGCACAGTTGTTTGATCCTCTTGGCATATTATTACCAGTTAGCATCAGGTCGCGGTTATTCCTCCAAATTCTATGGCGTACCAAAATTGGGTGGGACGAGACTATCCCTTCTGATTTACAATCGATCTGGCAAGCGCTGGTGGCAGATTTGGAAAATTGTCAGAGTATAAGTTTCCCACGTCAAATCATCTCGAGTAAACGGGTGGAATTACATGCGTTTAGTGACGCGAGTAACTTCGCGTTTGGTGCTGTAGTGTACCTGTCTGATGGAGACCAAAGTGCTTTAGTCACTGCCAAGGCTCGAGTAGCACCCATCAAGACTGTGACAGTACCTTAATTAGAGTTAACTGCTGTTTTGATAGCCGCACGTCTTGTTCAATTTATTACAGAGGCACTCAAGGATCATCATGAATTCAATAATGTATATTTGTGGTCCGATAGTCAGATTGCGATTGCATGGTTGTGCAGTCAGAAGGCTTTGCCCGTGTATGTCAGTAATAGAGTGAACGAGATCCATTGACTACTTCCCAATGCTAATATAAGAAATGTGTGCACTAAGGATAACCCGAACGACCTGTTGACTAGGGGAATTACCGCCAAACAGTTGTCTGATTCTCCGTTGTGGTGGCAGGGGCCTTCGTGGCTAACTTCCACAACAGAGTGGCCAGAGGATCGAGCAACGGCCGTACCAGTTCAGGTAGACTTTCCCATAGAATCAATGGGCGCAGCAGTAGTCACTCAGGATATCAATGGCATCACAATTGCTTGGGACAGATATAGTAGCTATGATAAGGCAGTACGGGTCCTTGCATGAGTTAACCGTTATGTATGTAATTTGCGGCGAAAGGTAAAGGGAGAGTTCTTAACTGACACCCCTTCCTTGCTAGTTAGTGAAATGCGAGCCGCTGAAAAATTAATGATTATGACAGTGCAAAGGGAATCCTATATGAGTGAATGGAGCATCTTGACCAAATCCGACCATAATTTACCGGGTACTAATGTTATGAGACAACTAGGACTATTCGTGGAAAGTGGGGTGATCAAATGTAGGGGTAGAATTCAGTTGGCCACTATCAGCAATGACAGTAAATATCCTATCCTCCTACCATCTAACCATACAATTACGCGTTTGCTTATAGTTAAAAGTCATATAGTATGTTCTCATTATGGTGTGGGTCATGTGGTAGCTTATTTGCGCCAAAAATGATGGATCCCACACATGAGACAGACGGTAAAAATGGTACTACGAAAGTGTATAGTATGTAAGAGACTTCAGGGTAAATCCTACTCACCAAGGAATGTACCTCACTTGCCTAGTATTAGAGTTCAGCCTCAAGATCCCTTCTCAGTGACCGGTATAGATTATTCTGGCGCATTATTAGTAAAGGGTAATCCCGCTATTAATGCTTACATTGTATTATTCACTTGTGCCATCACCAGGGCGATTCACCTAGAAGTAGTAACTAACATGTCTTGCGAAAGCTTTATGCACACGTACCGCCGGTTTGTTAGTAGGCAGGGCTTTTCTCAAATAATTCTAAGCGACAACGCGACAACATTTGTTAGTGCAGCCAAACAGCTGGCCGAGATATCTCAAGATTCGGTAATTCAGAAATTTATGATAGAACACCATTGTGAGTGGCGTTTTATCCCCGCCAGAGCTCCTTGGTTAGGTGCCATTTGGGAAAGGGCAATCGGGATAGTGAAAGCCGGATTAAAAAAGGTTCTCGGTAGAGCATCGGTAACGTTAGAAGAGCTGCAAACTATTCTATGTGAAATTGAAGCCTGTGTAAATGACCGACCTTTTGGTTATGTCTCGGGTGAACTAAGCGATGTGAATGTTTTTTTTTTTTTTTTTTTTTTTTTTTAACCTCTGAAGTGCGCATGGGGGTAATTGGAAACGTCCCCCTGTGCTGACGTATTTGAGGTGTTTCCGTCACTAAAATATTCATTGTGCCATTAACCTCTGAAGTGCTCATGGGGGTAATTGGAAACGTCCCCCTGTGCTGACGTATTTGAGGTGTTTCCGTCACTAAAATATTCATTGTGCCATTAATAGCATTAATACTTATCCATATGCGCCTATTATGGGTTGATTATAAAGGTATTAACCTGAAACAACAATAAAACGAGTGAAAACAGCGTTTGGATGGTCAAAATCGGAGATATACCCCGCGAGTTGTATAATGTATGGGTGAGCCAAGCTGCTTTCCCGCCAATTTCCCCCAAGGCCACTGAGACACAGTCGATCGATACTCTCTCTCTCTCTCTTGCACTCGCTTGCCATCAGTGATGACAACACCCTGCTTGCAACTCGCTAATGTTAGCACGAAAATATACCTCAGAATAAGGGAATAACAGGGAAAATAGGTGATAACTGAAGGAGAGGAGGAAAGTGGGGAAGGAGGGGAGGTAGAGGACTGAGATTTTGCATGGCCCAGGGGCCAAAAAAAAATAAAAAAAAAAAAATAAAAAAAAAATATGTTTTTTTCGATGTCAAAAGTTGATTTTTTTTTCACTCACTCATAAGAGTCTCCCCGCAGTCCGCCGGGGGAACTCTTAAGAGTCTCCCCGCAGTTCCCGGGTTAATAGCATTAATACTTATCCATATGCGCCTATTATGGGTTGATTATAAAGGTATTAACCTGAAACAACAATAAAACGAGTGAAAACAGCGTTTGGATGGTAAAAATCGGCAATATAGCCCACGAGTTGTATAATGTATGGGTGAGGCAAGCTGCTTTCCCGCCAATTTCCCCCAAGGCCACTGAGACACAGTCGATCGATACTCTCTCTCTCTCTCTCTTGCACTCGCTTGCCATCAGTGATGACAAGCTTGCAGCTTGACCTGCTTGCAACTCGCTAATGTTAGCACGAAAATATACCTCAGAAATAACAGGGAAAATAGGTGATAACTGAAGGAGAGGAGGAAAGTGGGGAAGGAGGGGAGGTAGAGGACTGAGATTTTGCATGGCCCAGGGGCCAAAAAAAAAATAAAAAAAAAAAAATAAAAAAAAATATGTTTTTTTCGATGTCAAAAGTTGATTTTTTTTTCACTCACTCATAAGAGTCTCCCCGCAGTCCGCCGGGGGAACTCTTAAGAGTCTCCCCGCAGTTCCCGGGTTAAGAGACAATGAACGGAGGAAGGAAAAACACAGATAAAACAAAAAGGTCCATGTGCCTAAAGGCATCCTCCATTCATAAAATGTTTGTAACAACTGGATTTAAACATTTGTAGATTGTAAGTTTGTGGAAAGCAATTCGAGGGAAGTGAATTCCAAAGAGTAGTAGTTCTAGGGATAAATTAATTTTGATAAGCAGAAGTTCTGCATTGTGGAGGAGAAAGTGTAAATTCATGGGCGCTCTCAGCTGCCCTAGTTCTACGGGGAAAGATGTGGAGAGGCGGCACAATTGAAGCAAGTTCCTCGGAACAATTGCTGTGAAAATATCTGTAGAATAATGCAAGGGATGCAATGTTTCTTTGTATGGATAATGTAGGAAGGTCCTGTGTGATTGCAGGGTTATTGATTAATCTAATAGCTTTATTTTGAATTTTGTCCAACTGCCTCAATGCAACCACTCCTCTTCCACTCCACAGAGGTGAACAGTAATCCATCTGAGAACGCACATGACTTTTATATATTATGGCCAACTGCTCGTCAGTGAAGAATTCTCGAACTCTGTACAGGAGTCCCAGTTTTTTAGAGGCATTCTTAGCAATGATTCTAACATAATGTGTCCAGCTCAAGTTTGTAGTTAATGTTACACCGAGAATGTCAATACTAGGGGAAGTGGGAATATTTACATAATTAAAAAATATATGGGAGTCAGTGAGATTCTGTCGGTTAGAAAATTGAATGTACTTGGTTTTCTGTGCATTAAAGGAAACTAGATTCTTTTGTCCCCATTCTTCAATTCTAGAAAGGTCCTGGTTCAGAGAAATTGCAGTGCTTATTTTTGAATTTATAAGATCGGGTTGGGTGAAAGAATTGGTAAATGTGAAGGAACTGTGGAGTGTTGAGTCGTCTGCGTAGGAATGTATTGGATTATGAGTGGTAGATATGAGATCATTGATATGAATGAGGAACAGAGTTGGGGCCAAAACTGATCCCTGGGGAACACCAGCATTTATTGAGTGAAATTGAGAATAAAGGCCATCTACCATTACACATATTTTTCTGTTATGAAGATAAGAAGAAATAAGTGGAACTAACGATGCAAGGCCGTAGTGTGACATCTTCGACAATAAGGATTGATACCAGACTCTATCAAATGCCTTTGATATATCCAGTGCTATTGTATGTGTTTCACCATGTTGGTCTGTAGCTTGGTTGATTTGATGAGTAAGAAGGCAAAGAATGTCTGCAGTTGATCGACATCGTCTAAAACCATATTGCCTATCACTGATTAATTTATTATTCTCAAGATGCTTAATTATGTGATTATTTAATATAATTTCAAAGACTTTACCAAGAGTGGAAGTTATAGCTATTGGTCTGTAGTTTGATGGATCTGAAGAGGCACCTTTTTTAGGAACTGGGTGGATGTTTGCTTCTTTCCAGGGTACTGGGAAGCATGAGGTATGAGTACATAGACGGAAACAAATTGCCGCTACAGGAGCGAGCACCAAGGAGCAATTATTCTTAAGTACTATTGGAGGAATTTCATCTGGACCAAGAGCCTTAACGGGTTGGATTCTGCGTACTTTTAAAACACGCGGTGAATTGCCTATGATAACGCTCTTCAAATCTCTAGTGCTACCGCGGCTTGAATACTGTAGCGTATTAACATCCCCATACAAAGCAGGTGAAATAAATGACGTAGAGAGTGTACAAAGAAATTTCACTATGCATATAAGTTCGATAAAACATCTACACTATTGGGAGCGTTTAAGAGCACTGAATCTGTACTCACTGGAACGTAGAAGAGAACGTTACCTAATAATATACACGTGGAAAATCGCAGAGGGTTTAGTACCAAACCTACATACTCCGATAGTCATGAAATTCAGTGATAGGAGAGGCTGGGAATGCGAAATCCCCCGGATGAATAACAAGGGTGCTATGGGCTCTCTGCGAGAGGGCTGGTTATCACACAGAGGCCCACGTCTCTTCAACAAACTCCCACGGCGAGTAAGAGACATGAGGGACATCTCGTTAGACAACTTCAAGAGAGCCCTAGATGTCGAACTGCAAAAAGTGCCAGACGAGCCCATCCTCGCAAGGGAGCGAGCTGTCGCTTCAAACAGTCTACTGCACCAAATCACCACCCATAACGAGGGGCGTCGCGCTCCTTGGTGCCGCTAGAGGAGCGGCGAACACATCCAAAGGTAAAGGTACTGAGAGATTCTGCAAAATAGTTTTGACATGTCTGGTGTGGATCTTAATTGAGGGAATTTCAGGCGAATTAAAATTAAGTACAGGGACATCTTGATTTATTTCATCTAAGGTTGAGTTGGTGGAGAAAATATCCGCAAGAAGGTTAGCTTTACCTCGTGGGTCACTTACAAGATTGCCAGTCGGAGATTTTGATGGTGGAATGGATGAAGCAGTTGTGAAGTTGGATTTGAATGAGTTAAGAGTAGACCAAAATATTTTGTTATCATTTGGATTATTTAGAAGTTTATTTGCCTGCTTGTGGAGAAAGTTTGATTTAGTTAGGTTTAATACAGTTTTGGCATGATTTCTGATGTTTCTAAAGTAATTAAAGGCTTCATGTGTTTTTGATCTTGTGTATGCATTGTAGGCTATTGCTTTTTGTTCAGTTACTCTAGCACAATTATGGTCAAACCATTTAGGTGAATTAGATCTTTTAATGTACTTTTGATGAGGAATAAAAGTTTCCATTCCAATTTTTATAAAATCTTGTATGTGGCTCAAGGTGGAGTGTGCATCATTAGAAAAGAAAGAGGTCCAGGGAATATCAATAAAGAAACCTTGAAGACCCTCCCAGTCTGCCCTATCGTAATGCCATTTAGTCACCAAAACAGGTTCAGAGTGGGATGGTGTGGTAGGTGATAGAAAGGTGGCCTGTATCAGACAGTGATCAGAAGATCCAAGCGGGGACCTCACTGTAACATCATAATTTTCTGAATTGGTTGTTAAAAATAAGTCCAGTAGGTGGGAATTATGATTAGGATTATCTGGTACACGGGTGGGTTGGTTGACTAGTTGAGTGAGATTAAATGAGTCTGCAAATAGCTCACATTCAAGACCAGAATCATCAGTCCTGGCTGAATGAGTGAGCCATTCAACATTATGGACATTAAAATCACCCAACACAGTGATTTCAGAAGAAGCATTTAAGTTGAGGACACTGAGTTGTGAGGACAGAGAATCAAAAAGACTTTGCTCTGGAGGAGTATTTGGGGAACGGTAGATGCAATATATGTATTTAAATTTACCAGCAGAAATTAATTTGTATATAGAATAATCAAAATAGGGACAATTGAAACTAGTAACCTCCTCCAGGGCAATTTCAGATTTTGCGAAGCAACATACACCTCCTTTAGGTCTGAAATTTTGGAGCAGTTGATAACCTGGAAAATTAAATCTAGACGTGTCAGATGTGGATGTTACTTGAGTCTCTGTCACAAAAAGGAGAGTAGGGGATTCTGCTTGAAGACATTGGTGTACAGAATTGATGTTAGAGTGAAGTCCCCTTATATTGCTAAAGAAAAAGCTGCACCGACGAGCAGCTTTGGGACGTTGCAATGCTCTTGACACAGTCGCATGATGACGACCGGGAGGGCCCTGTGTCAATGACCCAACCCTGTCGGGGGTGGATATCCGAGGGACCACCAGGTTTGCTCTTAACAATTGTACTGCCATATTTATTGGGTAAGGTGTATGGTATTACATGTATGATATGTAGTGGGAAGAGTAGTGTTTTATGGATAGAGGATAGCGATGTAGGGCAATGTTGTGAAGTTGGATGTTTATGTTATATAAAGAGGGTTTCCTGATACCCCTGATGTGTGAGGCAGAAAGATGTGTATTCAGCTACCAAGGCCTGGGAGAGAAAATGGAATTCAGGCTATTCCCTGAGTCTCCCGAAACCTTGGCGGTAGTACTTCCCTGGGCGGGGCTGCCTACCCCTACTACCTACACCATTTTTACACCATCCTATTACACCTATTTACTACCTATTACACCATCTCCCATGTTAAGGGCAGACGATTAAAATCATTCCCGAAAGAAGCGATAGCCGATGAGGAATTGACAGATCCGTCATTCCGCAGGGATAATGTCATGACTGCCAGATATCACTATATGAATAAATTGTCAAAAGATATCTGGAAACGTTGGCAGTCTGACTACCTCTTGGCATTGAGAGAGTCGCATTAGTGTCACTTGAGGACTGAAGGCAAATCATGGCCGAAGCTAGGGGATGTTGTTCTAATACATGACGACGGTCCTCGGCTAATGTGGAAACTAGGGAAAATAACTGGCCTAGAGGCGGGCATTGATGGAATAAGTCGAGTAGCGCATCTTAAGACGAGAACAGGTGTCACCACTCGCCCCATTGTTCGGTTGTACCCCTTAGAACAGGCAGTAAGTCAGTGTGTGGCCCCTTCCGATGAACCGTCGACTCAAGATCTCCCTCTTAACACGTTAGGCGTTGATCAGGAGGTGAGCGATATTGAGTTACGTACCTCCCGTCAAGCCGCGTTAGGCGCTGCTTCTTTATGGCGGAATAAAATAGCTTCTCGTCAACTGTAACTTATAAATTGTATATACTGTATATGTACCCTAGCCTGGATTAAGATTAAGAGATCATAAATATTGATCTCCCCTAGCCTGGATTAAGAATTAAATTTAAGTAATTGTAAATATTGATATTGCTAGTAGCCTGGATTAAGACTGATATTTCAGTACCTTTAAGTTTAGTATTTAGGCCCTTCATCGGCTGGGCTAAGATTGAATATTCCACATTTGTGGTGGCAGTGTGTCATAACTTGACATTAATTAGTCTACCTTGATTTATTTTCCAATACGTTTTCTTTGATAGGAATAATGTAATTTCCTTCGTTAATAATATGTAGTTTAACCTATCAACGGCGAGCAGGGTGTATTGAAGACCACTGTTCTGGGCGACGATATTAGGCTCCATTAATGCCTAAAATCGTCATTATACAATAAATATCGTTATTACTTATTCATATGCGCCTATTTTATCTTCACTATGAAGATAGTAACCTGTAACAACAATAAAACAAGTGGAAATATAATTTTTCTGGTCAAAATCACGAATAAACATGGAACAGCCCATTCATGAAATGTGGAGCAATGTGAGGCAACTCCTCCCCTTGCAAGGCCTCAAGCTTGACTGACTCATTCACCCCACCATCTAGCTCTGCCAACACACTCGCTAAGCACATAAGCACATCCTCCAAACAGTTTGCTAATGTTAGCACCAAAATATACCAACGGATTAGGGAAAAACAGGGAAAATAGATGATAATTGAAGGGGGAGAAGGTAAAGGGGGGAAGGAGGGGATGTGGAGGAGTGATATGAGGTATAGGGAAACAAAATAAATATAAATAAAAATGTTTTAAGTGCTACTGGGGCCTTTTAATATGTTTTTTTTAGGCCTACCCTCTCAAGAGCTTTGCCGCCGTTGCCCAGTAAAACTTCTTAAGAACTTTTCCGCCATTCCCGGGTTAAATATTACATTTATACATTGTGACATATAACCCCCGCGGGGTTAGGGAATAGAATATGCCCCAGGTGCCTTCTGCGTGTCGTAAGAGGCGACTAAAGAGGTTGGGTCGGTGGGCTTGCGACCCCCACCCGGAAAAATATACCTAAGCAAAGAAAAACGAAGGAGCAGCCTCGGATGCGGACGGAACCTATGTTCACGAACCACGACCGACTAAGGACATTCCTTCGGACATTCTGAGAATGGCTACATGGAATGTTAGTGGCATGAATGATGGCACAAAAGAGAGAGAGGTTCTGGAAGTGCTAGTGAATGCCAGGCTGGATATATGTGGAATGACAGAGACCAAATGGAAAGGTTCAGATGTGAGAGAGTAGGAGTGTGGAATGGGTGTGTGTGCTGGAGTGAGTGAAGGAACAGCGAGAGAAGGTGCGTGTTTGTTTGTAAGTAGCAAATGGAAGGAATGTGTAAGAGAGTATGGGTCTGTGGGTTCAAGGATTGTGTGGGTGAGAATGAAAGTAGGAATACAAACGTGGGTGATTGTATGCGTGTATACCCCATTAAACTTGAAAGAAAGAAAGAGGAGTTCTGGATGAATGTGGAGGTGTGCCTGGAGAAGTTTGACAAGAACCAAAGAATATTTCTGATTGGAGATATGAATGGTAAGGTGGGTGATAGGAAAGTTGAGGGAGTGGTGGGAGGGTGGGGGGTACCATCAGAGGTGAATGGGAATGGTAGTGCACTTGTGGACGTATGTGTGGGGAGAAGGCTGTGGATAGCCAACACCTTCTTCCGACACAGAATGATCCACAGGTACACATGGAAACGGATGTTGACGATGAAGGATAAGACAGTGGTGGAACGAAAGTCATTGATTGATTATGTATGTGTGGATGAACGAATGAAGAAATCTGTGATGGATGCTAGGGTGTATAGGGGTATTGGAGGGGGTCTGTCATATCATTATGTAGTGGTAGCTAAGGTTAGGATACAAAAGAAGTGGGTGAGGAGAGCTGGAGGGAGACGAGAGGAGGGTGGATTGGTGAGGAGGGTGGAGAGGTTGCAGGAGGAGGAAGTCAGGGAGGAGTACAGGAGAGCAGTGGAAAGATGACTAGGAGGGTTCGACCAGGAAGTTATGGAGGAAGTGGAGAAGATGAGCAAGGTGTTTAAGGATGAGATCTGTGAGGCATGTGAGGAGGTGTGTGGAGTGAGGAGAAGAGGGAGGGGAGTGAAAGGTACAGCATGGTGGACAGAAGAGGTAAGAACAGCTGTGGAAGAAAAGAAGAAAGCATATAGAGAGTGGTTGGGTAGTAGAGGGAATGAAGATTTAGAGAGACAGAAACGAGCGAGGTACGTGGAGAGTAAGAGGGTGGTGAAGAGAGTAGTGAAGGAAAGTAAGAGAAGAGTAGATGAGGAATTTGGAAGGAATCTGAGTGTAAAATGGAGGGAGAGTAAGAAAATGTTCTGGAAAGAAGTCAAGAAAGTTAGGGAAGGTAGCAAGGAAAACGGTAAGGGTGTGAAAGATAAGAATGGGAGAATGCTAGCCGAGAAGCAAGAGAGAGTCGAAAGATGGAGGGAGTACTTCAATGAGTTGCTAAATGTAAGGAATGAGGAGCCAGCAAACATAGCTGAATATGGTATGGGAGGGAGAAGAAGAGAAGTAGTGGAAGAGGAGGTGGGGATCAGGAGGTCAGAAGTGTGGGAAGCCATGAAAAGAGTGAAGTTGGGGAAAGCACCAGGAACAGATGGAGTGTGTGGGGAAATATTGAGGTATGGTGGTGAGATAGTGATCGAATGGGTATGGAAAATGTGCAAACTAGCATGGGAGAAGGGGAGTGCACCCAATGACTGGAAGACTGGCATAATAGTCCCCCTATATAAGGGCAAAGGGGAAAGAGGAGTGTGTGGTAACCACCGAGGAATATGTCTTCTAAGCGTAGTAGGGAAGGTATACAGTAGGGTAGTGATTGAGAGAGTGAGAGTGACAATGGAAAAATGGATAGGCGACGAGCAGGGAGGTTTTAGGAAGGGAAGAGGATGTGTAGATCAGATTTTTACCCTGAATTGTGTTGTGGAGAAATATCTGGAGAAGAAACAAAAGGTGTATGTTGCCTTTATGGACTTGGAGAAGGCCTATGACAGAGTGGATAGAGAAGGTTTGTGGAAAGTACTTAGAATATACGGAGTAGATGGCAAGTTGCTGAAAGCAGTGAAGAGCATGTATTAGGGTGCAAAGGGGGCAGTACGTGTGGAGAGTGAGCAGAGCAAGTTCTTTGACCTGAATGTTGGTTTGAAACAGGGGTGTGTGATGTCCCCGTGGTTGTTTACTGTATATATGGATGGAGTCATGAAAGAAATACTATCAAGAGCAGTGGATGTTGGTGTATCGCTGAAAAGGGAGGGAATTGAGTGGAAGCTACCTATACTGCTGTTTACGGATGATACAGTTCTGATGAGTGATAATGAATGGGAGTTGCAGGGTCTGGTAAATGAGTTTGGAACAGTGTGCGAAAAACGGAATTTGAAGGTAAATGCGGGAAAGAGCAAGGTTATGCTCTTCGAAAAGGGTGAAGTCACAGAGTGTGAGGTGAAGCTGAACGGTCAGGCTATGGAGATCGTCAACTCTTTTAAGTATCTGGGCAGTGTGTTGAGTAAAGATGGGACTATGGATGAAGAAGTGCGGGAGAGGGTACAACAGGGGAAGAGGGTTGTAGGAACGCTGAAAGCAGTAACAAGAAATAGGGTGGTTAGTATGGAAGTGAAGAAGTCCTTGCATGACTGTGGTAATCCCGACACTGACTTACGGAAGCGAAGCATGGACGTTGGTTGAGAGACTCAGAGTGAGAGCAGTGGAAATGAATTACTTAACCTCTGAAGTGCGCATGGGGGTAATTGGAAACGTCCCCCTGTGCTGACGTATTTGATGTGTTTCCGCCACTAAAATATTAATTGTGCCATTAATAGCATTAATACTTATCCATATGCGCCTATTATGGGTTGATTATAAAGGTATTAACCTGAAACAACAATAAAACGAGTGAAAACAGCGTTTGGATGGTCAAAATCGGAGATATAGCCCGCGAGTTGTATAATGTATGGGTGAGGCAATCTGCTTTCCCGCCAATTTCCCCCAAGGCCACTGAGACACAGTCGATCGATACTCTCTCTCTCTCTCTTGCACTCGCTTGCTATCAGTGATGACCACACCCTCCAATCGGATTTCTAATGTTAGCACGAAAATATACCTCAGAATAAGGGAATAACAGGGAAAATAGGTGATAACTGAAGGAGAGGAGGAAAGTGGGGAAGGAGGGGAGGTAGAGGACTGAGATTTTGCATGGCCCAGGGGCCAAAAAAAAAAAAAAAAATAAAAAAAAAAAATATAAATTTTTTTTTTTTTTCGATGTCAAAAGTTGATTTTTATTTTCTCTGACTCTTAAGAGTCTCCCCGCAGTGTGCCGGGGGAACTCTTAAGAGTCTCCCCGCAGCTCCCGGGTTAAGGGGACCGACCGGTTAATTTAGGCTTTAAAAACTCTAAATCCTGAAAATACCAATAGGTGTTTACTCAACAAGAGTCAACATCCCTTCATAAGCCAGTGAAATGTTATTAGTGAAAATCCATTGGAAATAGTTTTTTTCATGTTTTCCAAACTTTTCCTGTAATTCTAAAAACGTTATATAGCGAACTTTGAAATTAACATGCTCAGTTACTATTGGTCGTAGGAGGAGCATAGAGCTTAGGAGGAAAGAGCGTAAGCTACTCTACAACCTCCCATACGCTTTATCTTCTACTTTGCCATGTTCCTGCGTAAAATATTGTAAAACTAAACCAAAAAAGTAAAAATGTTCACCTAATTACCTTAGACTTTCACATGTTTCTCTCAGAACTTATGTTGTCTCACTTTCGGATGTTACTCTAAAATTTGTATTGGACCTATAGGAATTGTGTATATACCATTGGAAAGGTAATTAAAAACACTACAAGTCCTATAAAGCCAATTTACTCTAGCCAACTTTGTTTGGTTGCAGCATGTTGTCACAGTCGTAAAATTCTACAAAATAATTTCACCTTAATTCATAATCACCTAAATCCAAAAATACACAAATTATATTAAATGTTCCTTATAGCAACTACAGACACACATTTTGTAAGTTGTTTGATCACATACAGCATGTGCTATAGGGATTTCTGTAGGAGTAGAATGGGTCGTAGTACTGCTATAGTTTGCAACATTTTTTACCTAAATTGTAAGAAAAAAGGAAAACAAAAAAAAAAGTTTTTCACCTAGTTTTATGGTCACATACACCTGTGCCAAATTGCATTTACATTGGAAGTAAGGCCTGGAAGTTAGTAAATAACTGGTCGGTCCCCTTAACCCTTTCGCTGCGGGTGACGTTCTGGAACGTCCTGGCGAGTTACAGCAATTTCCAGGCTTTCAAAGCCTGTAAAAACCGTAAAAATCGAGTGTCAGTGGGCGGGAGCATGAGGGGCCAACCTCCGTCCCTCAGAGCAGCTAGCGGCTCACTGAGGTAGACTGTCTCTCGCGCGGGTCTCTCTCTCTCTCTCTCTCAACAGTGTAGCCAAGCGAGCGAATGCTACCATATAGCGGGTTTCCCGTGTTTCACTGTTACCGCTGTGGGTGACCAGACCACGTACGGGGCCCGTTCTGGTCTCATTTTGAAGCTATTTTCGCCTAGTTTTCGGCAGAATACAGTTCATTTAATGCAGATGCTTGATTTATCATTCAGGAGTGCCTGAATATGCCCTAAATAGCCCAAACATAGCCGCAGCCAATGGGTTAAGAAGTGTGTGCGGAGTTACATGGAGGGATAGACAGAATAATGATGAAGTAAGAAGGAGGTGTGGTGTGGAGGTAGATGTGCTGGAAAGTGTGAAAAGGAACAACTTGAGATGGAACGTATGGAAAGCGAGAGAATGACTAAGAGGGTGTACGAGAGCGAGGTGGAGGGACAGAGAGGGAGAGGTAGACCGAATGAGAGGTGGAAGGATGGAGTGAGGAAGTACATGAACGAAGGCGGTGCTGGTTGGGGGGAGGGGTCGTCGACTGACTGGGGACATAGGTGCATGGGGGCGGTTCGTTCGTGGCCACCCCTTCGGGGATCACGGCGTCAGGCAATAGATAGATAGATACACTATAGTATCCAATTTAATTTATTGGTATTGATCAAGGTATATGCAAATGCATGAATGTACCTTAAGTATAAGCTATATATGAAAGATGTAAGCCCTTCGTTAAGATTCGTAGCTGAGGTCCCGTATGTAAACAAAGGGGATCTCACTTGCTGTATAGAAGTCAATCTGCCAACATGGAATATAATTAGTGATCATCAATAATATGCTACATTATCCACTCAACTTCTTCAATACTTCGCTCTACATTCAGATAAGCCTTTTCTATAATCACTGGGACCCACATTATTTTATGAGTGCTTAAATTTATGTTTTACATCATCCTTTTCAAGGTGATTATTTCCTATTTATTATATATAGCTCTTGTCCCAACAGTCCAGACAAGATATCATAAAGTAAACACAAGCGAGATAAAGGAATTATAAACTCAAGAAGTAAGCGAGAATGAAGACTGACTAACTCGGGCCCAGCGGCTTAGCAAATCACAGGCCCAGCTTTAGTATTACACATTATTACAAATAGGCAGTGATGGCATTTCTTCCCTTGCTTGTGTTTACTGTATTATATGTACGATTTTATGTGTTCCATGTGGTATTTTACAAGTCTTAAGGTTCGGATGTCACCTTTCACATTATCATTAGAATTATTAAAAACTTATGTAGTATAATATTTATATATATATATATATATATATATATATATATATATATCTATATATATATATATATCTATATAATAATTTTGATTGTCTGTCTGTCTGTCTGTCTGTTCTTTATAGGCGGCCGCAGTTTTTAAGCTAGAGCGTTCATACTTGGTATGCATAGTAAGGGGGTCCCTAGGCAGGTTTTAGTGAAAAAATAGAATTCCCCAGGGTGAAAGGGACGGAGAAAATGGGCGCGAAATCGGAAAAAGGGCCGTTTGGGGCAGAAGGAGTCATCCGATCAAAAAGGTGTATGGAACGAAAGTTGTTCGCAGCCCCCCAAAATGGGGGTACGGATGAGGTCAGATCCAAAATCGGAGGTCATTTAGTGGCCGAAATCGAGGTCGCCGTTTAAGGGGAGATTTCCACTTGAGGGATTTTTTTCTGGACCCCTTTCTCCCTCATGTTTAGCCCCATTGCTTTTGAGATTTTAAGACGTTCGCCCTAGTAGTTTTGACATTTTAAGACATTTTGCCCTATTTCTGTCAATTTTAAGACCTTTCGTGCCTTTAAGGTGTCAATTTTTTCTTGGCGAGCAAGAGCGAGCCTGTAATTTAAGAGCAACCGGGACATTTTTCTACCGAAAAATTTACAAATTTATCTTGAAAGGGGGTCTAGGGGGTGTAATTTTAAGCTTGATGAAAACGTAGGGATCAAACTAAATACCTCCCCTTAATGAGGCACAGGGAGGTCGAGGCCGGTGTGGTAGTAGTGATTGATGATGGTGATTATGGTAGTAGTAGTGATGGTGATTATGGTGATTACCCGGACAACGCCGGGTACCCCTGCTATTATATATATATATATATATATATAATGATGAAGAGTAAAACCAGGGCGTAGACGTACATCTTTATTATGGTTACGTTTCGCAACTATGCATGTTGCATCATCAGACCTAAAATAGAAAAGAAAATGTGATATTTAAATATACACATATTTTTATATTATTTCAAAAATATTATTCTAATATAAAAGCAAAGTGCTAGCAGGAAAATTATAAGCTAATATATTCTAAGTTTAATGTTAATCTAAATTGTATAATGTCAAAAGCAAAAAAACAAACTAGCTTTCTTTATTTTGAGTTGGGGGTATCAATTGAATGATAAAACATAATTCGCATCAAATGATTCTTAACAATAGTAAATAATGAAAGTTATATAAACCAGTAATAATCAGAAATAAAAACAACAACAAGAATACAAATTAAAAGCTATTACACACAGGGTTATACAAGTAGACCTTTAACACTCAACGAGCGGCTAGTTTTGTAACGCTACTACCTGCCCAGCGGGTAGTTTTACCCTAAACGAGCTTCGTTCCATGCTCTTTTTCATGCATAAAGAAGAGCCAGAGCGTAATACAATTATGTATCCGTGAAAGGGCGATAAGTGAGCTTTCCAATGACACCTGAACCATCCTTGTACGACCTAGGGTTCTCTTGCAACGATCGTGCAACACGAAGGGAAAATCCCTAAAATACAGTAATTTCGTCAGTTTTTACCCTGTATTGCAGGACCAGGGATGTGGTTTGATGTGATGTAACCGTCAGTGGCGGGACTGGGTTCATGCCGAACGGTCAGAGCCCACCCACGCTCCGCCCACCGCTCGGACTCTCTCTTAGAGCCGATTATGTGCTAAAAATCGCATACGACATAAGGCGGGCCCCGCTTTTTAGGCATTGGTTCTCTAACCGACTTAAGGCAGGCGCCGTCAAAGAGGGGTTAAAGCAGAACAGATCGACTGAGGATGTATTGTCACCTATTGTGGGTCTAAGGATGTAGGAGTGTAGAGATTCCATGATGGGGAGGTTGAAGTGGTGCTGACTTCTATCTAAAACTTTGAATGAGGCTCGTTTGATAGGATGATCTAAAGTGTGTGAGTGTTGCCTAATGGCGCTAAATGATGGTGTGGTGATTGGTCTGCCAGTACGGGCAGATGTACCTAGGTGTTCGTGTATGCGTGTCTTCAGATGTCTCTCTGTTTTTCCTATATATGACGCCTGGCAGCTGTCACACGTATATTGGTATATCAGAGAACATTCTAAAGCAGTGGGAATTTTGTCTTTTATATTGAAAAATTTACCGATTGTTTGTTTTGTTTTAAAAATCACTCTTAATGCAATCGGGGGATAACAGTCCCGAATGAGTTTGATTAACTGGTTTTTAAGATTATAACTCCGAGGTCCTTGGTACTCTAGCTTGAAGTAGACTATACGACGTGGAACCGTATGACGTGTGACTGTGTCAGGCGTCAATAATTTACTTAACCCTTAACTAGCGGCGCGCAACATCAGTCGAGTATAATAAATCTGGACTATCTGGCGGCGCTCGACATAGGTCGTGTGGCAATTTCAGCACGTAATGTTGCTGAGAGAGAGAGACAAGTGGTGGCAGGAGAGTAGCGAGCGTATGACTGCTCCAGACCACCGCGGCGAACCTACTGACACGAATCCCACCTCCTCCCTCCCTCTCTCACTCGCTACATACGGAATTGTATGGGGAAAGTGCCGAATTACATGCTTTTTGCACTCGCGTTGCGCGGTTGTTGCAAGAAAACTAGCCATCATAAAAGGATCGTTATGGTGTCATTGGAAAGCTCTGTTTATGCCCTTTCAGGGATAGATACTTGTTTTACGCTCTGGGTCTTATTTAGGCATGAAAATGATCACGTAAACAGCCCTATTTTGGCTAAAAACACCCCGCTGGGCGGTACATATAAATAAACCGCTAACCCGCTAATCTAGTGTTAAAGCTTTACCGATGTGTATATCTATCAAGAAGTTAGGGAAACCGTTCCTGAGCAAAAGTTTTTTAATGTAAGTAAATTATTGGTGTAAGAGAAAGTAATTTGAACATATTTTGTACGCACGGTTAGCAAAAGTAGCGACAAGGTTGCGTTTATAGTTCAGGGAGATGAACGATTTAAATTTAGTGCAGAGGCCAGTGAAAGTGGGTTTTCGGTACACTTTAGTAGTGAAGCTGTTACTGTTCTCGATACTTATATCTAAAAAACTAATTGTGTTCTCTTTCTCAATCTCAGAGGTAAATTCTATGTTTGGGTTTTCGTATTCAAGTAGTTAAGAAATAATGGGATCTGTTCTTGTGATTTGAATATTAAAAACGTGTCGTCCACGTATCTTCTGTATAATTGTGGTTTAAAATCTTCAAGGCAGTCATTCAACCAGATCTGTGCATGATAACGTAAAAATATGTTACTTAATGTTGGTCCCATCGCAATGTCATCTACCTGCTTGTAAGTATCTCCATTAAAAATAAATATACAATCCTTAACAGCAATATTAAGAAGTTTAGGCAGTTGTGCCCTATTAAAAACAGAAACACAATTTGAATGTTTAAACAGTTGGTCAATGCATATATTTACAGTCTCATCTAGAGGGATATTTGTAAAGAGGGACTTTGCATCAAAACTCGCCATTGTACAGTTATTTGGGCTTGGATCTGAAATTTCTTTAACGAAGGAAAATGTATCCTTGCAATTGTATTCATTAGAAGGGATGGGGGTCAGTATAGCAACAAGAAATTTAGCAATGTTATAATTGAATATTCCAATGGCAGATAGTATGGGTCTAAGGGGGCAATTTTGTTTGTTGACTTTTAGTAGTCCGTACATGATACCGGGTTTAGAGCCAGAAGAAGGGAATTATGTTTTATCATTCAATTGATTCCCCCAACTCAAAATAAAGAAAGCTAGTTTGTTTATTTGCTTTTGACATTTCGCAATTTAGATTAATATTAAACTTAGAATATATTAGTTTATAATTTTCCTGTTAACACTTTGCTTTTATATTAGAATAATATTCTTTGAAATAATATAAAAATATGTGTATATTAAATATCACATATTCTTTTCTATTTTAGGTCTGATGATGCAACATGCATAGTTGCGAAACGTAACCATAATAAAGATATACGTCTACGCCCTGGTTTTACTGTTCATCATAAATCTGCGCTTTCCACGCAACGAGTCTATTGCCAGTATACAGTATATATATATAATTATATATATATATATATATATACAGTATATATATTAATGTATATTCATACATAAGGAATATATTTCCATGACATGGCCTACTTCTCGCCAAACACAATACCGTATGCTGTATATGTAGGCTACTAAGTTATTTAAAGAGTACTATTTAACACGTTGCATTAACTGAACCTATAATGCATTAATACGGTATTTTATCAAGATTACAAAGCATACAGAACAAAAAAATAATAATATTGAAGGAAGTATTAGGCTTCAGGTCAGGCGAAGATATTGAGGGATAAGCCTTTACAACGGCACCTCGTTTCTACATTCTAATTTTTCCTATTTTTCTGAAGAGTGTAGAGAGGGGAGAAGGTGTGTTGGAGAGAGAGGAAGCTGTTGGAGTGGCTTGGTTATGTGTGTTCTGGTTATTAGTCTGTATACGTCGTCGAGGTGTCCCCCGACTGGGTGCAAGCATGTGAAACATGCTAGTACGTACTACAACACCCACTAAATGTCCGCCTGGGCTGGGATCGAACCCAGGTCCAGCAGATTCACACGTAAGTATGCTCACCACTCGACCGCCACAGCTTTTACTAACCATTGCAATAACGAAGCTACTACTCATATTTAATTATTACAAATAGTTTACTATTGCAAATTATAATTGCATGTTGATTATAATAACCGATATATGATACATTTAATCACTTGAGAGCATATTCTGCCCAAAAATATTGTATTTGTAGAAACTTGAAGTTATGCATACGTATTGTAGCCTACTTTATGAATAAACCGTTTTCTCTCATCCCAATTTATTGATTATTATACTGTAATGAAATATATATTTAAGGATTGAGCATGATTATAATACATTAGTGCATGTAGGCTTGCATCATATATACAATTCTCAACCTTTGAATCTAAACCCGCAACGGTTATCCCCCGCTGCCTACCCTACTGATGGAGTTAGGTGTTAATTCTCTTCATAATGTTCATGATTTTCAGCTTTTGTCGTCTATTTTCACTGTATTTTCGGATAAAATGATTATAATGGCGTTATTATGGCATAACCTCCACTTTTTTTTAGCGATTGCGAAGTATTACTAATATATAGGGAATCTATTTAGGCCGAATTAGGTGTAAATAAAGCCGAGAAGCGATCAGATACTTCAACCTATGTCTGTAGACGACAATGATCGTGCGTGGAGCCTGTGTGATAGCAAGACGACGATTTCATGCCAAGATCGAAGGATGAAGGTCGAAGGACAACGGAAAATATGTCCAGTGTAATAGCCCCTTAAGGCAGCCTCCCAGAAGCTGGGTGTGCTCAACCACCTCAAGTATTTTTTTTTACCCATGCACAGATTCTTGCTCTGTACAGGGGCACAGTGCATCCTTGTATTGAGTATTGTTCACATGCGTGGGGTGGATCCTCACACACCGCACTCCTAGACAAAGGAGAAAGTAAAGCCTTTCGTATCATTAACCCCCGTCCACTAACCAACTAGCTGCGGTTGTGGACGGCCATCTTTCACTTCCTCATCCTATCAACTCCGGTGTTCCTCAGGGATCTGTCCTATCTCCTATTATCTTTCTAATTTTCATAAATGATCTTCTCAACTGTACCTCCAGTCCTATCCATTCATATGGAGACGACTCTACCTTACACTATTCAATTAGTTTCCTAGAACGCCCCAACCAGCAATCCCTCAAAAGCAAACGTAATGAAGCCATAGAACACTTATTTTCTGATCTAACTACCATCTCCAATTGGGGCAGAAAAACCTTTGTTACCTTTAATCCTTCCAAAACCCAATTTCACCATCTATCTACCCGCCGTGAACTCCCAGCGGACTTTCCCTCATTCTTCAACAATACAAAAATCAAACCTTCATCTTCTCTCAGTGTTCTTGGTGTCTCTTTTTCTTCTGCTCTCTCTTGGAAGGACCATATTACCAGTCTTGCTAAGGCGGCCTCCCAGAAGCTGGGTGTGCTCAACCGCCTCAAGGGGTTCTTTACCCCTGCTCAGCTTCTTGCTCTGTACAGGGGCACAGTGCATCCTTGTATTGAGTATTGTTCACATGTGTGGGGAGGATCCTCTTACACAGCACTTCTAGACAAAGTAGAAAGGAAAGCCTTTCGTATCATTAACTCCCGTCCACTCACCAACTCTCTGCAATCTCTCTCTCTTCGCTGCAATGTTACATCTCTCTCGCTATTCTATCGCTACTACAGTAATCAGTGTTCCTCAGAGCTCTCTCAGTGCATTCCACCTCCTCCACGTAGGGTACGTAGTACCCGTCTTGCAACACAATCCCACCCCTATTCTGTACAACTCTCCAACTCAAGAGTGAAACGTTACTCCCAACCCTTCTTCTATTCAACAGCTGAGATCTGTAACACTCTCCCAGAACCAGTCTTTCCTTTTTCCTATGACTTAAATTACTTCAAACTCCGTGTGTCCAGGCATTTTTGGCTCGAACGTCCCTTGATTTTGGCCCTGTCACTCTTTCAACTCTGGTGGAGGCACTCGATACAGGCAGTTCTGCCTTTTGTCTCCCTCACTCACATGAAAAACAAATATATATATACGGTATATATATATATATATATATATATATATATATATATATATATATATATATATATATATATACAGTACCGTATATATATATATATATATATATGTATACAGTATATAATATATATATACCGGTATATATATATATATATATATATATATATACCCGGTATATATATATATACCGGTATCTATATATATTTTTGAAAATTCCATTAACTATACTTAGCAAACCAGTTTGCTTATCAATCAAATTATATCAACTGACGGTGTAACTTTTCACCTGACATTTTATTTGTTTTCGTTTTAAAATTCTTTATGTCTCTTTTTGTCTCTTGCTAGTCCATTATTCATCCTGTTCCTGCTTCCTCCCTTTTCCTTAGTTCCTTCCGCTCCCACATTATTCCCAAAGGTTTTGCTCAATTAATCTTCTTACCTCGCTTATGTCGTGTCGCTTTTTTTCGATTGTCATTTTTCATTTACTTTTCTTCGCTCCTCCTCTTTTTCGCATTTTCTTTTACCTTCGGAATCGTTATTGGTCCTAGTTTCCAACTACCTTTTACTAACATGCTTATATCTGTCCTTCTTATTTTTTGTTTTTATATAAATTAAGTGATACTTTTTTTAATAAAAGTTCCAGTGATCTAATGCTATGGAAACTGATCATTATCCCATTGATTAAAGGTGAATGTAATTATAGAAAATAATTCAAAATATCATTGAAGATAAACTTGTTCTAAAACAGTAATTTGAAATTATTATAAGCACTTTGGGTTTGGATAGTCTCTCTTAAAAGCGGAATATTATATGTAGAAGACCAGCTATAAAATAGGCTCCAACGTACTGTCAGTACTAGCGAACGAATATAATAATGATATCTGTTATGCCAGGTTTTTGCTGGGGTTAACTGGGCTATGTAGGTAGGTTTTTACTCGACTGGAGAAGTTGAAACCACATGAACACATGCACAAAGGTAATAGAGGATAAATATAATACAGAGTACAAACATAGAGTATCTTATTGAATGTAACTATAATATTTATATAGAGTTACAGTCAGACATGGATAGGTATATACACAATAATTCCTAGAACGATCGAGGATCCACAATAAGTTCCAGGGGGATGACACTATGCACTTCCAGTGATGTTGCACTTCCATGGCACTTCCGACGAGGATCTTGGTCCGTGGTGGTGGTCCTGTCGTGTGGTGATGACAGTAGGATGGAAGATGTTGTAGAACTCTTGGGTTTGGGGTCTTAAATTAATATGTTACGTTCTACCAGTGGTACATGTAACATATCATCGGATTAAAATAAGAAGTTATACCGGTGTAATGTTGTCTCTCTCAACTATCCTTACCTTTGTATGAGTCGTTAATCAAGAACCTTTACAGTACTCTTGGGTTTGGGGTCTTAAATGAATACAAGTCTGTTCTGCCAGTGCTATACATATAGTATCATCGGACTAACGTAAGAGGGTTGGGATGCCTGTGCTCTCCAATTTCTCTTAACTGTACTGACCTCTATAAGAGTCTTTCAGGGACTTTGGATGGGTTTGTATTTTGGCCTTTTACGAATATGTGTCTTATTGCCAGTGCCTGGGATAAGGTACCGCAAGGACTTTATGCAAAGTGCCGTTATGCCAGTGCTATGGTACCTCGCAAGCTGTAACTTAGAAAGAAGCCAATTGCCAGTGTGTTAACTTCTAACAAGTCTTACTGAGGTTCGGTTTACTACCACTAAAGCGCACGTCAGTACAGATTTCTTTAGCGACAGTAATTCCTGAGTATTGAGTGGCCACCATAGCGATTCAATAACAATTCTTTTGTAGAGCCAATATCTAAAAATCCTCAACAAACCTTTATTTGCCAGTGCTTTAATAGTTCGTTGAGTATTAACCCAATTCTTCCAGCTCTTAAAAAACCTTCCAGTGAAGTGTGTTTTTAAGAGCTTTCCAACTGTAATGATCTTTATTTGTCTGGCATAGTCTTACCGATGGTGGCGTTTCTCCAGGTGCTCCTTCTTAGTGCAAGAAGGGCAGATGTGCTGGGAGGAGGGCCTGGGGTGGCTGGGATAGCTCCTCTGGTTTTCCCTGTCACGGCGGTGGTGCGGCTTGGAGCAAGAAGGGCGAGTGGTGGTGTAGGACTTATACAAAGTCTTGCTTGCTTTTCCTTCCTTCCGGTCCTTCTTGTTCATATATCTGCCCGGATTCCTGATGGTGACTATGATGTCCTTTCCTGGTATTGGGGGAAGTGCGAGTGTGATGGAGGCGACTCGGGCGTACTCTGGTGGTGTGGCGCTTGGGACTTCTTTCTTCGGGGGTGTGGTGGCAAGGGTGGTAATGTTGGTTCTATGCCGTGTTGTGTTTCCACCCTCTTTCTTCGTTATTTCAATATCCAATATAATCTTACTGTAGGATGAGAAATTCAGAATACAGTGACGATAGAGAAGTTAGGCCTGCAATGTTAGCTTTGTTAAGGAAGGGGGGATTTTTTTTTTTGGAGCTCTCTTCTCCCTCATGTTGAGCCCTATTAGTTATGATAATCTAAGACGTTCGTTCCATTATTTTAACGAGCTTAAGACCTTTCACCCCATTTCTTTGTGAATATTAAGACCTTTCGTGCCATTTAGGTGTCAATTTTTTCCTGGGGAGCGATAGCGAGCTTGTAATTTTAGGAGGAAACAAATTTCGGCCGGAACAATTTTCCATCAAAATATTTACAAATTTATCTCGAAGGGGGGTATTGGGTGTGTTTTTGTAAGCTTGACGAAAGTCTAGCGAGGAAACTAAAAAATAAACAAATAAATAGACCAACAAATAAACCCTACCCCCTTAAGTTTCCTCTCTATATCTCTCTTTCTGCATGTCTTTACTATCCTGCTTCTCATCTTGCAGTTATAGAATATCTATAATATATAGATTCTAGTTTTAAAAACGTAAACAAAAAAGTCTCCTAATTTGCGTTTCTCCTCTCCTACTCCTTCAAGCCCTTCCTCCTTCCCACCATCTTCGTTTGACCATCTTCTTTTACCACTACTTTTTCTTCTCCTCTTATCATCCAGTATTCCTTCCTCATCCATTGCCTTCTCCTCTGTCTTCTACTTCTCTTAGCCTTTTCTCTTTCCTACCCACTGACTACTTTTTTGTTTTGTTAATATATTTCTGCATTTCATCCTCTCTTTTGCTGCCTGCCCTTTCTATTTATTTACCCTCATGCAATTCCTCTCTTCTGTTTTTGCCTCTCCCTCTCCTTCCTCTCCTTCCACCCTCCCACCTTTCCGCAGCCACCAAACCCTTCGCTCCTTCAACCGGCAGAAAATCGGATACACGCCAAACTTTGCTGTTAAGACGGCTTCTGAAAGTCAGCAAGTATCCTTTCTGCACCACCTCCCCCAGTGACAAGCCTCAAACTTCTTTCCGTCATAGTTGACTACTTTGCACGATGTTGGAGCCAAATATTCAGCACTGGGGTGGAAAGGAGGGATCGTTTTTACTATTTAAAAATGCAGATTGACCCCTTGATTGTAGAAAGATTCTTGCCATGCAAAAACAAAGATGCTTGTTGTTAGGAGGAATATGACTATTTCCAATCCGCTTGTAGGATTAATCAACGTATACAACTATTTCATACTATTCTCTTACAATTACATGACTTTTTCACGGTTTTGTTCTGAAAATGGTACAGTTTCTTTATATTAAATTATATTTACATGCAATATTGAGGAAATAAATAATGTAATCATATTAAATTATATTTACATGCAATATTGAGGAAATAAATAATGTAATCATATGTAATCCTTTCATTGTAGTGACTTCTATAGGGAAGATTATGCCCCGGCGGGGCTTTATTAGCTACTTTTCGTTCACTATTACACACCCTATTGTGAAAAGTATCATAGGAAGCTGAACTTTCAGCTAAAAGGCTCCCTATATAAGTCCATGTCGTTCATTCATACCTCTTGTAGCCTTACTGGGAGAGGGAGTCCCTCTATTTTGTGGTCAGTTGGGCCCGGGTGAAGTCTACTATTCTATTTCTTTTGTTGTTTTTCACTCAAGATAACTCAATGAAATAACTAGTTATTTTGGCAACTAATGTAGTTGCTAGACAGTATGAGCGATGTCCTGTAACATGAAATGAACCTCACATTCGTACCTGGTATGTACCTGTCACAAACAAATGTAGAATTGCACTGTTTCCAGTATACTGTATTTCAGATTTTAAAACACCTCTTGCTTGTATACACACCCTCCCTCAATGAATGAATGGAACAGACTGATATTAGTATGGGTGGCAAGCTGAAAACCTCATGGAAGCGTTTGGCAAGAAGCAGGGTGGGTTAGTCCAATCAACTCAGACAGTACTACCAAAATGTATAGGTACGTTGCCTGTAATATAGGATTTTTTACTTATGACATACCAGTATGTCGACCGCAGTGATTTTGTTAAAATATTGTCATGCTGTCATACAAGTTAACTCCTTCGACCCAAGGAACGCACATTATGCGTCGCCTATGTATGTAACGCACAGTACTAGCGACACAACGTTTGCGTCCGCCATAATTACTCCTGTCCTATGGCACCTAAATGGTTCAGATTTGTATGGGAACTACTTTAGGAACCAACGGAACAATACCGATGGTTGGCAACTCTCCAAGCCCAGTTGCGTGCATGTGGGCGCACGCGGGAGTGATTTTCCAGTATATTGCCTACCCATCATCCCATGTTAATTGTGACTTTCCCCAGCCACCAAGGACCCCCAAATGATTTATGTGAGCGGTTCTATGTTGTTTTTCCTTTATTACTAACACATACCATGTACTTTCAGGACAACAAAATGACAGGTGGCTGGTCCTGGAGTGTACTTTTTGAAGTGTACTTTTTTATTAAATCGCTTTGGGTCTAGTGGGTTAAGAATGCCTCACTAACGATCTCAATCTATAAAACAACCTGATAATTTTTCTTATGATTTAGAAAGAAATTAACCTCTAAATATTCAGAGTCCAGCTTTTCATATATTGCTTAAGAATAGGGATTAATTGATAATTATATGCTTTTAGCTTCATATTAATTTGACATTACAATTTTAGTTATGTATGTTGACTTTCTTCACAACAATTCATTTGGAGGTCTGGGAAGAGCATGATATGAGATAATTCTGGGATAGGAACTCGAACATACTGTAAGTATTCTTTTGAAATATCGTCGCCGAACATAAATCAAAGAAAATAATATATGCAGAATAACTGCATATATATCTCATTCACCTAATAATTGAAGTGCTAATATTATTCAGGCTATGGCCTGTTCCAAATAAGTAGGCCAAAACTCTTGAACATCAACCTCTATTACTCACAAACGACTTGAGTAATCGAGCTACTATTTCTACCATTTGGTAAGGGTCAGCCTGTGAATAGGTGTGAAAATGTACAACCCCTTTTCTCTAGCCCTTTCTAAGTTACAAAGGTCAGAGTTCGCGATTTCAGGCCTACCTAGTTGGAACATGTTGGGTCATTAACTGAGCAGGTGAAGCAAACATAAGAAGGACACGAATTATAGTGTTCATTACATAGCAGATATACACATAAACAGACAGAGATCAATTATTCATGGCTACAAAATACTACAGTCATATACAATAATCTGTGCAATGATCAGTTACTAGAGGCTGTGATACCAGGCGACTTCTTGTAGCTCCCTGTAGAAATTGGTGTAAGAGGGTAGTGATGGCCGGTTGTTAAAACACAGAGGTCAACTCGGGGGATTAGCAGCAACGGTCAGGTACCCTTCGGGCCCACGCATGGCCAGGTAGGCAGGCTGGTGGCGGCTTCCTTTTTTGTCCTGGATAATGTCTGGACGAGTCCACTGCCTCAGGTCTGGCGGTAGGTCAGCATGCGGTGGCCCAGCTCTCTACATGAAGATTTTAGCCAACTCTCGGGCGTCGATAGGAAAAGTTCTAGAGCCATGGATGGCTTCCAGAGACTGTAGGGAAAAAGCGTGTTGGAGAGGTACGGCTTTCAGCTTTTGTGGGCAGACATGGGGTTGTTCTGTGGTGGTCAGGGGAGATATGTCGTCCTAGGGCGTCACTGGTGGGGTGCTGGACTGTCTTCTGCTGGCAGTGGCATGCTTCTCCAGCTCCTTTTCTTGGTTTGTTCTGAGGGAGTCTTGCTGCTACTCTCGTAGTGTTTGGGGATGCTCCTCCCTCCTCTCCATGGCCAGTCGTTCGAAATAGAAATCATAAGGGTTGAAACAATTCTTGAGTTCCTGAAGCTCTACAGTATACAGTATATGGCTCCTCAGCTGTTTCGCCTTGAACACTGGGTGGGAGATCAAGGATCAGATCAGAATTCTCTTTGATCTTTTTGGCCACACTTGCCGGTCTGAGACCTATGTCTCATATTGTTGTCTCAAGTTATTTTTTACCGAGCCAGACAGGGGAGAACTGCGAGGGTCGCAGAAGTCGCTGACTGTGCAGGAGAGGGGAGGGGGAAGACCGATGCCCGGAGTGAGTCAGGGAACTGTGTCTGTGTAATAGCAGCTCCAGGTTTTGTTTATGGCCATGGCCTGGATTGGCTGCTGTATCCGTGGTGTTTGTTGGATCAATCACAGGCCAGAGAGGATTAGGGAAGTTGTTTCTTGATTCGGGATAAAAAGCGAAGCTTGGAGCATTTTCTGGCCCAGATCCCAGCCATCTCCTTTTTCTTCTTCTGCATGATCTGGGGCCTTGATTGGTTGGACAGTTTGACGGGACACTGTGTGGCTGGAGCTGAAGGGACATAAGGGGAATGGGAGTGATGTCGACATGAGACATGTCCAGCTCAACGTGGCTCAGGTTTAACTCCCGCTCATAGGCCTCCATTCGTTGAAAAAAAAGGTATTCTCGAGAGTCATTCCAGGGGATACATATTTCACTTCTCACTAAGGTCATGATTTGAACCGCTGTACATTTTCTTGCTGGTCCCACACTAATAGTCATATTTTTTCCAGTATTCTCGGCATTCTTGATTTATTGATTCGTACAGAAAGTGTAAGGTATTTTACATTCCTTCAACTATGCAAATAGTTTGGGAAGTAGCATACAATCGAACTTGAACATAACTATAGAATGCATATACTGTATTTCAACACAAATAATGTTAACTTACAACATACACTAAAAATGCTGATCTGAAGGCTACAATATCTAAGCTGCTCTCAGGCACAACACATTAAATACAAAAGATTCTTCGTAACGTAAATATAATTTAGTTATTTGACAAATCTTTAACACCTTACGAGCGGCCTATGCGGTTTATTTATATGTACCGCCGAGCGGGGTGTTTTTAGCCAAAATAGGGCTGTTTACGTGATCATTTTCATGCCTAAATAAGACCCAGAACGTAAAACAAGACCTATCCCTGAAAGGGCATAAACAGAGCTTTCGAATGACACCATAACGATCCTTTTATGATGGCTAGTTTTCTTGCAATAACCGTGCAACGCGAGTGCAAAAAGCATGTAATTAGCCACTTTCCCGATACAATTCCTTATATAGCGAGTGAGAGAGGGAGGAGGGAGCTGGGATTCATGTCAGTATGTTCGCCGCGGTGGTCTGGAGCAGTCATACGCTCGCTACTCTCCTGCCACCACTTGTCTCTCTCTCTCAGCAACATTACGTGCTGAAATTGCCACTCGACCTATGTCGAGCGCCGCCACATAGTCCAGCTTTATTTAACTCGACTTATGTGGTGAGCCTCTAATTAAGGGTTAAACTAAATTGGAAGAAAATGAGTGTACTAAACAGAGTAGGAATGCATGTTATTATCATTAAGCCTGGTATAGGCAATGAGCGAGAAAATGTAGAGTATTTCAAGAGTTTCCAGTTAAAACATGAGCATACTAAAGCAAGACCACATTCATCCATGTCAACACAAAAGTATCCACATGGAAAAAGTTAATTATATGAATACAAGTATATTTAGTGAAAAAGAAACGTTGAACAAGAAAAAATTATGTTTACTAACAAAGATTCCCACGTTTTTCGTTCAAGATATGTTTTACATCTAGACATACACATACGGAATATATATACAGTATACACACACATATATATATATATATATATATATATATATATATATATATATATATACATATATATATATTGTCACATCCCTCGCCACTGTGAAGCTTCAAGAGTTTCTGCTGTGCTCGACCCCTTTCGACTCGGCACTCAGTTGTTTTGTTGGCCAGCCAGGGTCGACTATGACGTCTCAGTTGAGTGCGTCAATTGATTCATTTTGTATATTATTTAATGTTTTTAATAATAGATGGCGCTGTACTTGCCAATCTTCTGTTTTCTAGTTACCTTTCTGTACGTGTATAAGGGGTTCAGGCTGTGACGGAGGGTGTTGTAATTCATCTTGAATTCATATGAAATCAGTATATACTCAACCAGCGTCTTGGATATATCGGCTCCTGGAGATTTGTGTGGAGGTGTTATCCTGTATTGTGTACTACTAAATACCGCTAGCTGTGCTGATAACCAGGGAGTAGTGTCTTGTCTGTCATAGCCTGATTCCTATTATTACGTGTGTCATTAGTTTACATTAGTATATAAGTTTTTTTTCTTTTTTCCTTTATTTTTGTTTGTTTGTTCATAGAGATAAATTATTATAATTTATATATTAATATTCATATAAATATATTATTTTCCTTTTTAATCTAGTTACTTGCAATTCTTTATATAATATAGACTCCTTTCTTTTATAATTAATTATATATATATATATATATTAAAATTATCTTTATTTTTCTTAACCATCATATTATGTGCATTAGTTTGGTACAAAGGGGTTAGTGGTGTGGTCAAGTTTATAAGATCAAAGTGGCTTATGATATAATAACTTACATAAATAAACTGCTATATAAACTATAACTACCATCTCTAAAATAGACTACTGAGTCTTGGCATAAGTCTGTTAAACAGACTATTACTCTCCTCACTGAATTCACTTCTAATCTATTCAGTCTAGTGTGACAATTTGGGAGTTACCATACCCGTAGTGCTTACCAGGCCTAATTAAAACTCCTCATAACTTCCGGGTTGTAACAAATGGGGGCCTGACCGGGATTTTTTTTTTTTTGCCATTTTACTTGACTTCCATTGCTGACTTCCGTTACCTTACTGATCATATATTTGTAATTTAATTGATATTTTATACCATACCACGTCGTAAAGGAATCTTTACTATTAGATCTCTTGTTTTCTTGCTTATGTTGTTTAAATATTCATTCCTATCTATAATTTGGTTTGTACAACAAGGTAAGATTACAAAAATAGCTCTCCCTCACAATTACAGGGAACATTGATACATAATACTAGGATGTGTTCAGGCGCTCATCTCATTCCTCCTACTCCTTCATACTTGTATCACCTTTGGCAGACGGTACCAAGTATATCCTAGAGTATCTCGTGATAGATTACAAATCATCACTGGTCATCCCCTGAGTCACCCTTAAATAATTTATTTCAGAGTAGGACTGACCTCATCATATGTCAACCATAGAACAATATAACTATAGGTTAGACCATACACGATTACTATAATTCCTAATCTTAGTAGTATTGATGAGCCATAGTCTCTCTTACTTCTTATCCTCTCTCTATAGAATCGTGTGTCCGTGTATCACTGCTGAACAGGTCTCCTTTGATAAAGTAACGGTAGCTTTGTCTTGGGTTTCTTTCTGCCCTCAATTCACGTAGTTTAATAGGGAGTTCAAATTAAAATAAAAACTAGATTGATATTTAAATGTCCCTCTACCTGTATCATGATGTACACGTCTATACTAGGCAGATCATAATTCTCCTAGATATCTATAATCTCACCTATGCATGTCAACTCATCTCTTGATTCCCAGCGGAACGAGTCATTCCCCACCTGTTATCTCGTGACTATCCCATCCTTGGAACAGATTAAAGGGTAATTTTCTCTTCCGAGTATTCTGTAGTTACGCTTAGACATGACGGAACCTTTTAACTTAAAACACTTTTGTAATGAGCCTTCCATTAGTCTTCTCAGGGATCGAGTGATTTCGAAAGACCAGTGGAAGTATATGGCCATCACCTTTGACATTCCTTTTGAAAGTTCCCACACCAAAGAACAAATAAAAAACCTTGTCATAGAAGACTTGGTTAGGAGACCACATTTACCTCCAGAAGCTATAGATGAATTCACACCCATGACTTCTACGCCGATGCAGTTGTCTCCCCAGTCTCACTCTGATGATAGCCAAGCGGATAAAGTTATTCCACCACCTCCAGCACACTATCTTGAAGAGAGACTTGCCATAGAAAAACTCAAACTTCAATATGAATATGAATTTGAACAAATCAAACTTGAGAAGACCCAGGAACTTGAACGAGCCAAACTGGATCTTGAACGAGCCAAACTTGAAGAAAGAGAGAAGGACCGGGAACATGAACGAGTCAAACTTGAGAAGGACCGGGAACATGAACGAGTCAAACTTGAGAAGGACCGGGAACATGATCGAGTCAAACTTGAGAAGGACCGGGAACTTGAACGAGCCAAACTGGAACTTGAACAAGCCAAACTTCATCAACAAAGTATAACTCACCAGAACTTCATCAACAAAGTATCTCTCACCAGAAGCCGACGACTCTTAACTTGGCTAAGAACATCCCACTACTACCAACTTTTCACGAGGACGATCCTGATGCTTTTTTCGTCACCTTCGAGAAGACGGCCCAGCATCTTCAGTGGGAGAAGCAGGAATGGCCTTGGTTACTACAACCTAAGTTGGTGGGTAGGGCTTCCACTGTTTTTTCGAATCTGGAAACCTTTGATGATTACGAGTTTGTTAAGAAGGCCATACTTGATGCCTATGCAGTCACCCCTGATAGTTATCGTAAAAAGTTTCGTAACTATGCTAAACCTGAAAAACACACCTTCTTGGAGTTTGCTAGGGAGAAGTTCCGCCTGTGTAAGAAGTGGCTAGACACCTCTGATATCACTACATATGCTAAGCTAGTTAATTGTGTTGTTTTGGAGGAATGGAAGAGGAAGTTACCATTTAGTTTGTTAGTTTACCTAGAAGAGAAGGGAGAGACAGACTTGATCAAAGCAGCACAGCTGGCGGATGCGTATGCACTTATCCACAGGAATCTCCATTGCAAAGATAAATCCAGGACCCTTAATGTAAAATCATCCTCTAACTATAACCCTCTGAATGTGGCTGGTGGACAACAGATCTCCTAAGTTCAATAGGAAAATTAATAGCACTACTGATTGCTGTACCTATTGTAAGCAGTCAGGTCATGATATCTTGAATTGTCAACACCCTAAGTGTAAGACCTCATCTGCATATAAACTTACTCTCACAACATCTAAGACTAATCCTACAAAAAAAAAACCCAGGTACATCTAGTGAGAGACCTATCACATGTGTTGCTACTAATTCTCCTAAAGATGTATTCTCTGCATTCAAGGTATCAGGTACTGTCTCTACAGGTAAGGGTTTTCCCCAATATCCAGTTACCATTCTTAGGGATACAGGGTCAGCTCAGAGTATATTGTGCAAGAAAGCTTTACCATCGGTAGAAAACACATTCACTGGGAAAAAAATTAAACTACTATCTCTAGAGTCTAGATGCAGGCAAAGGAGCACCTATTGCTAAAGTGGTGCTAGACAGTGGATTACTCAAAGGAGAGGTAATAGTAGCCATTCGTGATAAGATCCCTGTTGCTGGTGTGACTTTTCTTCTGGGGAATGATTTGGCAGGGAACGGTCTGATTCCAGAATTGGTCCTGTCAAACAAACCCATGGAGAGGAGTCCCACTGAGCCACTCGATCAAAAACATCCTCCTGTCTTCCCCGTATGTGCAGTTACCCGCTCACAAACTGTTACTGCTCCTTGCCCAAACCTAGCCTTGCCATCACCTTGTGATAACTTATTATATCAGAATCTGAGCAAGGATAATCTGATTCAGGCTCAAGAGATAGATCCTACACTAGCTAAAATCAGACATGTAGCAGACACACCCACTGCAGGAAAAAACCCATGTTTTTACTATCATGAAAGTGTGCTTATGAGAAGTTTCCATCCTCCAGATAAGGCTGATGCTGATACCTGGTCCACTGTTCATCAAGTAGTCATTCCCACTTCTATTCGCAGGTCTGTTATGGAATTGGCTCATGACGGTTTAGCGGGACATTTGGGACAACAAAATACATATAAAAAGGTACTTGCTCATTTTTACTGGCCAGGAGTCAAGAATGACGTTGCCCAGTATGTTAAGACCTGTCATACATGCCAAATCGCAGGTAAGCCTAATGAAGTCATTCCCCCTGCTCCTTTTAAGCCAATTCCTGTCACTACTGAGCCGTTTGAGCGCATTGTTATAGATTGTGTTGGACCTCTTCCCAGGACTAAGGTAATCAGTATCTCCTTACTGTCATGGACACTTCTACTAGGTACCCTGAGGCTTACCCTCTGAAGGACATAAAGGCTGGACAAGTGGTAAAACACTTACTGCACCTCTTTAGTAGGGTGGGTATTCCTAAAGACATTCAAACTGATCAAGGTACAAATTTTACAAGTAAGATGATGTCAGAGTCCTGAAAGAGTTGAATATTCACCACCATTTTGCCACAGCCTACCATCCACAGTCCCAGGGTTGCCTTGAAAGATTTCACCAGAGCTTTAAGTCACTTATTAAAAAATATTGCATTGAAACTGAGAAGGACTGGGATGAAAACATAGACTTTCTCTGTTTGCCATAAGAGAATGCCCACAAGAATCACTAGGCCACTCACCCTTCGAGCTCTTGTATGGTCGCCAAATTAGGGGCCCTCTTAAAGTACTTAAAGATGTTTGGTTTAAGACTGTTTCTGATCACCCTCTACGCACAGTTTCTGAGTACATCAATTCTTTGAAGCTGAAACTATCTTCTGTGCGTGCTCTAGCTTTGGAAAATCTTGAACGTAGTCAGTCAAAAATTAAGTACATTTATGATTCTAAAACTAAACCTTGTGTATTCTCTACAGGTGACAGGGTTCTGTTGTTTCTACCCATTCCAGGTCAGGCCTTGAAAAGTAAGTACTCTGGTCCTTATATAGTCTCTCAGAAATTGACACCACTCAACTATGTTATTCAAACTCCAGATAGACGGAGAGCTCAACAACTAGTTCACATCAATCAAATCAAACTATATTATGAAAGGTCTTTAGAGGATGATTCACAACAGGTTAAACCCTGTCTTGTAACCAATTCTGAAAATGTACATCCTGGTAGACCTGATATAATTGAGGGTACTGACATTCCATCACCTATAGGAAATCCTAAAAACAGTCGGGTCTTGCGCCATTTAGATGATTACCTCCCTGGCACTACATCATCTCAGAAGGCAGATCTTAAATTGTTACTCCTAAAGTATCCCTCAATTACTTCAGATGTCCCAGGGTTTTATAACTCACAACAGCATGATGTCATTCTAACATCTGATATGGTTAAACCTATTAAGCAACAACCATATAGGCTAAACCCCCAGAAGCAGTTGATCATGAAGAAAGAAATTGACTTTATGTTGGAGAATGACCTGATAGAAGAGAGTTGCTCTCCTTGGGCTTCACCCAGTCTGTTAGTCCCTAAATCTGATAGTAGCAGTAGACTTTGCACAGATTACCGTAAGCTCAATAAGGTCACTGTACCTGATGCTTTCCCTCTTCCTCGTATTGATGATTTAGTTGATAAGGTTGGTAGGGCTAAATTTGTTTCTACTATTGACCTTCAGAAAGGTTATTATCCGATAGGTATGTCAGACAGGGCTCAAATCACTTCAGCATTCACCACCCCTTTTGGTCTCTATCAATATAAAGTAATGCCATTCGGAATGATCAATGCTCCCGCCACTTACCAACGAATCATGTCTCATACTATTCTTGGTTTAGTTGGTGTAGACTGCTACTTGGATGACATTGTTGTAATTGCAGAAACGTGGCCTGAGCATCTGGTACGGCTGGAGATGCTGCTTTCTCGTCTCTCCAAGGCTGGCCTCACCATCAACCTTGCGAAATCCTATTTTGGCCGGGCCACGGTCACTTATCTCGGCCATGTGGTGGGCCAAGGCATGGCGCGCCCGAAGTCCGCCAACATCGAGAGCATCTTGGACTATCCCCAGCCTAAGGACTGCAAGTCTCTGATGAGGTTCCTGGGTATGTGTGGCTTTTACCGGAGATTCTGCAGCAACTTTGCCACTATTGCCGCCCCTCTCACCGACCTAACCAGCACGAAGGTGGCGTTTGTGTGGTCCCCCGCGTGTATGGCAGCCTTCCACCACCTGAAGACTCTGCTGTCCACCTACCCAGTGCTCCGTGCCCCTGATCCTGCCAAACCATATCAACTGCAGGTAGACGCCAGTGGTGAGGGTGTTGGAGCCGTCCTCCTACAGTACCATGAAGATATCCTCCACCCAGTCTCTTATTTCTCCACAAAGTTGAAAAGACATCAGCGAGGGTACTCTACTGTGGAGAAGGAGGCTTTGGCTCTGGTCCTGGCAATTAAGAAATTTGATTGTTACCTTCCTCAGCATTCGCCTCACATTGACGTGTATACGGATCATAACCCTCTTACTTTCATTGACCGTATGAAGAACAACAATCAACGGATTTTAAGATGGGCTCTACAGCTTCAGGAGTACCAGCTGGTTGTGCGTCACATACGAGGAGTTGACAATCGGATCGCTGACACACTGTCAAGGGATCTACCACCCTCCTTTCAGTCGGCTTCTTTTGCTTCTTCGTCCTCCTCTCCCTGTTCGGAGGTCTTCCAGGGGGATGTGTCACATCCCTCGCCACTGTGAAGCTTTGAGAGCTTCTGCTGTGCTCGACCCCTTTCGACTCGGCACTCAGTTGTTTTGTTGTGCCAGCCAGGGTCGACTATGACGTCTCAGTTGAGTGCGTCAATTGATTCATTTTGTATATTATTTAATGTTCTTAACTCCTTCAGACATATTATGTTCCAGTAAGTCCACGGAGGCGGGCACCCGGTATCATTGCCACTGCACCACACAACTGTCAAAACCAGACTGCTGGCTGTTAGAATTGTCGGAGGAACCTAGGGTTACCACCAACCGACAGATCTTCATCTAACTTACCGGACTTAGTGAGCTCCATATGACGCTAGTGCGTCCTATGGATTTATTGGAGAGGCATGTAGATAAGTCCATATGACGCGATCGCGTCATATGAGTTTTTGGTCATAAGTTCCATATGACGCGATCGCGTCATATATGTCGCAAGGAGTTAATAATAGATGGCACTGTACTTGCCAATATTCTGTTTTCTAGTTACCTTTCTGTACGTGTATAAGGGGTTCAGGCTGTGACGGAGGGTGTTGTAATTCATCTTGAATTCATATGAAATCAGTATATACTCAACCAGCGTCTTGGATATATCGGCTTCTGGAGATTTGTGTGGAGGTGTTATCCTGTATTGTGTGCTACTGAATACCGCTAGCTGTGCTGATAACCAGGGAGTAGTGTCTTGTCTGTCATAGTCTGATTCCTATTATTATGTGTCATTAGTTTACATTAGTATATAAGTATTTTTTCTTTTTTCCTTTATTTTTGTTTGTTCATAGAGATAAATTATTATAATTTATATATTAATATTCATATAAATATATTATTTTCCTTTTTAATCTAGTTACTTGCAATTCTTTATATAATATAGACTCCTTTCTTTTATAATTAATTATATATATATATATTAAAATTATCTTTATTTTTCTTAACCATCATATTATGTGCATTAGTTTGGTACAAAGGGGTTAGTGGTGTGGTCAAGTTTATAAGATTAAAGTGGCTTATGATATAATAACTTACATAAATAAACTGCTATATAAACTATAACTACCATCTCTAAAATAGACTACTGAGTCTTGGCATAAGTCTGTTAAACAGACTATTACTCTCCTCACTGAATTCACTTCTAATCTATTCAGTCTAGTGTGACAATTTGGGAGTTACCATACCCGTAGTGCTTACCAGGCCTAATTAAAACTTCATAACTTCCGGGTTGTAACAATATATACAGTATATATACATATATATATGTATGTATATATATATATATATATATACTGTATAAATAGGCTATATATATACTGTATATATATATATATATATATATATATATATATATATACATTTACAGTATATGTATTTTTGTGTTTGTTTCTATATTCCAACAACTCCCTCTCTGGAATAGGCTGAGAGCCTGTACACTCTACCGCTCAACACAGTGAAGCCTGTGTGGTCTCGTTCCAGTCTAGGGAGTGAGACATGTGAAGCACCCATCCACGGTTCGAAGCAGCCCCATCTCTGAAGCTCCTTCACCTCCGTGCTTCACCGTCTCATCCCCTAGAGTTGGACCCTCACTCTAAGAACGCCACCTATTGAGCAATTAACTCAGTAGGCATTGCTCCCCTGTAGCATATATTGAATATGGGAATATATATATATATATATATATATATTGAAGTGACGGGGTTGGATAGAACGGGGTTGGGAAACACCTGTAGGATTGCCAGCCTACAGGTGAATAGGAAGGAGAAAAGAAGAAACAAACAGCAGAGACACCATTCCATACCAGTTTTTCATGATGCAGAGAAACAAGACACAGAGGAGTACCCCATTCTACCAGGTCATTCCTGTTTTCTTACTACCTGGAAGACGGGTCACCTAGGTCAGTCACCCCCATTAAAGAATGGGAGTGTCAGCCAATCACCATCCAGGTTTCAAACCCTCGCCACCAATCACCAGCTTTCATTGCAGCAGCAGCCAGATTTGCAGTACACAGAACAAATGTTTATGCAAATTCCACATCAATGACCTGAGTGCTACCGACATAAGTAGGGATATTAGGATCTACAGTACAAGACTGTTACAAAGAACTCTGGACCAACCCTGGAACTTAGAGAAGACCAGAGTTATTCCCTGATTCACCAATAACCCTCAATTATAATAAAATCACCAGAACTGCTATTATATCCTTCCTAGACTTAGTAACTCTCACCGGAGTATTAAATAAAATACTTTAAATGATTAGGTACCTAATGATAGCTACCATGTATTTTTAAGCTAAGTATTTACTTCACTATTGATGTCACAACGATTCACTATATCCCTTTAACATTGAATTACTATAAGTTGAAGCTAAGAAAATATCTGAACATGTACTCAACGAAATTGTTGAGAAAGCAAGCACTTCCACCTCGGTAATGTTCTCAAGTCTGAAAAGTTCGGAGCATCTAACTAAAAGTAGCAACTGCATTCCCCTCCCCCTCGAGACTACAATGAGCCCTGTTGTGTGCCTCTGACATCTGGACGTGGGATTCCTGACGGTGCGAAGCACCCCTGAAGTTTGGTCCAGGCGAACCTACGCTCTACGTCGGCCAGACTTGCTCTCGAACCTCAAACCCCCCACTTCCCTTAAGTGTCAGAGTTTCTTACATTGTGATTATTGATGTGAAGGTAAAGTAAAATATGTGAATATTCATTGCTAATTTTTGTGTAGATCTGTGCCCAAGATCCTTGATTGTTACGTATGCAACCATATTAAACCTTGTGTAGATCTGTGCCCAAGATCTAATGTAAACCTCTTTTCTATGTTCATATAAAACATTCTATGCATAAGTCACATAATAGTGTAAATCCATAATCAAGCCGAATACTCACAGATATTCCTTGTGTATGTCCATTCTATATATGTATGTACCAAGTTGAAGCTGAAGTGTATACTGTAAATTGATTCCCTTCTAATTCCTCACTTTTACCTAGAACCTACGCCCAATTTCATATCTAATTAAACTCCGCTCCCCCCCCCCCCCTATTACGCCTTATTTTGTCGTGCTTTAAGAGTATGATTTGTGAATAACATATATTCTGTTATGAGATAGAATATCTCGATCCTGCTCGTCTAGGAATTCTAGTTCTGTGTAGATCTATTGTCTAATTATTTCACCAACTCTAATACAACGCCACTTTGTTCTGTATTCCATATTGGAATCTGTTAACCAGTTCAGACCTCCTTCATACCTTATCAGGTATTTCCATCTAAGTGCAACATCGTCGTGTACGCCATATTTACTTGTAGTATTCTTATAACTACTCGTATACGCTAATTTGTTGATGCGTTCCCTAATCTACTGTAATCAATCTATTGCCTGATTCAGTTAGGTTTATCTTCAACCTTCGAGTATTCTTCAGTAGATGTAAATCATTAAATCTAAATTCCTCGACCCGTGAGATTATCTTTGCATATAAGAATTAATTAATTGTATGTTCATGATATAAATTATCTCTTATTAATCTAAGTACATCATTAATAATAAAAATAATTTACCTCCCCTCTCCTTTGAACTTTAACATAATTATTCCTCCCCTTAGTCAGAATAATATCGCACTAACTATATTTATTATTTTGATCATCGCAGTCAAACAGATGACCTGAGTGACCTACCTAGCCCAAACTAATCTGTGCGCGTTAGCCCTTTAAATTCCCCCCCCCCCCACCCCCACCCCACCCCTCGCTTCCCGCCAACTGTGAGCGAGCGTTCTTCCCAGAACTCTCCATACACTTTCTCTTTCATTCCGCCCACCTTATTTGACTTAATTAAAGAATTCGTTCACCCTGCCCGAAACTTATTCAGAATAATTCACAGTAGAAACTCAACTCTCATATACTGTATATTATTATCAAGGGTTTTATCTATATGTTTGATTTGTCTGATTATTATTGCATACTTCCATTATAATATTATCCCTTGATTTATGCTCATTGTATGTTCTTACCAGACCTTAGTGTGTGATACATGTTAATAATTGATTGCTGGCTATTCATTACAGTAGTGCAGTAGTTATTCACCCACACTTTAGGCCTATTTATATGTGTGAAGTACCTGTCATTTGTGTATGTCAAAGCCTACGTATTTCTTACTATTCCCCTATAATAGTCAAGGAATACATAGTAATATCTGTATGCCAGTTTAGTAAATAAGAGTGTATAAATACCTGTGTATATTTACTGTGTTCATCTTAACCTGATTGAGTACCTAATTTGTGAATAAAAACGTGTTCGACGTGACCCTGTTGAGAGAATATTGAGTCTAAAAGTCCATAGTTGGATTTGAGTAAAGACCAAGAACTAAGCTAGGTTGTATTATAACCCGGCATAATATATATACCGGTATATATATATATATAGTGTGTATATGTATGTATTTATGTACTTATTTACATGCGGCAGTATGTCTGTGTCTCCCTAGCCCCTATACTCTTGAAACTAGTGGAGAAGAGACTTGACAGGAGTATATATACTCAGGTAGTCCCACAAAGGGTTAATAAATTATTAAAGGAAGTTTAATTATTTTATTCAAATATTTCTATCAATCCATCACATCGGCTCTACGGAGGTAGGCTACGACAGTCGCTATATGCGTGAACCCCCATTGTTTTGTTCCATCATAATGCTGCCCTTTAGGACTACTCCTTAACCCACAGCGGGTGCGGTTGGCTCGGCTAGTAATATATAATCCATAGTATATAATATATAGTTGAAACAGAATAACTTTGTTATCATTATTTGTTTCCATACTGTGATCGGCCATTTTAACATCTCTGATCATATTAAGTTTTAATGACGGTAGATTGTTAGTCAAGATTATAACAAGAGTAAGGTTGGACAGGATAAAGTGTATGCATATACAGTACATGCAATATATGCCATGCACGTTATTATTATTCGAGAGAGAGAGAGAGAGAGAGAGAGAGAGAGCGTAGTACTACCAGCAGTAATCCCTGGTGCGAGAAAATACCCGGGATCCGGCCAGAACCCCCCTAGCTGGGAGAACCAGATAAACGCTCACTTTTACGGGATTTACTCGGTAGAGAAGAGGCCAAAGAGGGGGCAGGAAAAGAGAGTCTTGGCATTACAGAAAATGTGGAAACGGTAATTATTGAGAACACATTTGAGAACTAATATTTACGAGGAGGAATAAAATGTGTGAAAAAGATGTCTGCTTATAGTGAATGTGAAAACAAAGAACTGTTACATTGCATATGTGTAGGCATGAGTGTGGTATTGCATATAGGTTTATATTATAGTTGCATATTATTATAGATTTCTAAGTAAAACATAGAAACAATTAAAGGTAATTTGAAGACCATATTCTGTAATTTTCAGTGTGTATCCCATTTTTGTGTTGTAAGGAGGTGGCTGCATTATTCAAGCTGTCATATGTTACCATCTCTGTGAGTAACATCAACCTTATACGTATATACCAACTAATCAACCATTGGTGAGTGGAGAAATAACTTTGTTGAATTTGCTCGGACCGGTCAAGTATAGTGATACTGACCGCTCAGCCGTGGCGGCTTCAAGGGGATAATGTGAATAATATGAAGTATTATTGTGTTTTATGTGTTTTTTTATTATACTGTGAGGAAGACTTACTAAACAAATTGTATAGCATATCATGTGTGAAGGAGAACAGTAAAGATAACTTATATACAGATATACGATAAAAAAGGGACGAAACGAAAACAAAGTGGAAGAAGGTGGTGTAATGATACGTGAAAGATATTAATTTGTTAAGTCAAACAATAAATGAAAACACATGAAACGAAAGTAGAGATCGAAACTGAAGTTAATTGCTAAATCTTTAAAGCTAATCAGATAGTGACTACACAGTATATATCTATTTTGTTCAATTAATACTGACACAGTGGTACTCCGAATTGTAATAACTCTGATATATATTATTTCCTAAATACGGAATTGGTTAGAGATTTTGTCAATGCTTTTGCAGGGGTGCTGTCAATAGTCTCACTGACTGAGCGTATGTTGTTATCTACGATTTACATGGTTAAGCCATTGTAAGAGATGCCCTGGATTGGTGGGAGATTGGCAAGATATAAAGGGATAAATTAATGCAGAAGCTAGATTATTGGAAACCTAAAACAAAGAGAGGAGGACGTTGGAAGGGCTTTGTGAGAATTACAAAGAAATTTAGTTCAGTTGGATACAACCACAATAACAGTAATGGAAGATAGACAAGGGAAAAGTGCTGCTTGAGAGAAAGACAAAAGAACGGTCAACAAATTATTTCTCCATTTTTCAAGACTGAAGTACACAAATTGTTATACAATGTTATGGTTGCCCGAGAGGTGAGAGTAGGATAGAACAATGGAAAAATACAAAAGTATTTTGGTACAAATTCACTGGGGGTAGGGGATCCAACCATTTATCGATCAGTGTCAATGTTATGTTTGACTATTATCGTTGCCTATCTTTTGATAGTACATTGGTTCTTTAGAAGAAAGAAAAATAGTGTTGTGAATACCTGAATGGAGAAATTATACTCACATGCCGAATAAAAGCTTTATTGAAACAACACGACAGTTTCGACTCTCTTTATTGTTCTCTTCAAGCATGAGAACAAACATGTAAACAGGGGGACAATATATACCAAGAAGGAAGCGGAGAACGGGGGATGAGATAGCACAGGAACAGCTCATGGCCAGGAGAGGAGAAATAAACAAGTCAGGTAAAGGCACTGAAGGTGAACTTTGGAGAACTGTTAATGAAACAAAGAGGAGAGGTTGATATATAGGTATATTTAAGAGTAAACACTTTTGTAGGGTATCCTTGTGGGAGTGATCATACTGTATTGGGATGCAGTTTGCAAATTTGCCGATGTTCTTAAATAAAGTCAATCAATCAATCAATGCAGTGGACTTTGAACTAACGAACTGTTATAATTCTTAACCAAGCTTATCTTTAGCATGCATAGATATGGACTAACGTTAATGTAGAATTGATTATGATATACTATTATATGTCTCGAAACGGCCACCCCCATCTAAAGGGTATGTGCCGGAGTATATACAGTACATACATGCATATATTATGTGTATTATCAACTCTGTGTAAGCAGAGTTTAGTATTGCCCCCCCCTCCCCGTATGGTGGTACCATGCCGTCCGAAATATCTGTCTGTCTGTCCGAATACTCCTCCTAGAGCGTTTAACAGATTTTCACCAAACTTCTAACGAACATCCGTTGTGTGAATGCGCAATTTTTTTTTTAAATTTATGCAATCATTTTGATTTTATGTTAAAAACAATGGTTTTGCCTCGGGCCCCACCAGTCCCCCCCTCCACCCCCAGCAATGATGATGGCGTTCTGAACGCCATCGTTCTGGGGGCGAAAACAACTCACCCGCATTTGATAGGTTTAGTTAGTTTAGTTGACATTAGAAGTGATGGTTAGTAATAGTGGGGATGATTTTTTTTTTTTTTTTTTTCTATGTGATTGAGGGAGGCAAAAGGCATTACTGCCTATAGCGAGTGCCTCCCCCATAGTTGAAAGAGTGATAGGGCCAAAATCAAGGGCCGTTCGAGCCAAAATGCCTGGACACACGGAGTTTGAAGCAATTTAAGTCATAGGAAGAGGGAAAGACTGATTCTGGGAGAGAGTTCCAGAGCTCAGCTGTTGAGTAGAAGAAAGTTTGAGAGTAACGTTTCACTCTGGGGTTGGAGAGTTGCACAGAGTACGGGTGGGATTGAGTTGCAAGACGGGTACCACATGCCCTACGTAAAGGAGGTGGTATGCACTGAGGAACACTGATTATTATAGTAGCGATAGAATAGCGAGAGAGATGCAACATTGCGGCGGAGAGAGAGAGACTGCAGAGAGTTGGTGAGTGGACGGGAGTTAATGATACGAAAGGCCTTCCTTTCAACTTTGTCTAGGAGAGCGGTGTGAGAGGAACCTCCCCACACATGTGAACAATACTCAATACAATGGCGTTCTATGCCCCTGTACAGAGCAAGAAGCTGTGCAGGGGAAAAGAACCCCCTAAGGCGGTTGAGCACACCGAGCTTCTGGGAGGCTGCCTTAACAAGACTGGAAATATGGTCCTTCCAAATGAGAGCAGAAGAAAAAGAGACACCAAGAATATTGAGAGAAGATGAAGGGTTGATTTTTGTATTGTTGAAGAATAAGGGATAGTCCGCTGGGAGATCCTGACTGGTAGATAGATGGAGAAATTGGGTTTTGGAAGCATTAAAGTTAACAAGGTTTTCTCTGCCCCAATTGGAAATAGTATTTAGATCAGAATTTAAGAGTTCTATGGCTTCATTACGTTTGTCGTTGAGGAATTGCTGGCTGGGGCGTTCTGAAAAACTAATGGAGTAGTGTAAGGTTGAGTCGTCTGCGTATGAATGGATGGGAATTAAGGTACAGTTAAGGAGATAATTTATAAAAATTAGAAAGAGAATAGGAGATAGGACAGAGCCCTGAGGAACACCAGAGTTTATAGGGTGAGGAAGTGAACAATGGCCGTCCACAACCGCAGCTATGGAACGGCCGGAAAGGAAATTAGAGACAAAGGCACAGATGGAGGGATAGAAACCGAAGGAGGGTAGTTTAGAAATTAAAGATTTATGCCAGACTCTATCGAAGGCTTTCGATATGTCTAGTGCAATAGAAAAAGTCTCACCGAAGTCCCGAAAGGAGGATGACCAAGAGTTAGTAAGATATGAAAGAAGATCACCAGTAGAGCGACCCTTAAGGAAGCCATACTGGCGATCTGAGAGGAGATTATGAGAAGAGAAATGCTTAAGAAATTTGGAAGCAAGAATAGTTTCAAAAACTTTAGAAAGACAAGAGATGAGAGCAATTGGACGATAGTTGGAGGGTTGAGAGCGGTCACCCTTCTTTGGGACAGGTTGAATGTGAGCAAACTTCCAGCATGAAGGGAAGACATTAGAGGATTGACAGAGACGAAAGAGTTTGCCTAGGCAGGGAGTCAGCACGGAAGCACAGTTTTTGAGAACAACAGGAGGAACACCGTCCGGACCGTACGCCTTATTAGTGTTAAGCCCAGAGAGGGTACAAAGTACATCTTTAGAAGAGATTAGGATATTAGGCATAAGTAAGAGAGAGGAGGGCGGAGAGGGAGGAAGAGCACCGGAATCATCCAAGGTGGAGTTTCTAGCAAAAGTTTGAGCGAAGAGTTTAGCTTTGTCAGAGGAAGAAGTGATGGTTGTGCCATCAGAGTGGGAAAGGGGAGGGAAAGACGAGGAAGAGAAATTGTTGGAGAGGTTTTTGGCTAGATGCCAGAAAGCTTGAGAAGAGCTAGAGTTGGATAGTTCAGTGCATTTAATATTGATGAAAGAGTGTTTGGCAAGTCGAAGAACAGATTTGGCTTGATTCCGGGCAGAAACATAGGAAGAATGAGAGTCTTGAGTTTTAAGGCGTCGGTACCGTTTGAATGCTTCCTCCTTATTGCGGACAGCAGTAGAACAGGCGTGAGTAAACCAAGATTTTTTAGCATTAGTCTGAGAGAAGGAGAGATGGTGATAGTAGTGATGATGATGATGACAGTAGTGATGATGATGACAGTACTAGATATGATGGTGACAGTACTAGTAGTAGTGATGATGGTGTCAAGTAATGATGATAGTTGTAGTGATAATGGTGACAGTAGTGATGATGGTGACAGTATTAGTGATGATGGTGAGTAGTAGTGATGATGGTGAAAGTTGTAGTGATGATGACAGTAGTAGTGATGATGGTGAGAGTAGTAGTGATGATTAAAATAGTACTAGTGCTGATTAACCGTGATAGTATGATTGATTATGGTGATAGTATTACTAGTGATGATGGTAACCTATCCCAGAGTTGGGTATGTCGTTTTGATTTTGGGCAAAACGGCACGCCAACTTTATCAACTCTGCGAAGCAGAGTGGTATTGCGCACACAGATCCCGCCTGTATATTGTGCACCACCAGTCAGCTTGTCTGTCGTCGTCGTCTGTCTGTCCGGAAACTCCTCCTAGACTGTTTGATGGATTTTTACCAAATTTCACAGGTATATCCATTTGGTCAATGCGAAGGTCAGTCAAAAAGAAATGTTTAATTTAACTTAAAGGTTAGAGTCAAAGGTCATGGTTAAAAATAAGGTCAATATTTCATATTTTGTATTTCTTATTTAAATGTCTTCATTTTCACTATACAAGTTACTGGTAACCTATATATCGTACTGCCCGAATTTTAGGTAAATATTGTGAAGGGTAAGGTCAATGGTCAAAATAAGTTTTTCACTAGTATTTCTTATACTAACTGTTAGATTCTCACTAGGCTTACCATGTATATTCGGAATACCTAGACCAAGGTCATACAAGAAACTATACAATTCCATATGAAAAGTCAAGGTCACAGGTCAAGGTCAAATATAAGGTCAATATGCTATTTTCTTTACTTTTCATGCAAACTTCAAAAAATTTGGTAAGATAGTTTTACTTTAACCCACTGAGCCCCAGCGATGCAGGGTTTGCGTCCACAATGTATGTAACGCTAAATTCCAGCGACGCATGGTTTGCGTCCTGGCCGGTCCGGTCCCAAGTACTCCGGTCCTATGGCACCTAGAGGGCTCAGATTTGTATGGGAACTGTGTAAGTATCCCACGCACTCATGCCGATGGTTGAAAACTCTCAAAGTCCAACCGCGTGCGCTGCAAAAACATTTTTTTTTTGGGAAATTGCCTTAAATTTTTTACTCTTGTAAAATCTGTTTTCGGGGGCTCTGTAGGACCATTTTTTGAGCTTTTTGATCGGTTTTTCGTGGTTTTTCCTTCATTCCTAACCCATTCGCTATTGTTTCAGGAATAAAAAAAAAAATCAGAATCAGCCGGTCCTGGGTGGTACATTTATAAACATTTAGCTGGTACTCAGCGGGTTAAATGAAAAGGAAAATAATACATTTGGACACATATCATAAAGGTCAAAGGTCAAGGTCAACTATTTATTAATATATATGAAACTAACTGATGGGTGTTAACCTCTCAGCTGTGCAGCCCCTGTATACACCATACCCCTGTGCGTAGGTATTTAGATACATTCCTCACTAAAATCGTTAATTTACCATAAATATAATTAATACTTATCCATATGCGCCTATTTTACGTTTAATAAGAAGATAGTAACATGTTACAACAATGAAACAAGTGGGAATAGTGTTTAGATGGTCAAAGTCACAAATAAATACGGAGCGGTCCAGTCATGAAATGTGGAGCAGAGTGAGGCAACCCCACCTCTCGCGAGGTCTGGTGAGGAACTGGAGGTAGCTGGGCTATTACTCTCTCTCTCTCCTCATTCCACACCCCTCCCTATCCTCCTTGGAACCGGGTGGGGATTTGTGGAGCCATAAATAAACCGATAATTACAGGAATAAGATAAAAATAGGTGAAAATTGAAGGGGAGGGGGGGGGGGGGAAGGAGGGGACTTTGACAGATTTGGAAAAGTGATATGAGGTATGGAGGGGAAAACAATGTTTCAAGTGCTACTGGGGCTTTTTAAACGTTTTCTACTAGTATTTCTTATACTAACTGTTAGATTATCACTAGGCTTACAAATGTATATTCAGAATACCTAGGCCAAGGTCATGCAAGAAACTAAAATTCCATATGAAAGGTCAAGGTCAAATATAGGTCAATATGCAATTTTCTTTGCTTTTCATGCAAACTTCACAACATTTGGTGAGATAGTTGCACTCTAAGTGAAAAGGAAAATAATAAATGTCGAGACATATAAAGATAAAGATAAAGGTCAAAGGTCAAGGTCAACTATTCTATTAATATATATGAAACTAACTAGTGGGTTTTAATGAAATTACGCATGCTTATTTGATTTTCATGGGCAATGTCAATGCAAACAAAAATGTACTCTTACATAAAGGTCAAGGTCAAAGGTTACTTTTTTATTATTTATTAAAAAAGATTACTCAAATTGTGGAACACTGGCTGTGGTATGGCTTATTACGTAAATATTATATATATCAAATTTCATATAAATATTGTAATAGTTAAGGTCAGAGGTCAAGGTCAAAACAAGAGTATTTGTCATTTCCCTAAACTCCTCCTAGACTGTTTAATGTATTGTCACCAAATTATACAGGCAAATTCAGTTGGTCAATGCGGCGACCATCCAAATATGTGTATTTTATTTTAAGTCAATGGTCAAAGGTCAAGGTCACAGTATATGATCATTATTTGTAATAAATAAGTTTATATACGAATTACACCATATTCATAATGCTAGTTAATACGAACATTGCTGTTCTTTCTATCTATCTATTGCCTGACGCCGTGATCCCAGAATGGGTGGATAAAACATTGCTGTTAAGCTAATTAAATCCTCGATAAGAAATTTTAAGGTCGAAGGTCAAGGTCAAAGGTAGAAATATGATTTTTAGTAGTATTTCATATTTAATGTAAGATTCTCATTAGGCATATCATACATATTCGGAATGCCTAGACAAAGGTCATACAAGAATAAACATAATTCCATTTAATAGGTCAAGGTCACAGGTCAATGTCAAATATAAGGTCAATATGCTAATTTCTTTACTATTCATGTAAATTTCACAAAATTCGTTGAGACAGTTGTGCTTTAAGGGAAAATTAAAATGTAAATTTTTCAGATATGAAGGTCAAGATGAAGTTCATAGGTCAAGGTCAACTATTTTTTTAATACCTGTGAAACTAACTGATGATCTTTAATGAAATTTGATACATTTATTTGATTTTCTAGGGTTACATCATAGCAAACAAAAATATTACCCTACATAAAGGTCAAGGTCACAGGCTGAGGTCAAAAGTTAACCATCATAAAAAAATACTAAATTTTCGATAAGCTGACGACTTTTAGTTGCATTTTACTTAGATAACATATATTTCAATTATATATATATATATATATATATATATATAGTATAATACTTAAGGTTAAAAGTCAAGGCCAAAGAACAAAATAAGAGTTTTAATAATTTTCGTTAAACTCTTCCTAGACAATTTAACTCTTTGTGTACCGGTGACGACTTTTTTATTGTATTCTAGCTATAATTAGACGATTTTGTGGAGCTTATGAAGGATCTGTGGTAGTAAAAAGGGTTTATTAAGATAATTGAAAGCCTGCTAATTTTATGGAGGCATTTTCTAAACTAAATAAAATCATCTTAATATCCAGTATGAAATGAAACCGATAGAACTGTACTGAATGGGTTATGTATCGTCACAATATTTTGCTGGCAATTTCGGTTCGTCAATGCAACGCTTGTCCAAATTTTGTGTTTTGGTTATTCAAAGGTCAAGGTGAATAGTGAAGGTCACAGATTATGGTCACTCTTCCTTCCTTATATATATTTTAAATTTGAATTACACCATATTCAAAATGCTACAAAATAGTGTTACGCCAACCTTATTATAGATAAATATTCCAATGGTTAAGATTCAATGTGATCATAGATGTAATTATATATATATACTCCCAGGCCGACATGAACCACCAACAATCAGGACGAGTGTCTATGCTTTAATACACTACACACAAGCATCCTGAATCACGCTGTGGGATAGTGGATTAAAGTATGGGCACTTGTTCTGACTGTCAGTGGTTCAAGTCCGGCTGTGAGTATGAAAACATTTAATATATAATTATACAGTATATATACTGTATATAAACCGATTTTACCCAAGAAATTCAATACTACTTGCAGAATTCTAGGTCGCAGAGTTGCGTATGCATTTTTTTTCTTTTTTTGGTAATGCGAAAACTGCACACCTACTTTATTATTAACTCTGCGAAGCAGAGTGGTATCGCGCTCACAAATCACGCCCGTATACTGTGCACCACCAGTCGGCTTGTCTGTCGTCGTCGTCGTCGTTATCGTCCGTCTGTCTGTCTGGAAACTCCTAGACCGTTCGATGAATTTTCCTCAAATTTCACATATATATCCATTTGGTCAAATGCAAAGGTCAGTCAAAAATACATTTTCCATTTAACCTAAAGGTTAAGGTCTAAGGTCAAGGTTAAAAATAAGGTCAATATTTGATATTTTTTTAGTTTTTACTCAAATGTGTTCATTTTCACTATACAAGTTACTGGTAACCTTGACATCGTATTGACCAAATTTTAGGTAAACATTCTAAATGGTTAGGTCGAAGGTCAAAATAAGTTTTTCACTAGTATTTCTTATACTGTACTTACTGTTAGATTCTCACTAGGCTTGCCATGTATATTCAGAATACCTAACCAAGGTCATACAAGAAACAATGCAATTCTGTATGAAAGGTCACAGGTCAAGGTCAAATAAAAGGTCAATAGTCTATTTTCTTTACTTTTTATGCAAACTTCACAACATTTGGTGAGATAGTTGCACTTTAAATGAACAGGAAAATAATAAATTTGGACACATAATAAAGGTCACGATAAAGGTCAAAAGGTCGAGGTCATGTATTCTATTAATATATATGAAACTAACTGATGGGTTTTAATGAAATTAAGCATGCTTATTTGATTTTCCTGGGCAATGTCAATGAAAACAAAAAATTTACTCTTACATTAAGGTCAAGGTCAAAGGTCTTAGTAGCTTTATTCTGGTAGCCACTAGTAACCATATACTTGTAATAACCGTAGCAGTTATTCGCTTGCCACCACCCAATTATGATTTAATGACCTAATGGGAAGTCATAATAAATACACGTATAATCAGCCTGATATTTATTGAGTAAGTAGGTGTAGAATCAGCTGCAGTCAGCAGTAACAGAACAGGAACAAAACAGCAACAATAATAATAGTTATATCTTGAGTTATTTGAAGCTTCAGTGTCAGTAGTAATTCTTCAATAGGTGTAATGGTGAATGGTAAATTCTACCTAAGTCCCAAAATGTGGACTCTGGTTTGCGGTAGATGATATGCCCCAAGCGAATGCGGGACACCTCTAGTTGCGTGCAAGGTATGTGGGGGAGTGTCATGTTCTCCCGTGTGTGTACGGGGTGTGTCCAAAAATGTGGAAAGGACCGCGCCCTATGCCTGGAAGGCGTATACTTCCGTGGCCGTTTCAGCTCGAGTGTGAAATATGCAGAACATGCATTTTACAAGTGGCGTGAGTGAGGAATAATGAATCAACATACAGTAATCGGTAGCATACCGAAAACTCAGCATTGAAATTCCGTTGACCACAGCTCTCACCACATCTGGTAGCAAAAGTAGAAGCGTAACCAATAGTGAAACACATAATATAGCACTGGATATATCAAAGGCATTTGATAGAGTCTGGCATCAATCCTTATTGTCGAAGATGTCACACTACGGCCTTGCATCATTAGTTCCACTAATTTCTTCTTATTTTCATAACAGAAAAATATGTGTAATGGTAGATGGCTTTTATTCTCAATTTCACTCAATAAATGCTGGTGTTCCCCAGGTATCAGTTTTGGCCCCAACTCTGTTCATCATTCATATCAATGATCTCATATCTACGACTCATAATCCTATACATTCCTATGCAGATGACTCAACACTCCACAGTTCCTTCACATTTACCAATTCTTTCACCCAACCCGATCTTATAAATCCAAAAATAAACACTGCAATTTCTCTGAACCAGGACCTTTCTAGAATTAATGAATGGGGACAAAAGAATCTAGTTTCCTTTAATGCACAGAAAACCAAGTACATTCAATTTTCTAACCGACAGAATCTCACTGACTCCCATATATTTTTTAATAATGTAAATATTCCCACTTCCCCTAGTATTGACATTCTCGGTGTAACATTAACTACTAACTTGAGCTGGACACATTATGTTAGAAGCATTGCTAAGAATGCCTCTAAAAAACTGGGACTCCTGTACAGAGTTCGAGAATTCTTCACTGACGAGCAGTTGGCCGTAATATATAAAAGTCATGTGCGTTCTCAGATGGATTACTGTTCACCTCTGTGGAGTGGAAGTGGAGTGGTTGCATTGAGGCAGTTGGACAAAATTCAAAATAAAGCTATTAGATTAATCAATAAACCTGCAATCACACAGGACCTTCCTACATTATCCATACGAAGAAACGTTGCATCCATTGCATTATTCTACAGATATTTTCACAGCAATTGTTCCGAAGAACTTGCTTCAATTGTGCCGCCTCTCCACATCTTTCCCCGTAGAACTAGGGCAGCTGAGAGCGCCAAATGAATTTACACTTTCTCCTCCACAATGCTGAACTTCTGCTTATGAAAATTCATTTATCCTCAGAACTACTACTCTTTGGAATTCACTTCCCTCGAGTTGCTTTCCACAAACTTACAATCTACAACAGTTTAAATCCAGTTGTTACAAACATTTTATGAATGGAGGATGCCTTTAGGCACATGGACCTTTTGTTTTATCTGTGTTTTTCCTTCCACCGTTCATTGTCCCTTAAAAAAAAAAAAAAAAAGTCATGTTACATATATGAACTAAGATATTTCTGTATATAAAGTAAATGGGGGAACTAGTATTATCATACAAATATATTGTATGACACGCAATCTCTACAAAAATGTTGCTCCCACTGCAAAATAACAGTAGTAAATGGAGCCTTAAAAAATTAAAGAATAAAAATTGAAACAATTCTAAGGTGAATAAAGATTAACCCTTAACCGACGGTGACCGTCATATGACGGGAGAGAGAATATTGGCCACCCCTGTGGTGCCCTTCATATGAAGGGCACCATTTTGAGTACGTTATGAGCTCTGAGAGAGAGTTTGCGCATTGAGAGGATGATAGGTGAGCTCTGACCGCTCGGCACCACCACTGGGCCGTGTCTGGAACCACCGCCATCTCCCCATCAACGCCCGTCCTCGCGAGACAAGGAAAAAAACACGGAAATTACCTAATTTTAGGGTATTTTCACCTCTGGTTACGCGATCGCTGTGAGAGAACCCTTGGTCGTACAAGGATGATTCAGGTGTCATTGTAAAGCTCTATTATCGCCCTCTCACGGAGATATCATTGTATTACGCTTTGACTCTTGTTTTTGCATGAAAAAGAGAATAGAGTGAAGCTCGTTTTCGGTAAATATACCCGCCCAGCAGCTAGGTCATGTCAACAAACATGCCCACTCTTAGGGAGTTAATTCTATTCAAAAGATTATAAAGGCTGAGTTTTAATTTTTTTAATTTTTTTTAAGTAAAAATAAAATGAAATGTGATGAAAATTGTACATACACATACAGTATATACATACTTGAAATTGTAAAATTAAAAGAAGTTTTCTATTAAAAAAAAATCAATGTAATAAACATATACATAGTCCTATACATAATACAACACTAATATAAGTAATGTTCATAGTATGTATTCTCTGATATACTTTATGACTTTCAAATCAGTGTATTTTCAAGATAGTATATTTTCTAAAATACTTTATTTTCAAATTTATATTTTTCTTTTCAAATAATTATGTGCCAAATTATATTATTTTCTAGATATAGACTATATTTTCTAAGTCTAATTTTGAAAAATATATTTTCTAAGGCAAATGTGTAAAATGAAAATGTTAACTATACTAGTTTATCTTTTCCTACATTTACCATGATAGTGTGCCTTCACAAGATTTTCCAATTCACTAATATGTGATGCCAGACGAGTGATTAAATAAACAGAAGCACCGGGCTCAGTACTAGGAATTATTTTACTGCAAAACGTGTCGGATCTCTGTTCCGTAGCAATAGTGACAGTATTCAAAATCACATTGGCTGAAATTGAAGATACTGGATTACTAGATAAGGCGCATCTGCCATAGATTGTGTTTTCGTTCAACAAACATTAGTTGGGGAATATATGATGCTAAGATTAACTTCGATCGAGCGCTTCTGCCAGATAAAAAAGTTTATCATCAAACAACTTAAAGAATGGGAATGGGCGTATATTCATTTAATTTACAAAACAATTTGTATGCCTAACTTCATGTAAGCATTGGAAGAAGTGTAAATCCTTTATGTTTCTAGCATCTGGGAGTAAAACAAGTGAATTAAAACAATTGAGTTAAAGTTAAAGCTAGTGAGTTAAAACTCTCACATAAGTTATCCGCAGTAGTAATTCTTCAATAGGTGTAATGGTGAATGGTGAATTCTACCTAAGTCCCAAAATGTGGACTCTGGATTGTGGTAGATGATATGCCCCAAGCGAATGCGGTACACCTCTCATTGCATGCAGGGTATGTGGGGGAGTGTCGTGTTCTCCCGTGTGTGTGCGGGGTGTGTCTGATGTTCTCCAGAAATGTGGAATGTACCGCTTCCTATGCCCGGAAGGTGTATATTTCCGTGGCCGTTTCAGCTCGAGTGTGAAATATGCAGAAGATGATTACAAGTGGCGTGAGTGAGGAATAATGAATCAACATACAGTAATCGGTAGCATACCGAAAACTAAGCATTGAACTTCCGTTGACCAGAGCTCTCACCACATCAGGTATCAAAGTAGAATCGTAACCAATAATCATGTTACGTATATGAACTAAGATATTTCTGTATATAAAGTAAATGGGGGAACTAGTATCATCATACAAATATATTGTATGACAAAGGTCAGCTTTTACTATTTATTTTACTTTTTACTTAAATATCTTCATTTTCACTATACAAGTTACTGGTAACCTTGATATTGTAATGCCCAAATTTTAGATAAATATTCTAAGGGGTAAGGTCAAAGCTCAAAATAAGTGTTTTGCTAATATTTCTTATACTAACTGTTAGATTCTCATTAAGCTTACCATGTATATTCGGAATACCTAGGCCAAGGTCATACAAGAAACTATACAATTCCATATGAAAGGTCAAGGTCACAAGTCATGGTCAAATAAAAAGGTCAATATGCTATTTTCTTTACTTGCCATGCAAACTTCACAAAATTTGGTGAGATAGTTGCACTTTAAATGAAAATGAAAACAATACATTTTGAGACATCATAAAAGTCAGAGGTCAAGGTCAACTATTCTCTTAATATATATGAAACTAACTGATGGGTTTTAGCGAAATTAGGCATGCTTATCGGATGTTCATGGGCAATGTAAATGCAAACAAAAATTTACTCTTACATGAATGTCAAGGTCAGAGGTCAACTTTTAATATTTATTAAAAAAGATTACTTACATTTTGGAAAACTGGCTGTGTTAGTTGCGTATTTCATAAATAACGTATATAATCAAATTTCACACAAATATTGTAATAGTTAAGGTCAAAGGTCAAGGTAAAAACAAGAGTGTTTGTCATTTTCCATAATCTCCTCCAAGACTGTTTAATGTATTGTCACTAAATTGTACAGCCAAATTCAGTTGGTCAATGCAACGACCATCTAAATGTATGTATTTTATTTGTAGTCAAAGGTCAAAGGTGATGGTCACAGTATATGATCACTATTTGTAATCTATATGTTTGAATACAAGTTACACATTATTCATAATGCTAGTTAATACGAACGTTGGTGTCAAGGTAACTAAATCCTCGAACAGAATTTCTAAGGTCGAAGGTCAAGGTTAAAGGTCAAAATAAGATTTTGACTAGTATTTCCTATTTAATGTAAAATTCTCACTAAGCATATCATATATATTCGGAATGTCTAGGCCAAGGTAATACAAGAATAAACATAATTCCATTTGATAGGTCAAGGTTTTAGGTCAAAGTAATACAATATGGTCAATACCTTCATCTGATCTGATCTGACGCTCATTTCTTTACTATTCATGTAAACTTCACAAAATGTGTTGAGACAGTTGTGCTTTAAATGAAAATTAAAATGTTAAATTCTCAGACATGAAGGTCAATGGTCAAGGCCACCTATTTCTTTGGTACCTCTGGAACTAGTTGACGATCATTAAGTTTGGCACGCTTATTTGATTTTCCAGGGTTACATCAATGCAAGCAAAAAATATAATCCTACATAAAGGTGGGTCAAGATGGCGGGAGGGATCAAGGGTGCTGGCATAGCCCTCTCTCTCTATGTATCATCCTTCTCAACATCCAGAGGGGCTGTGCTGATATACAGGTGCAGAGGGGACCGGTAGTGTACCAGGTCAACACTAAACAAGTATTGAGGGACCTCGTCACACAGAAATCACACACAAGTGAAATTTCTGTCACCATTCCTGCCTGGTCTATTTCATATATCGGGAAGACGCCGCGGCTTGGCAAGTACTCTGGCACAACCTCGCTACAACACCTATTGTGCTACACTCTAATTAGCTGCGGAGATGTAGAGACCAACCCCGGCCCTAGTTCAACGTTGAAGAAACCTCACCACCAAACAAGTAAGGCAGACACCGACATTTCAACAGTCCCTAGCAGTAAAATTCGTTATAACAAACTGGGCAAGCAGGCACCCCAATCTCCCGTCACGCTTCAACTCCCAACCAAGACCGCAGGGCAACCACCAGCACAGTGCCAACACTCTACCTACTCAACATTACCCTCAACTGTATCATCACTACCACAGATATCGGTGACCCAAGTAACACAACATGCAACCAGAAGCAGGAAGCTCTAGCAAACACATCGACAATGAAGTAACAGCAACGAACAAGAAAGACAAGAGAAACCACCCACCCTCCACAACACGACGCCGCTGCACAACAAATCAACCAAACCTACTACAACACAACCCAACACTATCGGCGACCCAGGTAGCTCAACATGCAACCAGAACAGCTAAAAACGAAGGGATCAGTTGCAACAACATCAACAATAAAGCAGCAACAACGGCCAAGAACAAGGACAACATCAAACAACAAATACAGGTAGGGGTGGGAGGGGGGCAAGGGGGAGCCACAACCTGTCCCCATCTCACGCGCTCACATCCCAGTAACAGCCGCTCACGGCGCTCAGCTGATCACCACACCGCCAGACGTACGATGACCAGTAACAGGAAAATAATTATGTATAGTGTGCGATATTGGATTCAACAAAAGGAGTACAACTTCACAATGTAGTAGTTGCAATGAAACAGTACACGATCGATGTACTTACGTTACTAGCAGAAAAGAAGTGGAATGCGATAAATGTAGGGACGTAGCTATTAAAGGTCCTAAAATAATTTGTGAAATATGTGAATCACTCATAACAAGAAAACAAAGGATCCTAAACTGTGTTAAGTGTAAAACTGTAGCTCACATGAAGTGCATCTCTAAGAAGACCAACAGTGAAGAACGGGAATTCCTATGCAACATGTGTGCCTTGCATTCATTACCGAATATTAATGTAAATGAACCAAGTATTAACAACTCAGAATCCAGCCAGGACACATTCAAAATCAAAGACGAATACAGAGTGTTTACCAACAAAGGGCTCCATCTTATCCACATTAACGCCAGATCAATGTACCATAAATTGTCAGAAATAAACTTGTTAGCTAATAAGGCCAAAGCTTCAATAATTGCAATCACAGAAACCTGGCTGGATTCAAGTATAAACGATGGTGAAATAAACATTCAAGGTTTCAACATGGTTAGGAATGATCGCAATAGGCAAGGGGGAGGAGTATGTCTGTATGTAAAAAACAACCTCACACACACAACTAGGACCGACCTCCATATAGAAAATCACGAAGCTCTGTGGATCGACCTACATCTGCCGAGGACAAGACCCATCACAATTAGGGTGTGCTATAGGCCACCAGACGACACACAATTCTTGACCAAATTTGAACGAACTTTGTCATCGCTAGACCCTCGGAATGAATCCATTATACTAGGGGATTTTAACCTGTGTTACAAACAACGAAATAATAGGCTTGTACGAGAATATAGGCACATATTGACAATGCACAATCACAAACAACTCATCACAACCCTCACACGTATCTCTGAGAACACTGCCACAATATTAGACCACATAAACTGTAACAGAGAGGACAAAATATCCCAATCAGGGGTTGTACAGACTGGGATAAGTGATCACTTCGTCACATATTGCACACGGAAAACCACAAAAATTACCCTAGAGAATCACAAGGTTATCAAAACAAGGTCACTCAGAAACTACTACAAAGAAACATTTCTGGACATTTTAAGGAATACAGACTGGTATCCAGTGTTTGGAAGTACAAACGTTAATGACGCAGGGGTTGGCTTCAGAACCATCATCACAAACATCCTAGACGAAATAGCTCCTCTGAAAGACATACGAATTAAAGCAAGGTCCCACCCATGGATTAACAATGACATACTACACCATCTGGAACACAGAGACAATCTGTTAAAAAGGCTAGTGAAACATAGACAGGATCAAGGTCTGAAACATGAGTTCAACAGGGCCAGGAATAAACTAAGTAGAAAAATCAAATCAGCGAAAACTAATTATTTCCACAATAAGGCAGAGGAATATCAGAATAACCCAAAGAAACTATGGAGGCACCTAAAAACAACAGGCTACAGCAACAAGGCAAGGGATTCGTCTAACACTAATATTGCTCTCAACATTAATGATCAGGTTTGCCACGATAAACGACAAATTTCAACCTACTTCAACACCTTCACCTCCATAGCAAACACACTTGCACAGAACCTACCGCAACCTCTCAATAAATACACGACAACAACGGCCACCTTTCGAAATTTCTACAGAGATAAAGGCATACACCCGAACACATTTGGAGTGCAAAATGTTACACCAAAATACACTTTTGACGAGCTCTCTAACCTAAATGTACATAAAAGCACAGGACCAGACAAAATTCCTGCCAAATTTCTACGAGATGGAGCCATTGGTATAGCAGGTCCCCTAACCCACATCATCAACCTGTCAATTAACACCAACACTGTACCTGCTGAACTGAAGGAAGCTATTGTAACCCCTCTACTCAAGAAAGGAAATAAACTAGAAGTTGGCAACTACAGACCAGTTAGCATATTATGTATTGTATCTAAAATCCTTGAAAGAGCGGTATACACCCAAATTGAACACTACCTCAAAGAAAATTATCTATTTTATAAGTTTCAATCAGGTTTCAGATGCATGTACTCGACTGACTCCTGTCTCATCCACTTAACAGATCACATTCGTAAAGAAATGTCTAAAGGTAACTACACCGGTATGGTTCTTCTTGATCTACAAAAAGCGTTTGACACAGTAGACCATGATATCCTATGTAATAAACTACAAGCAATGGGCATTGGGTCTGTGAACTGGTTTAAATCTTATCTTAGTGGTAGAACACAAAGAGTCAAAATTGATGATAATATATCTGATCCTATGCCAATTAACTGTGGGGTCCCGCAGGGAAGCATCCTTGGTCCCTTACTCTTTCTCTGTTATGTGAACGACATGGAACTGAGCGTCTCGTGTAAATTATTACTGTATGCTGACGACAGCGTGCTTCTGGTTTCAGGAAAAGACCCAATAAGTATTGCCGCTTCACTTTCCAATGAACTAGAATCATGTAGTGAATGGCTAGTGGACAATAGACTATCTCTTCACCTGGGCAAGACGGAAGCCATCTTATGTGGGACAAAACGCAAACTGAAAGACATTGTGGGCTTCTCGGTCAACTGTAATGATATTCCTATAACAACAGTGTCACAAGTTAAATATCTCGGACTAAAACTGGACTCGAGTTTGTCAGGTGAAACAATTTTGGAATCTATCCTGTGTAAGTGTAGAGCACGTATAAAATACCTGTATAAACAGGTGGGATACTTGCCAGCGGCGACCAAAAAGACCCTTTGCCAAGCGCTTGTTCAATGTCATTTTGACTATTCTGTGTCATCCTGGTACTCTGCATCATCTAAATCAGCACAGCACAAACTTCAGGTCACTCAAAATAAAATGGTTAGGTTCATGCTGAACCTAGGACCCAAATCACATGTTGGCCAGGAACAACTTCAGTCACTAGGTATGCTCAATGTCTCTGACAGGGCCAAACAAATCAGGCTCACTAATGCCTTCAAAATGTTCTATGACAGAGCTCCAGAGTATCTTAAGAGTGATTTTGTTAAAGCAAATGAGAGGAGTGGACATAATACAAGAAATAGGATGTTTAATTTTAAGGTCCCGAGAATCCAAGGACAGGGTAAGCAAACATTCTTCTTCACTGCCATCAAAGACTGGAAGACCTACCCCAGTCAGTCCGTGAAAAGAGAACACTGTATTCCTTCAGACGTAGCCTAAAGGAACACCTGAACCGGACAGCTGCGAGAAGGGAGCACCAAGCTTATGTCTACTACTAAATATGACATAAGAGATAGGCAAACCAAACTGAAATGATTACTGATTACGGATTACTGATATTTACCATATGATGTAAGGTATCTTAAAATAACCCCCTAGAAATACTTTCTCTAAAGTATCTATTTCTTTTATCCTCCCCTTTTCCCCAGCTAACCTAATCCCACAAGGACCCCAATGGAAATACGCCTAACGGCCTTATTGGGATATCCTTAGTTGGAATTATGCAAAGCTGGTACATGTCATATTTGTAACATACTATGTGGTACCAACTCTGAAAATTGCTAACTGAATAAATTTTATTATTATTATTATTATTATTATTATTATAAGGTCAAGGTCAAAGTCCAAAGTCAACCTTCATCATAAAATATACTCAAATTTTGATAAGCTGACTGTTAGTTGCATTTTAAATAAATAACATATATATATACATTGTATGTAAATATTTTAATACTTAAGGTCAAAGTTTAAGGTCAAAGATTAAAATAAGTGTTAATAATTTTCCCAAAAACTTTCCTAGACTGTTTAACTCCCTCGGACTCATATGACGCTATCGCGTCAAATGGAACTTATGTAAAAAAACTCATATGACGCTAGAGCGTCATATGAACTTATCTTCATAGCTCTCTAATAAGTTATATGACGCTCTAGCGTCATATGGAGCTCAGTAAGTTAGGTAAGTTAGATGAAAATCTGTCGATTGGTGGCAACCCCAAGTTTCTCCGACTTCTAACGGTCCCGCAGTTAGGTTTTGACAGTTGTAGGGTACAGTGGCAATAATACCGTATCTCCCGCCTCCTCGCCAGTAAGTTAACTATTTGTACTACTGCCAAGGTTTCGGGAGACTCAGGGGATAGCCTGAATTCCATTTTCTCTCCCAGGCCTTGGTAGCTGGATACATATCTTTCTGCCTCACACATCAGGGGTATCAGGAAAACCCTCTTTATAATTATAACATACACATCCAACTTCACGACATTGCCCTACATCGCTATCCTCTATCCATAAAACACTACTCTTCCCACTACATATCATACATGTAACACCATACACTTACCTTATAAATATGGCAGTACAATTGTTAAGAGCAAACCTGGTGGTCCCTCGGATATCCACCCCCGGCAGGGTTGGGTTATTGACACAGGGCCCTCCCGGTCGTCATCATGCGACTGTGTCAAGAGCATTGCAACGTCCCAAAGCTGCTTGTCAGTGCAGCTTTTTCTTTAGTAATATAAGGGGACTTCACTCTAACATCAATTCTGTACACCAATTTCTTCAAGCAGAATCCCCTACTCTCCTTTTTTTGACAGAGACTCAAGTAACATCCACATCTGACACATCTAGATTTAATTTTCCAGGTTATCAACTGCTCCAAAATTTCAGACCTAAAGGTGGTGTATGTTGCTTCGCAAAATCTGAAATTGCCCTGGAGGAGGTTACTAGTTTCAATTGTCCCTATTTTGATTATTCTATATACAAATTAATTTCTGCTGGTAAATTTAAATACATATGTTGCATCTACCGTTCCCCAAATACTCCTCCAGAGCAAAGTCTTTTTGATTCTCTGTCCTCACAACTCAGTGTCCTCAACTTAAATGCTTCTTCTGAAATCACTGTGTTGGGTGATTTTAATGTCCATAATGTTGAATGGCTCACTCATTCAGCCAGGACTGATGATGCTGGTCTTGAATGTGAGCTATTTGCAGACTCATTTAATCTCACTCAACTAGTCAACCAACCCACCCGTGTACCAGATAATCCTAATCATAATTCCCACCTACTGGACTTATTTTTAACAACCAATTCAGAAAATTATGATGTTACAGTGAGGTCCCCACTTGGATCTTCTGATCACTGTCTGATACAGGCCACCTGTCTATCACCTACCACACCTTCCCACTCTGAACCTGTTTTGGTGACTAAATGGCATTACGATAGGCAGACTGGGAGGGTCTTCAAGGTTTCTTTATTGATATTCCATGGACCTCTTTCTTTTCTAATGATGCACACTCCACCTTGAGCCACATACAAGATTTTGTAAAAATTGGAATGGAAACTTTTATTCCTCATCAAAAGTACAGTAAAAGATCTAATTCACCTAAATGGTTTGACCATAATTGTGCTAGAGTAACTGAACAAAAAGCAATAGCCTACAATGCATACACAAGATCAAAAACACATGAAGCCTTTAATTACTTTAGAAACATCAGAAATCATGCCAAAACTGTATTAAACTTAACTAAATCAAACTTTCTCCATAAGCAGGCAAATAAACTTCTAAATAATCCAAATGATAACAAAATATTTTGGTCTACTCTTAACTCATTCAAATCCAACTTCACTACTGCTTCATCCATTCCACCATTAAAATCTCCGACTGGCAATCTTGTAAGTGACCCACGAGGTAAAGCTAACCTTCTTGCGGATATTTTCTCCACCAACTCAACCTTAGATGAAATAAATCAAGATGTCCCTGTACTTAATTTTAATTCGCCTGAAATTCCCTCACTTAAGATCCACACCAGACATGTCAAAACTATTTTGAAGAATCTCTCAGTAGATAAGGCTCCTGGTCCAGATGAAATTCCTCCAATAGTACTTAAGAATTGCTCCTTGGTGCTCGCTCCTGTATTGGTAAAATTTTTCCGTCTGTGTACTCATACCTCATGCTTCCCAGTACCCTGGAAAGAAGCAAACATCCATCCAGTTCCTAAAAAAGGTGCCTCTTCAGATCCATCAAACTACAGACCAATAGCTATAACTTCCACTCTTGGTAAAGTCTTTGAAATTATATTAAATAATCACATAATTAAGCATCTGGAGAATAATAAATTAATCAGTGATAGGCAATATGGTTTTAGACGATGTCGATCAACTGCAGACATTCTTTGCCTTCTTACGCATCAAATCAACCAAGCTACAGACCAACATGGTGAAACACATACAATAGCACTGGATATATCAAAGGCATTTGATAGAGTCTGGCATCAATCCTTATTGTCGAAGATGTCACACTACGGCCTTGCATCATTAGTTCCACTAATTTCTTCTTATCTTCATAACAGAAAAATATGTGTAATGGTAGAGGGCCTTTATTCTCAATTTCACTCAATAAATGCTGGTGTTCCCCAGGGATCAGTTTTGGCCCCAACTCTGTTCCTCATTCATATCAATGATCTCATATCTACCACTCATAATCCAATACATTCCTACGCAGATGACTCAACACTCCACAGTTCCTTCACATTTACCAATTCTTTCACCCAACCCGATCTTATAAATTCAAAAATAAACACTGCAATTTCTCTGAACCAGGACCTTTCTAGAATTAATGAATGGGGACAAAAGAATCTAGTTTCCTTTAATGCACAGAAAACCAAGTACATTCAATTTTCTAACCGACAGAATCTCACTGACTCCCATATTTTTTAATGATGTATATATTCCCACTTCCCCTAGTATTGACATTCTTGGTGTAACATTAACTACTAACTTGAGCTGGACACATTATGTTAGAAGCATTGCTAAGAATGCCTCTAAAAAACTGGGACTCCTGTACAGAGTTCGAGAATTCTTCACTGACGAGCAGTTGGCCGTAATATATAAAAGTCATGTGCGTTCTCAGATGGATTACTGTTCACCTCTGTGGGGTGGAAGTGGAGTGGTTGCATTGAGGCAGTTGGACAACATTCAAAATAAAGCTATTAGATTAATCAATAACCCTGCAATCACACAGGACCTTCCTACATTATCCATACGAAGAAACGTTGCATCCCTTGCATTATTCTACAGATATTTTCCCAGCAATTGTTCCGAGGAACTTGCTTCAATTGTGCCGCCTCTCCACATCTTTCCCCGTAGAACTAGGGCAGCTGAGAGCGCCCATGAATTTACACTTTCTCCTCCACAATGCAGAACTTCTGCTTATCAGAATTCATTTATCCCCAGAGCTACTACTCTTTGGAATTCACTTCCCTCGAATTGCTTTCCACAAACTTACAATCTACAAATGTTTAAATCCAGTTGTTACAAACATTTTATGAATGGAGGATGCCTTTAGGCACATGGACCTTTTTGTTTTATCTGTGTTTTTCCTTCCTCCGTTCATTGTCTCTTAAAAAAAAAAAAAAAAATTATCTGAAGGAGTTAACCCTTTCTGTACTAGCAACATTTTTAGTTTATTATATTCTAGCTATAATTAAATGGTTTTGTGGAGCTTAAGAAGGATATGTGGTGGAAAAAAAGTTAATTAGGATATTTGAAAGCCTGCTAATTAAACTGAATAAAATCATCTATTATTATCCAGTATAAAATGAAAAGGACAGAACTGGTACTAAACAGGTTAATGTATCGTCACCAAATTTTGCAGGCAAATTCTTTTGGTCATTGCGATGAGTTGTTTTCGGGGCGAATCATCGAGTATTCTTAGTAATATTATTAGTGATGATGGTGATAGTACTGATAATGACAGCAGCACAGATGGTAGTAACAGCAGGGCTGATGGTGATAATATTAGTACTGATGGTGATAATTTTAGTGATAATGATGACAGTAGTGATGATGATAGTAGTAACGATGGTGACAGTAGTAGTGATGATGATGACAGTAATAGTATTAGTGATGATCGTGACAGTAGTATGATGTTGGTGGGTACTAGTAGTAGTGATGTTGGGTATAGTAGTTGAGATGATGGGGTTGCGAAAAGCCAAGTTAGCAACCCCAGCAGATGTCCTCACAAACCACGGAGAGACACAACAAACCAGAGCCAGACTAGCAAACATCAAAGAGAGAAAAAGAACAAAGCGAAAGGCCCAGACACGAGCAGAAAAAGAAACAACACGGTCTACCATCATCAATTAACGTCCTCTATTGTGTCAAGAAACAACACAGTCTACCAGCATAAATCAACGCCCTCTACCGAGACCTATGGGAAATGCAGGGCCACTCATCAAGGATGACCTGGTTCCGGGCCAAAACCAGGGCCTCTTCCGGGCCAATCACAAGGTCCGAGATACGGGACAAAGGCGTATCCAACCCAAGAACCGGATTTGGATTATAATGAAGAGGAGTTTATGCTAATTCCTCATCAACATCCGATGTCCTATTTCAACAGATGTGACCAGAATAACCACCTCTACAGTGCGGAAGGTCACCTATATCAACAATAGCAGATCAACAGAGAGTAACGAAAGCCTTGCATACAACATTGAAAATAGATGAAAGTACAAATCAATGCAAAAGAATTATCATGCAACCATGCCAGCTTTCTAAAATATAAGTTAAATTTCAAGAAATAAAGAATAACAATACCTGTGTATTCCTATGTCGATTAAATTTTCAAGGCAATTATTAACTTCACAATAATTAAAAGATCAAAATCCACATGTCCCTACTATTTCGAAATTAATTAATCAAGACTCAATTTATCATCTGAATAATACCTGCCCAAAATATATGATCGATAGGTAAACACAACGCAATACCTTCCACTAGCTTTTGGGCGATCAGTGGGTATATACCAGTGTCGGAGTTACTTGCAAATAGGGCTAGCCAATTTCCCTATAAAAAGTTCAACGAGTGTGGGGACCAGGAGGTGTCTTAGACGAGCTAGAAGTGACCTTTTCTAGTTGTGTGTGAGAGCGGCAGTTCCCTCTGGTGCCAAACAGAAGGCGGAACTACGATTCTTAAGTCGACCAGATTCCCTCTCATGGATGTCACTTCTCCAAATCACCCCCACCCTAAGTGTCTTTGTGTTACTGAGTTTTGGGAATTATTGTGAAGGTTATATTTATACGATAGGTTAGTGTTCAATTTAACGTTATCATAGAGGCCTATTCTGGACTCTCCTTGTCCCAATTTTTCTCTCGCGTTATGAGAACATAACACTTACCTGTGCAGGTTAATTATATATATAATATTCTGGATTTACCCGATTTAAATTCCTCATCAACGTTATATATAATTTTTACCTACGATATATACCCTACACTACACGTAATAATTAATGAACACTCTCAGATCTTATTCATTTGTGTTAATATTTATTGAGTGTCCAAGTTCATAGTGAAGTGTACAAAGGGGGCATAATTTTCCGTTTATATTTAATCTCAAATTCCGGACAGTGCTACGTAAATTTTCCGTGTAAGATCAATTAGAGTACAGTTTCTCCTGTGTTAAAGTAAAAACTCCTTCCGTTGAGTTTGAGTTCAATATTTTGAATCCATATTAGTTCTTGTGAATAATTCGATCAACCACGTTACACGGTTAAAATATTATTTCACAGCCAGTTTGGGGAACTCACATTTTACCTCCCTGTGTTTCATCAGCCTTTACACTCGGCTATTTTAAGTCACTACGTCGTTCTGTGTCTTTATTTTATTTTATACTTTATCAGCCTTTATTTTGGCTATTACAAATCGCTACTTCGTTCTGTGTCTTCATTTTATGTTATATTTAATCAGCATTCATTTCGGCTACTAACTGTCACTACTTCGTTCTGTGTCTTAATTTTATTTCCAGTAGCTTTTTAATTTATTCAAACTTACTGTATGTCTAGCTAATATTTCATATATATTTATTCACTATACGTTTTGTGAACTTGAGTTCCTCATTAACTGTGATTCTAGCTCATTTACGACTATAATTATTTTTCGTATCTCGTGTGAGTGATTATTCACCAGTGTTCTATTATAGTTAAACAATTTGTTATTAATTTCACCACAACACCAAACACCTCCAATGAAATTAATGAAAGCATATATGTGATCCACCAGGATCCGAACCCGGGTTATCACACACAGATGTTTAGACACCTTAACCATTACACCATCAAGACGGTAAAATTACACATTTTAATTGTCGTATCACTAGGATTAAAGTCAAATTCATAATCTTGTCATCCTGATTTAACGTTACACTAAATCATATATTTATTCAGGCCGACCGCAGTAACTTTGACCCTAACCTCTCGCGCGGCAGCCTTTGACCACCTACCTTACCTGGTGACCTCTTTATTTTTCTAGCCACGCTTACCTGTGCACACCTGAGTACATGATCTCAGTTGTCCACATTTGTTCACTTTTATTCCTCTCTGTGTACACTTACCACATATATATACTGTATTGTCATCATATTATATGTTTTGTCTTTTATAATTTATATATTCCATGTTTGATGCTCTGTAAGTGACACATTTATTCATGAAGGAGTAAAATATAGTTAACTCTTTCTAGGTCACCATTTATTTGCCATTGGACTTATACTCTTTAGTTAAGATCCGGGTGTGTATTTAGTGTTTAAGAAATAAAAACTAGTGTACTTACTTCGTGTGTTTATTGTGTTTGGAGTGTGATTTAGTAATCTAGAAATATAAATAATGCTAGTTGTGCTCCTGTTGAGCAGGATTATGTTGTAAGTATCCTAAGTAAGGAACATATGAGAATAAACATTAAAGCGAGTTGGATTACCTCGACGCATAACACTGGCGGCAGCGGTGTCTCGATATGGCATAGCAGCTTTGTTTTCTAGATTATTGTTACTCAATCAACCTCAGATACAAGATTCATCATGGCTGGTAAAGCACTGGATATTGTTTCTTTTAAACTAGAGGATCATGATATCAATACATACCTGAAAATTGTCAAACCTGTCCTTTATATTATATTCAGGGAAGATGAAAATGCAAAGATTCACACTGTAGTTATGAAACTAGGTATAAGCATGCGGCTCTCGTATCCGGATATGTGCGTGACACTCCTCAGTTGACCTGGACACAGTTTGAAAATTATACTAAATTAGCTATCAACCCATCATTAGGTCAGACGATAGCGGACCGTCACTTTCATGAGATCAAGTATTCAGGGAACCTAGATAACACGATCAGTTAATTAAATCAACTGGCCCTGACAGCATTTCCTGATAATACTACAGCTCAACGGAAGGAAAGAGTATTTAGTGCACTATTGAGGATATTACCTACCGCAGTAGCAGATAATTTTGCTATAGCAGAGCCCAAGGGTTATGCGGAAGACATGCCAGTAATTCGGCATAACTTGGCTTTGAGAAACACAAAGGAACATGACAAGATCGCCATCATCAGCCGAGCTACCACGCACCCGTCTACATCATCTTCACCTAGCAGGGCCACATCCAAGTAAAAAAGTTGAGGGTTGGGCCCGAATTCGCCCCTCTGACTGGAAGCCATGCACTTCCAAATGTCCTTTAATATCACTGAAGAAATCATTTATAGAATTAACCAAGCAGAGGTTCAGTTTGCCTACTCTATGGGCTCCGATTCCGTGGATTAAGCCCCGACGCGTGGCCACTATAAATGAAGATGGGACTGCAGGGATCGAAGAAAATGACGAAGAAGGAAATGTTGAAGGACCTGAAGTAGTACAGGACACTACAGATATTCAGGACACCCTGGATTTTTAATCCACCCCCGTCCATAAATTGTCAAGCTGGCTGGGGCTCACGATGAGACAGACACCGTGAAACTTCCCATCTATAAGCACCTCACTTTAAATGGGGTGAAAGTCCAACTTCTAATTGACACGGGAGCTTCCCGTTCATGTCTCTTCTCTTCTTTCTTCTGACAACATCACACATCTTTTGTCCCCCTTCAACCCTCTACCATAGTTTTGATAGACGCTCTAATGATGGCATCATCCCTAACTGTGGAGAGACTGTCCCTCTTTACATTAGTACCCCTATTCCTGATCACGGGACAAGTCATTCTTTCATGATATACACCCCCAAGAGACCCAGTACGATGGATATTTGGGTCTCGACTTACTCACCTCCCTGCAGGCCTCCATTGACTGTCAACAAAGAACGTTGAAGTTTCCCCCTATACTAAAAACAAAAACAAAACGATCAAGAAAATCACCAAGCATATTGTCACTCCAACTGTTAAAGCATTGCATAACGTAACCCCTGAATTAAAGTCCAGTATCAGTCAGGAGAAACAAGACAAACCAACCATATGTCTCATACAGACGACTCAAGCTGTCACTTCAAAAATAGTGACACTTCCCCCCTCATCATGGACAATGGATACCTATCCTCCCTACATTACCTGGTGATGTTATAATGACTCCGAACCTCCAAAGTCCTTTCGACAGAGATTGCCTGACCGCTCCAGCCCTTATTTCTAGCCAATTAAATTGCATTAAAATTGCCAATATCTCAGATCAACCTATCACATTACCTAAAGGTTTAGCAATCGGAGAACTTGAAACATATGCAGAAGAACTACCCTTGCCCCCAGATAATACATCTCCCTCTTTTTCCTCACTACCTGACATTCCTTCTCATTTAACCCCTCAGCAACAAATTGACTTACGTGACTTGATGACTTCATTTCAAGACATCTTTGCCGCCTGCAGTCGAGACGTCGGGAAAACTGACATACTTCACCATTCCATCCATACTGTAGGACAGCCAATAAAACAGCCGATCTGAAGGAAAAATCCAATCCAACGACAAGAAGAAGAATTGCAGGTGACAGACATGCTAACAACGGGAGTTGTACAACACTCCACTAGTCCATGGTCATCCCCAGTGGTACTCGTCAGAAAAAAAGATGGATCCACCAGGTTATGTATAAATTACAGACAGCTTAATGACGTAACCATCAAAGACGCTACACCATTACAGCGCATTGACGACTCTTCAGATTCCTTACTAGGCGCTTAATGGTTCACCACTCTCGACCTGCAAGCCGGATATTGGCAAGTACCCGTACTTCCGGAAAACAGAAAACGGCTTTCGCTACCAGCCAAGGAAGATTATATGAATTCACAGTACTTCCTTTTGGCCTATGCAATGGCCCAGCTACCTTTTCTAGACTCATGGAATCTGTATTACAAAGATTAATCTGGGAAACTTCTTTAGCCTATTTAGATGACATCATTGTTTTTGGTAAAACCTTGGCTGATCATATTCAAAGACTCAGACAAGTATTCCAACGGATTCGGGGTGCTAAAGTAAAATTCAAACCTTCTAAATGCACTTTAGCTCAGAAAGAAGTTCAACTCCTAGGCCACATAGTCGCAGAAGAAGGAATTGCCCCGGATCCAGAAAAATTGCAAGCAATCAGTGTTCCTCGGAGCTTTCCCAGTGTATACCACCTCCTCTACGTAGGGTACGTAGAACCCGCCTTGCAACACAATCCCACCCCTACTTTGTGCAACTCTCCAACCCAAGAGTGAAACGTTATTCTCAGACTTTCTTCTATTCAACTGCTGAGCTCTGGAACTCTCTCCCAGAATCAGTCTTTCCCTCTTCCTATGACTTAAATTGCTTCAAACTCCGTGTGTCCAGGCATTTTAGCTCGAACGTCCCTTGATTTCAGCCCTGTCACTCTTTGAAATCTGGGGGAGGCACTCGCTGCAGGCAGTTATGCCTTTTGTCTCCTGCATTCACATAGAACAAAAAAATAAAATAAACCCTCCCACCGATGTAAAGGGGGTCCGAGCATTTCTTGGACTAGCGTCATACTATCCTCGCTTTGTGAAAAATGTTGCCACCATTGCTAAACTACTCCATGATTTAACCAACAAAGTAGAACCATTTTTATGGACAAACCAACGCCTTCAAGCGTTTAACTCCTTGAAAGAACTACTAGTAGCCTCTCCAGTCGTCTCTTTTCCTGATTATACCAAACCATTCCGTCTCTACACCGATGTTTCACAGTTTGGTATTGGAGCAGTTCTGTGTCAAACCAGAGAAGGAAGAGAACACATTATTGCATGTGCTAGCCGAACTCTCAACCCAGCTGAAGTAAACTACCCCGTCACAAAGAGAGAATGTTTGGGGATAATTTGGGCTCTACACCATTTCAAAGCTTATTTAGCTGGTGTCAAAGTCACCATCATCACGGATCACCACGCCCTCCAATGGCTACGCAAATCTGACACTAAGAACGCTCTAACCGTCAGATGGCGCAGATCTTTGGAAGAATTCGACTTTGAAATCGCCTACAGGCCTGGAAAGTTGCATACGAATGCTGATGCTCTATTTAGACTTCCAACTGAGTCAACAGCAAATACATCCACCCCAGAACCTGATACTCAAACCATTCGAGCCATCCATCACCAAGATTCTACAGACCAAGAGCAACAACACCTCCTGCAACAGTTTCAACGACAAGAAAAAACAGATTGGATACCTAGGCACCTTTTCTCACAACTACAACAAAGAGGAGATAATTATATACTCCAGATGGTAAAATTGTAATTACCTCAAGCTCTGCCTTACCAACTATGCAATCCCTACACTCCCACAACGGCATTCATTTGGCTCAAAGAAAATTAACTTCAGCTTTCCAACAAGTATACTGGACTCTTTCTCCATACATCACCACCAAAATAATCACGGAAGCCTGTCATGCCTGTGCTTTAGGCAATAGATCGTACCCGCACCGCCGGACTTACAGGAAAATTAGTAGCCTCCAAACCATGGCAATTACTAGCAGTTGATGTAATGTGACCCATGGAACGCATAAAAGGTTTCAGATATTATTCCAAATACGTAATTGCCTGTCCAGCGAAAGAACACTCTGCCTTAGCCATAGCTGAAGCCATAATACAGCACGTATTTCCTTATTTTGGCCTACCAGAAGCTATTCACTCAGATAATGCCCCCGAGTTCACAGGTCACATATGGTCACAACTTTCTCAGATGTGCGGCTTCAGAATCAGACATTCATCCCCTTATTGGCCTCAAGGGAACTTTATTTGTGAAAGAAGTCACCGCACCATTGCCAATCAAATAAGGACTCGCCTACAACAAATGAACACCACCGACTGGCCCAGTCAAGTCAAAATAGTACAGTGGGGGATAAATACCTGCCCCCGCCAAGACGGAGTTTCACCTCATGAACAAGTTTTTGGGGTACCAGCCCTACTCCTGCCATTACGTCACCTGTCTGCTCCATATGAGCCCTCGTCCAATTTCGATCAATCCTTAGTCCATCTGAAAAACCGACTTCGACAACTCCAGTACATACAGGATCTTCAACCTGATGAGACACCAAAAGTCAGTCCTCACTATGTCGGCGATCTAGTCATGCTTGCCCAACTTCCTGTACCTTCCAAGCTCAAGCCAAGATATAAAGGGCCTTTTGAAATACTCACTGTACCAAACTGTTACCAGGTCACCATAAATTATTACAGAGAGTCACGCACCTACCGAAATGGATATGTACGTAGGTTTCAGCCCATTGATGACAATATCACTATGCTTTCTGACCCAAAAGATAATGACACATTGCCTGCAACTAATGACCAAAATTTAGGCCCCACAGATTCATTGACACCACATCTCATTCCACTCATCACTCCTTCTCCAATTGTGATAAAACCACCTGTGCAAAATGTGAAAAACACAGCTTTCAACTATTCACCTCCTCCTCCCTCTAACCCCTATCGTATCAACCTCTTCAGCAATCTACCTCCTCCTATTCGCACTTCTTCTGCTCCACCTAAACTTTCCACTCAGACTAAAACTATTCTACTTCAACAACCTTCTACTCCTCTCTCCACCACCTCATCTGAAACAGATCTTCCTATATTTGTTGTTTCACCCAGTACTCAACCTACCACCTCAATAATCTCTCATCTTCCATCTAATGCAATAAATCAAACTTCGTCTAAGCCACAAGTTCATTCAAAACTTCCTAAACCTCTCAATTAATCTCCTCAGCCAACCAACTCTACCAATACAGTACCACCTCGCACTACTGCTCCCTCTACTTCTTCACACAGTATCTCTATATCATCAAAAGCACGCACTACATCCATCACTCCACCTTCACGCATGCAAACAACCAAGTTAAGACCTTCCTCGTAATTAACGCAATCGTTTTCAAATCCTCTATGTAGAAAATCAGGCCGACGTGTGACTCCACCAAAACGTTGGGCGCCTACCTTCACCCCAATCACTCGGAGAAGGCCCCCCACCAAACCGGCCACACCTGTTGCGATATCACCTCCACACCTGTCAATCCGGCCAACCCTGCTCTACCGACCCCATCTGTCACATCACCTAGCATGACGGACCCCAATTCACACCCTGCTCAGGTCGTCCACAAACCTACTGCGACGTCACCTAGGATAAGGAGTGACCTCGAAGGCAGCAAGCTCCTCCCCTGTATGGCAGAGGTCAACAACACCACCAGTACCACCGTTTCTCCAGTCATCTTCCAGACAGCAGCAGAACCACCAACACCTTCCAGTACTGATCCTGCCACATCCACCATGAAAATCAGCAGCCTTTTCGTGTCCACCAATAAAGCCAAGACAGACATCGTATCACCAGCCCATTTAATTCACATGGCCACCTTATCTCCTACGCCAATCCAACTCACCATGAAGTACGACGCAAACGCACCAAACGATATTTCCACGATAGTTTGGTGCCTCTTCCTCCAGGGTCTAAAACCATGCATCCTGACTAAAAATTACAGGATGTACCAGCTCCAGTCTTGGGACGAGATTTTTATTTGGAAGAAGGTGGTGAGATGATGGGGTTGCAAAAAGCCAAGTTAGCAACCCCAGCAGATGTCCTCACAAACCACGGAGAGACACAACAAACCAGAGCCAGACTAGCAAACATCAAGGAGAGAAAAAAAACAAAGCGAAGGGAACAGACACGAGCAGAAAAAGAAACAACACAGTCTACCATCATCAATCAACGTCCTCTATGGTGTCAAGAAACAACGCAGTCTACCAGTATAAATCAACGCCCTCTACCGAGACCTACGGGAAATGCAGGGCCACTCACCAAGGATGACCTGGTTCCGGGCCAAAACCTGGGCCTCTTCCGGGCCAACCACAAGGTCCGAGATACGGGACAAAGGAGTATCCAACCCAATAACCGGGTTTGGATTATAATGAAGAGGAGTTTATGCTAATTCCTCATCAACATCTGATGTTCTATTTCAACAGATGTGACCAGAATAACCACCTCTACAGTGCGGAAGGTCACCTATATCAACAATAGCAGATCAACAGAGAGTAACGAAAGCTTTGCATACAACATTGAAAATAGATGAAAGTACAAATCAATTATCCTGCAACCATGCCAGCTTTCTAAAATATGAGTTTAATTTTAAGAAATAAAGAATAACAATACCCATGTATTCCTATGTCGATTATATTTTTAAGGCAATTATTAACTTCACAACAATCAAAAGATCAAAATCCACAGGTCCCTACTATTCCTAAATTAATTAATCAAGACTCAATTTATCATCTGAATATTACCTGCCCGAAATATATGATCGATAGGCAAACACAAGGCAATACCTTCCACTAGCTTTCGGGTGATCAGTGGGTTTATACCAGTGTCGGAGTTACTTCCGAATAGGGCTAACCAATTTCCCTATAAAAAGTTCAACGAGTGTGGCGACCCGGAGGTGTGTTAGACGAGCTAGAAGTGACCTTTTCTAGTTGTGTGTGAGAGTGGCAGTTCCCTCTGGTGCCAAACAGAAGGAGGAACTACGAGTCCTACGTCGACCAGATTCCCTCTCATGGATCTCACTTCTCCTCATCACTCCCACCCTAAGTGTCTCTGTGTTACTGAGTTTTGTGAATTATTGTGAAGGTTATATAAGATAGGTTAGTGTTCAATTTTACGTAATCATAAAGGCTTATTCTAGACTCTCCTTGTCCCAATTTTTCTCTCGCGTTGTGAGAAGATAACACTCACCTGTGCAGGTTAATTATATATATATATATATATTATTCTGGATTTATCTGATTTAAATTCCTCATCAACGTTATATATAATTTTTACCTACGAAATATACCCTACACTACACGTAATAATTAATGAACACTCTCAGATCTTATTAATTTGTGTTATTATTTATTGAGTGTCCAAGTTCATAGTGAAGTGTACAAAGAGGGCATAATTTTCCGTTTATATTAAATCTCAAATTCCGGACAGTGCTACGTAAATTTTCCGTATGAGATCAATTAGAGTACAGTTTCTCCTGTGTTAAAGTAAAAACTCCTTCCGTTGAGTTTGTGTTCAATATTTCTAATCCATATTAGTTCTTGTGAATAATTCGATCAACCACGTTACACGGTTAAAATATTATTTCACAGCCAGTTTGAGGAATTCACATTTTACCTCCCTGTGTTTCATCAGCCTTTACTTTCGGCTATTATAAGTCACTACGTCGGTCTCTGTCTTTATTTTATGTTATACTTTACCATCGTTTATTTTGGCTATTACAAGTTGCTACTTCGTTCTGTGTCTTTATTTTATGTTATATTTCATTAGCCTTCATTTCGGCTATTAACAGTCACTGTGCTGTGTCATTATTTTATTTCCAGTAGCTTGTAAATTTATTCAAACTTACTGTATGTCTAGCTAATATTTCATATATATTTATTCAAACTTACTGTATGTCTAGCTAATATTTCATATATATTTATTCACTACACGTGTTGTGAACTTGAATTCCTCATTAACTGTGATTCTAGCTCATTTACGACTATAATTATTGTTCGTATCTCGTGTGTAATGATTATTCATTAGTGTTCTATTATAGTTAAATTACAAATTTAATTGTCGTATCACCAGGATTAAAGTCAAATTCATATCTTGTCATCCTGATTTGACGTTGCACTAAATCATATATTTATTCAGGCCGACCGCAGTAGCATTGACCCTAACCCCTTGCGCGGCAGCCTTTGACCACCTACCTTACCTGGTGACCTCTTTATTTTTCTAGGCACGCTTACCTGTGCACACCTGAGTACATGATCTTAGTTGTCCACATTTGTTCACTTTTATTCCTCTCTGTGTACACTTACCACATATACAATTATTTATATTGTCATCATATTTTATGTTTGGTCTTGTACAACTTATATATTCCATGTTTGATGCTCTGTAAGTGACACATTTATTCATGAAGGAGTAAAATATAGTTAACTCTTTCCAAGTCACCATTTATTTGCCATTGGACTTATACTCTTTAGTTAAGATCCGGATGTGCCATGACTCTGTATTTAGTGTTAAGAAATAAATCTAGTGTACTTACTTCGTGTGTTTATTGTGTTTGGAGTGTGATTGAGTAATCTAGAAATTAGGGGTGCACCGGATAACATATCCGGGCCGGATATTGCAATTATCCGGTATCCGGTATCCGGCCGGATATTTATCTTATCCGGCCGGATAAGCCGGATAATAACAATAGAAACAAATCACTTCAATGAAACTTGTACTATGTATAAATCTGAGTAATTATGTCTGATTTACCAGACACAACCTTGAATATATAACCATCAGTGAGCACTACTGCTCTGACTACTGTTGTGACTCAATTGGCAGATGATACAACAGCCAAAGTGATACAAACAGTTTCCTATATTGGACCTCAAGGGAACATATTTAGTTTGCAACTTTGCTGCACTAGGTCCTTACTTGGGCACTTAGATTATTTACTCAACTTTGTTAAATAATTACCCTACCTGTTAGTACTGTTATACTCGTATATATACATACTTGAGAGTACGGACCACATAATGTTAGCCCTGTTGTAATAATTTTGTTTTGCTTCCATGCTGTCTCCCTGCCTAGGTAAACTATTTCATATCTGTCTTTTCTCTAACATCTGCCCTTCTTGCTGGAAGTTTGCCCTCATTCAACCTCTGCGAAAGAAGGGTGACCGGTCTCAACCCTTAATCTATTGTCCAATTGCTCTCATTTCTTGCATCTCTAGAAGTTTTTGAAACTATTCTAAATTTAAAAAGTCTTAAGCATTTGTCTTCCCATTATCTTCTCTCAGATCGCCAATATGGTTTCTTAACCCTTTATTGGTGGCGCGCAACTTATGTCGTGTGAAAGAAATTTGGACTAAGTGGCGGTTCACAACTTATGTCGTGTGCCATTTTCACCACGTAATGTTACTGAGAGAGAGAGATAAGTGGTGGCAAGAGAGTAGCAAGTGTATGACTGCTCCAGACCACCGCGGAGGACCTACTGACATGAATCCCACCCTCCCCCACCCTCACGCACTCGCTACACAGGGAATTATGTAGGGAAACTACTTAATTACATGGTTTTTGCACTCGTGTTGCGCGATCGTTGCAAGAAAACTAGCGGTCGTACAAGGATGGTTGGGATGTCATTGGAAAGCTCTGTTTATGCCCTTTCAGGGATAGATACTTGTTTTACGCTCTGGGTCTTATTTAGGCATGAAAATGATCACATAAACAACCCTATTTAGGGTAAAAACACCCCGCTGGGGGGTACATATAAATTACCGCCTAGGCCGCTCTTAAGGTGTTAAAGGACCCTACCTTGCTCTATTTAACTATTTTTCAACAATGTCCCACAATGCAATCTATCCAAAACTCATGTGATGAAGCCATAGCACACCTATCTTCTGATCTATCAACTATTTCCGATAGGGGCCAAGAAAATCTTGTTACTTTCAATGCTTCCAAACCCCGATTTCTCCATCTTTATACTCGTTACAATATTCCACACGACTATCCCATACTCTTCAACATTACACAAATCAACCCTTCGTCTTCTCTCTATATTCTTGGTGTCGCTTTTTCTTCTGAACTTTCTTAGAAAGTCCATATCGCCTCTCTTGCTAAAACAGCTTCCCAGAAGTTGGGAGAGCTTTCTTTACCCCCTATTTTTGCTTTGTACATGGGCATAATGCGCCCAGGTATCGAGTACCGTACTGTATGTCTGGGGACATACCGCTCTATTCGAAAGGGTACAGTCAAAAGCATTTTGTCCCATCAACTCACTGCCTCTTACTATTTCCATACAATCTCTCACTACACGCCACAATTTTGCATATCTCTCACTCTTCTGCCACTATTACAATAATCAGTGTTCTTCAGAATTGTCTCAGTGTAAACTTTCTCCCTTACAGAGAGTGGAGGGCATCAGCCTTTCAACACATTGCCACTCCTATTCTGTCCAACTTTTTAACCCAAGAGTGAACCGATTTTATGTCTTTCTTCGATTCAACACATAAACTGTGGAACTCTCTCCATCAATCTATATTTCCCTTCTCCTGTGATTTAAAAACTGCTTCAAGCTCTGTGTCCAGATTTTGAATTTGGCTCCCTATCACTTTCAAATTTAGGGGCGACCCTTGTTACAGGCAACATTTCCCTTTGTCTCCTTCATGCACAGAAAAAAAGGGGAGGGGGGGGGGGTCATACAGTATTTCCTCAATGGAAGTGAGAATACAGAAATTACAACAGTGGGTGAGGGAAACTCATTATGCGTAACATACAGAACTGAGTACAGAATACCCGGAACTGATATAACACTTTTGTCTTCATTGGTAGCCTTCAATTTTGAATTTTAAATACCTAAAGTTTGTTGACATTCAAATTGGTATGAATGCAAGACTGGGGACTGGAGGAGATGAACAAAAATATGTTTAAGAAAAGTGTTCAATATCGAAAAAACGACAGGTCTATAACTAGATAACTAGGTTATATGAAGTTCATGCAAGCTATCTTAGTGCAATGAGTTCTGATAGGCTACAGAAGATAACAAATTATGGTATCTTTGGTAAGTAGCCAGTTATTTTTTGTCTAAATCAATGTTTTTTTTATTATCCGGTATCCGGCCGGATAATTTTTGTGATATCCGGCTTATCCGGTATCCGGCCGGATAGCAAAATCTACTATCCGGTGCACCCCTACTAGAAATATTATAAATAATGCTGGTTGTGCTCCTGTCGAGCAGGATTGTGTTGTAAGTATCCTAAGCAAGGAACTTATGAGAATAAACATTAAAGTGAGTTGGATTACAACGACGCATAACAGTAGTAGTGATGACGGTGACAGTAGTAATGATGATTGCAAAATGATAGTGATAATAGTAGTGATAGTGATAGTTGTAGTGATAATGATGACAGTAGTGATGATATTAGTGACGATGGTGATAGTAATGGTGTAATGATGATGGTGACTGCTGTAGTGATGATGGTGACTGCGGTAGTGATGATAGTGACAGTTGTAGTGATGATGGTGACAGTTGTAGTGATGATAGCAGTAGTGATGATGGTGATAGTAGTAGTTATAATGGGGGTAATAGTAGTTATCATAGATGATGGTAACCATCGCAGAGTTGAGTATGGCGTTTTGATTTTGGGCAAAGCGGCACTTCTACTTTATTAATATCAACTCTGCGAAGCAGAGTGGTATCGCACACACAGATCCCGCCCATATACTGTACACCACCAGTCAGCTTGTCAATCGTCGTCGTCGTCGTCGTTCATCGTCCGTCGTTGTCCATCTGTCTGTCCGGAAACTCCTCGTAGACAGTTCGATGCATTTTCACCAACTTTCACAGGTATATTTATTTGTTCAATGCGATGGTCAGTCAAATAAAATCTGTAATTTAACTTAAAGGTTAAGGTCAAATGTCCAGGTTAAAAATAAGGTAAATTTTTCATATTTGTTAGTATTTATTTAATTTTCTTCATTTTCACTATACAAGTTAATGGTAAATTTGATATCTTATTGACCAAATTTCAGATAGATATTCTAAAGGGTAAGGTCAAAGGTCAAAATCAGATTTTTACTAGTATTTCTTATACTAACTGTTAGCTTTTCACTAGGCTTACAATGTGTACTCGGAATACTTAGGCCAATGTCATACAAAAAACTATACAATTCCATATGAACGGTCAAGGTCACAAGTCAAGGTCAAATATAAGGTCATTATGGTCATTTCTGTACTTTGTATGTAAACTTCACCAAATTTGGTGATATAGTTGCACTTTAAATGAAAAGGAAAATTTTAATTTTTTGAGACAACATGCTGTAGAGGTCAAAATATAGAACAAAGGTTATTAATACTGAGAGTGAGGGTCCGAGTGTGGCGGGTGAGACTGTGAAGCACAGAGGCGAAGCTGCTTCAGAGATGGAATTGCTTCGAGCCGGGGTGCTTGGCATGTCTCATTCCCTAAACTGGAACAAGACCTCATGGGCCTCACCATGTTCAGTGGTGTAGTGTAAAGGCTATCAGCCTATGCCCAAGAGGGAGTAGTTGGAATATAGAAAAAATAAAAATAAATAAATACAAAATATATATATATAAATATGAAAGTAACTGATGGGTTTTAATGAAATTTGGCTTGCTTATTTGATTTTCCTGGGCAATGTCAATAAAAAAACAAAAAATATACTCTTACATAAAGGTCAGGGTCAAACATCAAGGTCAAAGGTCAACTTTTATTAACAATTAAGACAATTATTACTGAAATTTCGGAAAACTGTCTGTGTTAGCTGTTTATTACTTAAATAACATATATATCAAGTTTCATATTAATATTGTAATAGTTAAGGTCAAAGGTCAATGTCAAAGGTCAAAACAAGAGTTTTTATCTTTTTCCCTAAGCTCCTCCTTGACAGTTTAATGTAGTGTCACCAAATTGTGCAGGCAAATTCAGTTGGTCAATGCGACGACCATCCAAATATGTTTTTTTTCTTTTTAGTCAAAGGTCAAGGTCACAGTACAGTATATGGTCACTGTTTTTAATCTATAAGTTGATATATGAATTACACCATATTCATAATACTAGTTAATACTAACATTGTTGTTAAGCTAACTAAATTCTCAATACAAATTACTAAGGTTGAAGGTCAAGGTCAAAGGTCAAAATAAGATGTTTACTAGTATTTCCTATTAACTGTGAAATTCTAACTAGGCACATCATGTATATTCGGAATACCTAGGACAAGGTCATACAGGCATACACATAATTACATTTGATAGGGCAAGGTCAAGGTCAAATATTTGGTCAATAAGCTAATTTCTTTACTATTCATGCAAATTTCACAATGATCATTGAGGCTGTTGTGCTATAAATGAAAATTAAAATGTTAAATTTTCAGACATCACAAAGGTCAAGATGAAGGTCAAAGGTCAAGATCAACTATTTTGTTATTACCTCTGAAACAAACTGATGATCTTTAATGAAATTTGGCACGCATATTCGATTTTCCAGGATTATATCAATGCAAGCTAATAATTTATCCTACGTAAAGGTCAAGGTCAAGGTCAAAAGTCAACCTTCATAAAAAATACTCAAATTTCGATAAGCTGACTGTTAGTTGCATTTTACTTAAATAACATATACGTCAATTCCAAATAAATATTCTAATACCTAAGGTCAAAGGTCAAGGTCAAATGTCAAAAGAAGAGTGTTAATCAATTCCCTAATATTTTCCTAGACTGTTTAACCCTTTCTGTACTGGTGACTTTTTTATCATATTCTAGCTATAATTAGACGATTTTGTGGAGCTTACGGAGGATCTGTGTTAGTAAAAAGGGTTAATTAAGATAGTTGAAAGCCTGCTAATTTGCACTAATTATCCAGTATGTAATGAAAAGGACAGAACTGGTACTGAACAGGTTAATGTATCGTCACCAATTTTTGCAGGCAAATTCGGTTGGTCAATGCAAATATTATTCAAATATTGTGTTTCTGGTTATCAAAAGTCAAGGTGAATGGTGAAGGTCACAGATTATGGTAAATATTTTTGTATATATATTCTTAATTTGAATTATACCATATCCATAATGCTACAAAAAGGTGTTATGCTGACCGAATTATAGATAAATAATCCAATGATTAAGGTCAAATGTGAATATGAATATAATTCAATATATATATATATATACTGTATATATATATATATATATATATATATATATATATATACTGTATATATATATATATACTGTATATTTTTTTTTTTTTTTTTTCTATATTCCAACTACTCCTTCTCGGGCATAGGCTGAGAGCCTGTACATTCCACCGCTCAACACGGTGAAGCCCGTGAGGTCTTGTTCCAGTCTGGAGATATATATATATATATATATATATATATATATATATGTATATATATATATATATATATATATATATATATATATATATATATATATATATATACTGTATATATATATATATATATATATATATATATATATATATATATATATATACCGGTATATATATATATTGTTACAAGGGGAGCCGGGGCAACTAGATGCTCTAATAGCCTAGCCCACAGCACCGTACTACCCTGCAACAGACACGTAGCTCTTAATATCTGACTCAAACACCAAGACACGCAGGTTCTCTAGGAAAAATGGTTATCTTCCTCTTTGCTCTATTAAAGCAGTAACAACGAGACACAAAATATCTATTGTCTCCGATTCTAGTCCACAGTGCGTGTAGTATGCAAGAGAACTTCTAAGGTTATTCTAAACTGCCCAAATATTACCTAACCATACCGCTACTAGACTCCCAGAACACTCTAATATCATACCCAATCGCTTAGGAATTGAGAACAATACAGAGCAAAAACCCATGGAAAGTCCAGTGCAATAAACCTCTGTGCCAACCCTATTATCCATAGCCTATGTCCTAATAATACTCCGAGTGGCTCTCTTCAGTACAGCACGGCGGTGGTGTTGTAAGGGGTAAACAACTTTAATGACTTAACCCTTACAACATCATCTGAGGTTAGCTCAATACAAACGAGTGTAATGGGGACAACCTCACCTAGTAACATTTGGATTTTCTTTGTGCCTCATTTACACTGAGAGCAAACCAGCTAGATCTCACAACCATCTCCTCCTCCTATCCACTTCACTAAACTAAACATGCACACCACACTTCATTCCTCCATACCAAAATTATTAAAAATTATGAATTTCAGCCCAGCCTCGGAGTCCCCAGGGGGGGGGGGGGGGGATAAATGCCCCCACACCCGACCGACTATCCCCTGATGACCACACAAAATTACCTGGCCCTCGAACTGTTACCCTTTCTATTGGTTTCTGCAACATTCGCGGACTTTCCTCTAACTTTCACTCTGTTGAACACCGTCTCTCCTCCTACAAACCTGATCTTCTCTTCCTCACCGAAACTCGGGTGTCTGTAGCAACATCCAGAAACCCCTTCTCTGTATCCTCCTAGTTTCAAAGCCAAAGGCAGATGTTGTGCATATGTGCACAACAAACTCACTTGCTCTCGTGCTCCCGATTTCGACTCCTCTGAATTCTCTACTTTATGGCTCAAACTTTCCTGTCATTCTCTTACTAAATATTTCTGTGCTGTCTATATTTCCCCTAACTCTACCAACTTTTCCAAATTCTTTGACTATCTAATCTCTACAGTGGAACACATTCTATCCATTTCTCCTTTCTCAGAAATCTCCATCTTAGGAAATTTCAATGTTCACCACCGCCAATGGCTCTCCTCTCACACTACTGACCCACCTGGTGAACAAGCCTACGTCTTTTCTATCATAAATGACCTAGAGCAGTTAGTTCAGCAACCCACCCGTATCCCGGATCGCATCGGAGATCGGCCCAACATTCTTGACTTGTTTCTAACTTCTAACCCTTCTTCTTATACTGTCGATTTTGTCTCTCCTTTGGGCTCCTCCGACCATAAACTTATCTCTGTCAACTGTCCTATCTCTCCAGTATGGCCACCCGATCCTCCTAGCCGGCGGAGCTTGTGGCACTTTGGAGCTGCCGACTGGGAGGCTCTCCGGCAGTACTTCTTTGATTTCCCATGGAATGATTTCTGTTTCTGTGGCCGGGGACCCTCGGAGAGTGCTGAACGCATTACCGAGGTAATCCTATCAGGCATGGAAGCATACATTCCATTCTCTTTCTCTCAGACTAATGCTAAAAAATCTTGGTTTAGTCACGCCTGTTCTACTGTACTGCTGTACGCAATAAGGAGGAAGCATTCAAACGGTACCGACGCCTTAAAACTCAAGACTCTCATTCTTCCTAGATGTTTCTGCCCGGAATAAAGCCAAATCTGTTCTTTGACTTGCCAAACAATCTTTCATCAATGATAAATGCACTGAACTATCCAACTCTAGCTCTTCCCAAGCTTTCTGGCATCTAGCCAAAAACCTCTCCAACAATTTCTCTTCCTCGTCTTTCCCTCCCCTTTCCCATTCTGATGGCACAACCATCACTTCTTCCTCTGACAAAGCTAAACACTCGCTCAAACTTTGGCTAGAAACTCCACCTTGGATGATTCCGGTGCTATTCCTCCCTCTCCACCTTCCTCTCTCTTACTTATGCCTAATATCCTAATCTCTTCTAAAGATGTACTTTCTACCCTCTCTGGACTAAATACTAATAAGGCGTACGGTCCGGACGGTGTTCCTTCTGTTGTTCTCAAAAACTGTGCTTCCGTGCTGACTCCCTGCCTAGGCAAACTCTTTCGTCTCTGTCTATCCTCTAACGTCTTCCCTTCATGCTGGAAGTTTGCTCACATTCAACCTATCCCAAAGAAGGGTGACCGCTCTCAACCCTCCAGCTATCGTTCAATTGCTCTCATCTCATGTCTTTCTAAAGTTTTTGAAACTATTCTTGCTTCCAAATTTCTTAAGCATTTCTCTTCTCATAATCTGCTCTCAGATCGCCAGTATGGCTTCCTTAACCCGGCATCGGCGAGAAAGCTCATAAGAAGTTTTACTGGGCGAGGGCGGCAAAGCTCTTAAGAGGGAGGCCTAAAAAAAAAAAATTAAACGGCCCCAGTAGCACTAAATAATTTAGTTTTTCTTTTTTGTTTCCTATACCTCATATCACTCCTCCACATCCCCTCCTTCCTCCCTTTCCCCTCCCCCTTCAATTATCACCTATTTTCCCTGTTATTCCCTAATTCGTTGGTATATTTTTGTGCTAACATTAACAAACTGTGTGGAGGATGTGCTTACGTGCCTAGCGGGTGTGTTACATAACGAGAGTGTGTATGAGTAGGCTCAGTGTGGCTTGAGGCCTCGTGGAGGGAGGGGTTGCCTCAATTTGCTCCATAATTAATGAATGGGCTGGTCCATGTATATTCGCGATTTTGACCAGAAAAATTATATTTTCACTTGTTTTATTGTTGTTACAGGTTACTATCTTCATAGTGAAGGTAAAATAGGCTCATATAAATAAGTAATAACGATATTTATCATAAAATGACGATTATAGGCCTGAATGGAGCCTATATGATCACCCATGGGCATCGAGTTCAATACCCCCTGCTCACCGTTTATAGGTTAAGGGTCGCTCTACTGGTGATCTTCTTTCATATCTTACTAACTCTTGGTCATCCTCCTTTCGGGACTTCGGTGAGACTTTTTCTATTGCACTAGACATATCGAAAGCCTTCGATAGAGTCTGGCACAAATCTTTAATTTCCAAACTACCCTCCTTCGGTTTCTATCCCTCCATCTGTGCCTTTGTCTCTAATTTCCTTTCCAGCCATTCCATAGCCGCGGTTGTGGATGGCCATTGTTCACTTACTCACCCTATGAACTCCGCTGTTCCTCAGGGCTCTGTCCTATCTCCTATTCTCTTTCTAATTTTTATAAATTATCTCCTCAACTGTACCTCAATTCCCATCCATTCATACGCAGACAACTCAACCTTACACTACTCCATTGGTTTTTCAGAACGCCCCAGCCAGCAATCCCTCAACGACAAACGTAATGAAGCCATAGAACTCTTAAATTCTGATCTAAATACTATCTCCAATTGGGGAGAGAAAACCTTGTTACCTTTAATGCTTCCAAAACCCAATTTCTCCATCTATCTACCCGTAAGGAACTCCCAGCGGACTATCCCTTATTCTTCAACGATACAAAAATCAATCCTTCATCTTCTCTCAATATTCTTGGTGTCTCTTTTTCTTCTGCTCTCAGTTGGAAGGACCATATTACAAGTCTTGCTAAGGCAGCCTCCCAGAAGCTGGGTGTGCTCAACCGCCTTAGGGGGTTCTTTTCCCCTGCACAGCTTCTTGCTCTTCTTCTCATAGTGCATCCTTGTATTGAGTATTGTTCACATGTGTGGGGAGGTTCCTCTCACACCACTCTCCTAGACAAAGTTGAAAGGAAGGCCTTTCGCATCATTAACTACCGTCCACTCACCAATTCTCTGCAATCTCTCTCTCTCCGCCGCAATGTTGCATCTCTCTCGCTATTCTATCGCTACTATAATAATCAGTGTTTCTCAGAGCTTTTCCAGTGTATACCACCTCCTTTACGTAGGGCACGTGGTACCCGTCTTGCAACACAATCCCACCCCTACTCTGTGCAACTCTCCAACCCGAGAGTGAAACGTTACTCTCAGTCTTTCTTCTACTCAACAGCTGAGCTCTGGAACTCTCTCCCAGAATCAGTCTTTCCCTCTTCCTATGACTTAAATTGCTTCAAACTCCGTGTGTTCAGGCATTTTGGCTCGAACGTCCCTTGATTTTGGCCCTGTCACTCTTTGAACTATGGGGGAGGCACTCACTATAGGCAGTTCTGCCTTTTGCCTTCCTCAATCACATAGAAAAAAAAAAAAAAAAAAAAACAGGCTCCACCCCTAGTCCCTGACTGCATCGAATGTATTGCTGCTAAAAACTAACCAAGGCACAAGGGTTGATACCCTGGGGAAGTTGGAGGCTGGCTGCTACCCAATTAAGGGTTGGATAAGACCCGAGTCAAAGGATGCTGTGTGGTGGAAAAAGGCTACCCAATCCCCCCAGTGATATCAACCATGAATAATATGCACATTTAATAATGGTAAAACAATGCAGCAAAATAATGGAAAAGAACATGGAAGAACAGTGTGAAGCTTATAATCTATATTTGCCAGAGGAAGGAATGCAGTGTAAACGAAATAAACTCTAGTAATTAAACTACTAAGATTAAAACAAAAACAATATGCTTAATATGACTCCAGCCTTGCTCTGCTTTGATCTACTAAGAAACAAAATAGATAAATACGGTCTTTAACCCCTAACTAGCGGCCCACAACATAAGTCGAGTATAATAAATTTGGACTACCTGGCGGCGCGCGACATAGGTTGTGAGGCATTTTCAGCACGTAATGTTTCTGAGAGAGAGAGACAAGTGGTGGCACGAGAGTAGCGAGCGTATGACTGCTCCAGACCACCGCGGCGAACCTACTGACATGAATCCCACCTCCTCCCTCCCTCTCTCACACGCTACATACTGAATTGTATGGGGAAAGTACCGAATTACATGCTTTTTGCACTCGTGTTGCGCGGTTGTTGCAAGAAAACTAGCGGTCATAAAAGGATCGTTGTGGTGTCATTGGAAAGCTCTGTTTATGCCGTTTCAGGGATAGATACTTGTTTTACGCTCTGGGTCTTATTTAGGCATGAAAATGATCACGTAAACAGCCCTATTTTGGCTAAAAACACCCCGCTGGTGGCTACATATTATTTACCGCCTAGCCCGCCAATAAGGTGTTAAGGGAAACAAAAGAAACACGGCTCGACCGACACCCAAACAGTGATGTTGTCACAACGAGAGCCAGGACTAGAGAAAGCTCTCACGGCCCACAGCCAAGCGAGGGAGGGAAACGGGGAGCGCCAGGCATCACCAGAACATACAATTAAGTAGGCAGCCTGGGCTCTCACTAGCAATACAAAGTGATCAAGTAAAACATAAGACAACATTGTGTAAACTTATGATAAACAAAATAATTGCACAAAGGCTAAATAAACTAATTAGTTATAGTACTAGCCAACCGGCCACACAGACTACAGGCGCCGTCCTGCTAGCCACGAGGGAAGATAGGAAGAGAGATAGCCAGCAACTAGCCTCTCCCAAGGCCCTCCACAATAGACCTCGTGAATTATACAATTATTACGTTCCTTCCAACAACCAACTATACTTCTAAAATCGATTAATGAAATTTACAAACACATGTGGCAGTCCGTGGATTCGAACCCAGGACACTCACACCGAAAATCAACACCTTATGCATCGCACCACAAAGACAGTTCAAGGATGGTGGACACTGCCTACGATTTATTATGCAACTTCGAATCCTGCATATCAATCTAAGCATGTACACACATCCCAACTGCAACTCACGTAGGCTATGCATATGTGAATGGAAAGAGCGATTAATGGGGCCTTAACCACTTGGGAAGTCCTCTCGATAAATTACCCCTGAACCAATATTAATTATTATGTTCCTTCCAACCAACCAACTATACTCCTAAAATCGATTAATGAAATTTACAAACACATGTGGCAGTCCGTGGATTCGACCCAGGACACTCACACCGAAAATCAACACCTTATGCATCGCACTACAAAGACAGTTAAAGGATGGTGGACACTGCCTACGATTTATTATGCAACTTCGAATCCTGCATATCAATCTAAGCATGTACACACATCCCAACTGCAACTCACGTAGGCTATGCATATGTGAATGGAAAGAGAAATTAATGGGGCCTTAACCACTAGGGAAGTCCTCTAGATAAATTACCCCTGAACCAATATAAATTATTATGTTCCTTCCAACCAACCAACTATACTCCTAAAATCGATTAATGAAATTTACAAACACATGTGGCAGTCCGTGGATTCGAACCCAGGACGCTCACACCGAAAATCAACACCTTATGCATAAGTTAAAACAAACACTTACAGCTGACATATCTGCTGGAAGTGACAATATATATATACATATATATATAAATATATCAGTGGCGTATATTCTGGGTGTTCTAGGTGTGATGTGCACACCTATAGCAGACAGAAGAGAGCATAATAAGTATTAATAATGTAGAGGGAAACTACTTTTTCGTTGTTATTTTTATTATGTTTGAGCCTTGTTATGAACTATTGTGATAATTGTTCTGAAGAAGCATTGCACACCCTATAATTAGTTGTATCGTAATATGGCATAGGGCGGATGGTGGAGTAAGGGGACAACGCCGATAGCAAAGGGCCTCAGGTGAGCTTTTCGACTCCCGCACTCTCCCAGCATTCATTTTTCAGTATGCATTATCACCGCCTTGCCATTTACTGTATATTCATAATATAATAATATTACAGGCCTATAAGAGTAAATCATTTGATTTTAAATTGAATAATACACAGTTACACATTCAGAAATAAATATAGAGTGGTCTAAGCCTGATGCAGTTAACGCAGATGTGAATCTCGGGCCTATGCAGTGTTGCCATATTAGCTACTTTGTTGCTAGATGTAGAGGTATTTCGTCAATCTAGCACCAATATTTTACATCTAATGACATAATTCCTAGCCCTATTCTAGAGAATTCAGATATTTTTAGCCATGTGCAACATATTATGTTATTCTAACAATGTCATACATATATTAACTATCTAGCGACATTCTAGCAGCTTTTTATAACAGATCTAGCGGTATTTTATGTTTTCTTTTGGTAACCCTGGTCCCTGGCCTTATCGTTCAAAGGTTCAGTAGACAGTTGCTTGAGTGCTATTGACTCGGGTGAGGATATATGGTATGTACTCACTCTCACTGTCTTTTCATATTGTTTCTGCTTCAGATATTAATATTTATCTTTTTAAATGCATGTTATTAGTTTTGAAGTAGCCTATGTTCTTTTCCTAAAGTAATTTAATATTATCATATTCTTAAAATCACCCTTTTCATCCTAGGCCTAAACTTATCTCAATCCTGCACTATGATTGCCAATTTTTTTATATGAAAGGGAATAGTAATGTTGGGACCTTAACCACTAGGGAAGATCTTGTATAGTTTTTACTCATGTACCTATAGGCCTACTGTATACATACAAAGCATTTGAGTACTGCTCACCTGTCTGGTTGTCAGCAGCTGACTGCCATCTCAAGTTGCTTGACAGGTCGCTAAATTCCATCAGTTTTATTCTACCTAATTTGTCTCTTGATCTGTGTCATCGACGTAAAGTTGGTGCCCTTAGTCTTTTATTTAAAGTTTTTAACAACCCTCAGCATCCCTTACATGGGGTTCTGCCTGGGCCCTATGTCCGGGCTCGTGCAACTAGATTCACAAGCAATCTTAATTATCTTGCCATGAGCCGTGTTAATTTTTCTACTACACAGTTTTCACGGTGTTTTGTGCCGGCCATGGTTGACTTGTGGAATAAGTTGCCAAATGACCTAGTCAATTCAGCTAATATCTCAATTTTTAAGTCTAGAGTTAATGCTTTTTTGCAGCATTAATTCTAATTTTTAAACTTATTTTATTCTATTTTATTGTATTATATTTAAGCTTGATATCCTCCACTGCATAATATGTTATCTGTGTTTAATATGTGTATATGTACAGTACAGTATACAGTGTATGTTTTTATTTTGTCCTAAGTTGCCATAGTCTCTCTCCAGTGCCTCCGGGTGTTTTGTGTGGATTGATCTTGATGGTGTTTCTGCACTCTGGTTGGAGACTTCGGCATCTCATATAATAATAATAATAATAATTTCTCATCAACCCAATATGAAAATGTCGACCAGAATGACTAATGGTTGGCCTATGCTTTTCTGCCGGCCATTGACAATTTTCATCTCAGAGAAGAATAAAGCTATAATATAAGTAATTAAGAGGTAATCAAAATTATATCATTCAGTTTATTTTCAAAATTACTTTGCTATATTTATCAACCTTTATCATGAATAGGCTAAATATACAATTACATTTAAAGTAGGCTAGGCTATAGGCCTACTATTTATTATAAGTAGTATCAGTAATAATTATAGTCAAGATTGAGGTTCAGCACACCCTGTGACTATAACAACCATACGCCACTGATATATATATACCGGTATATATATACATACATAAACCGTTAACCAGTATCAGACAGTACCCGGTACCACGACGTTTGAGCACTGCTCTAAGACCTTGGCAACACTGTTCAGCCTATATCCAAGCTCCCACAGGCTCCGCCAAGTAAAAAGTGCAATCTATCAAGGAATTGCTGCTCCAACAGTGATGTATGGGGCTGAAACATGGGCTCTGAAGAAAAAGGAGAGAAGAAAGCTGGATGTGATGGAGATGAGCTGCTTGAGGAGTATGTGTGGAGTTACTCGTAGAGACGGATTGAGGAATGAAGAGATACGTAGGAGAGTAGGGCAGCAGGAACATTTGTCAGCCAGAGTGGACAGAAGGGTGCTGAGCTGGTATGGTCATGTTGAACGAATGGGAGATGAAAGGCTTACAAAGAGAATATGTGAGTCAGATACAAGGGGAGATAAAAGGGCAGGAAGACCCCCATTGAGATGGAGAGACTGTGTAAGACAAGCTTTGGATGATAGAGGAATGACTATAGATCAGGCAAAGGAAGTGGTAATAAACAGGAATGAATGGAGAATGATTGTGAATAGTTGAGTGAACACGTGGTCATTTGGGGGAAGGGGTTGGGCGCAAGTTGGACTAGATAATAGTCCATCAGGCGCCTGGCCCGGGGGGACGATTAATATGAAGGGTGCGCCTGGAAGTGTGGTGGGTGGGCTTGTGGCTTTGGGTCCGCTGCATGTCCGCCTGCCGAGATCGGAGCCTCTCCGGGTGACATGTGAACCACTTTTAGCTGCAACCAGCCCCTGTCATCTTGGCTTCGCAGGATGCATGGTTGTACACCCACGGCTCAAAGCAGCCCCAACTCTGAAGCTGCCTCACTCCAGTGCTTCACTGTCTCACCTACTAGACTCAGACCCTCACCTTCAGAACGTCACCTATTGAACAATTAACTCACTAGGCATTGTCCCCCTGTAGCACATTTTGAATATGGTAATATTCATAAAGTGCTATTTAATTAATTAGGGAACAATGAAGGTATAGATTTACCATTTCGGTGGGCTTTGTGGTAATGCACTGTTACTAAGAACAGCACAAATTCCATCCCAATAACATCTTCCAATTGACATATCGGGATTCGAACCTGGGTCCAATGGATTACCAGTTCATTCAGTGGCAAGACCACTCAACCACATATACTCTATATATATACATTTATATATACAGTATGAACATATCTATATATATATATTATATATATATATATATTTTTTTTTTCTTTAATACATATGAGGTTGAAAGAAATGGCAATTTCTGCGTTGGAAATTTTATTATTCAAAGTTTCCAGGTCTCTGATGAGTTTTCGCTGGGTGGCAGGAAGTAGATGAAGGAGATGAGCAAAATTCATGGTGGTACAGGGTTACATAAATGTAAATGATGATACAGGATATACGACGCGACGAGGATGTCGAGGAAGGGGAGTTGACAACTCCCCTTCCTCGACATCCTCGTAGCTCTGAACGACCATGGGTTCAAAACCACCGTCTACATTAAACCAACTAACACAGGACAATGCCTCAACGGCGATAGTGAATGCCCCCGCCGTTCTCTTCTATCCTCCATCTCCGCCTATGTTAGGAGAGCCCTCACGCACTGCTCTATCTGGGCCGACACCCACCAGGAACTAGAAAGACTATCCCAAGTTTTAGTAAATAACGGATACTCCAACTCCGACATCTCCAGCACCATCAACCACCATCTTGAAAAATGGTACACCCAAAGCCCTCCCAACATTGACCCCCCCAATGAAATTAAGATCTTCTACCGCAATTACATGTCCTCTGAACACAAAAATGACGAGGCCGTCTTAAAAGAAATAATCTCCAAACATGTCCACCCAACCAACCCGGAAAACAAAATCAAATTAATCATTTACTACAAATCCCCCAAGACCTCCAACCTCGTTCTCCGCAACAAACCTGCCTCCACCAAGATAAAGAGCCCGATGACCGACGATCACGTCATTTACCAACATACCTGTAATTATGAGGACTGTGGACCTCATTCCTATATTGGTATGACGCAGACTCGTCTTTCACGTCGGCTAACTCTTCACCTTCAGGCTGGAGCCATCAAAGACCACTATCTCACCCCTAACCACCCTCACCTCAAACGCAACGAGTTAGAGAAACACACCACCATACTCGATAAAGAAAGTGACCCAAGGAGATTACCTATACTCGAAGCTTTATATATCCAAGCCTTACATCCCAACATCAACAACCAAACTCTGGACCTTCAGATCCTTCCTTCTGCCATAAGGCACTTTCCTACAGGACCTAACACCCCCCCTCGCCCCCCGGTGCCCTTGATGCAGCCCCCCGCGCTACCTCCTTCAGCTCCGTCTTCCGCAGGCGCCACACAACTTAGGCCACGCCCCTCGACACGCAGCCAATCAGCTTCGACCCCACCAACCAACCACCATCCCGCATCCAGTGCGCATGCGTGAAGCGGTTCCCCCCTTTCTCTTTTCCAGAATCCCCTTCCACCAATAGTAGATTTTTGCGCCTTGTTTTTCGCCTCCTCTCATCCTCCACCCTCTATATATACCCTTCCTGTTTACCTTTTATATCATTCCTTCCTTACTTGATAATGCTGGTTGTCCAGTGAAACGCGTCGTATATCCTGTATCATCATTTACATTTATGTAACCCTGTACCACCATGAATTTTGCTCATCTCCTTCATCTACTTCCTGCCACCCAGCGAAAACTCATCAGAGACCTGGAAACTTTGAATAATAAAATTTCCAACGCAGAAATTGCCATTTCTTTCAACCTCGTATGTATTAAAGAAAATGTATTACCTGGCTTTACTAACATATATATATATATATATTCTCTTTTAAACAGACGAGGTTAAAGGCAATAGCAGTTTCAGCATTTAGTATTTTATTGTTACAGTTTTCAATATTTCTAACAATTTTCCTCTGGGGTTCAGAGATGAGGTACAACAGGTTAGCAAAATTCATGGTGGATCCAACATTTCACAAGTAAACATCTTGCATCTTCAGGGAATGGGCAGGTAATGATTAGAATAAGGACAAAGCAACATATTTATACAAAATTCGAGGATCAAGAATAGGTAGGTGGGCGGAGCTACTGGGTGTGGGGTGGCTGTTCATTGGTGGAAGGCAGTCTATTCGCGAGACGGGCACTAAATCTTATCGGTGGTTGGTTGTTGGCTGTGGGTGGCTGTGATTGGTTGGTGTTGTCAGTAGTGTGCTGATCGCGGAAAGGTACGGGAGGGGGGCACAGGGCGAGAGGAACGAGGGCAGTATGCCTGTAGCGCTTGCCTGAAGGAAGAATTTGAAGGTCTTGTGTTTGGTTGTTGATGCTGGGGTTGAGCGTTTGGATATATAGAGCTTCTAAAATAGCTAGTCTTCTGGGGTCTGATTCTTTGTCGAGTATGGTAGTTTGTTTGTCTAGGTCGGCGCGAGTTAGGGCAAGATGGTGGGGGGCTTGATAGTGATCTTTTATAGCGCCAGATTGAAGGTGGAGGGTTAGTCGACGGGAAAGGCGAGTCTGTGTCATTCCAACATAGGATAGGGGTCCACAGTCCCCAGAGGTGCAAATATGCTGGTATATCACATGATCGTCTTTCGGTTGGTTGGTGGAAATGGGGTGGTTACGGAGGACAAGGTTGGAGGTCTTAGGAGATTTGTAGTAAATAATGAGTTTTATTTTATTGTCAGGGTTGGTGGGGAGGACGTTTTTGTGAATTATTTCTTTCATAATGGATTCGTCTGTTGTGTGGTCGGAAGATATGTAGTTTCTGTAGAAAAATGTAATGTCATTGGCCGGGTTGGTGCTAGGGGGGTCTTGTTTGTACCATTTTTCTAGGTGGTGGTTGATGGCATTGGTGACGTCAGTGTTGGAATACCCATTGTTGACTAGGACCTGGGTGAGCCTTTCCAATTCATTGTGTGTGTCATTCCAGGTGGTGTAATGGGTAAGGGCTCTCCTGACATAGGCGGCGATGGTGGACTGATGGTATCGTTTAGGGCATTCACTTTCCCCATTAAGACATTGGCCATTGTTAGTAGGTTTGGTGTACACCGTAGTTTTGAAGCCGTGGTCGTGGAGGGAGACAAGGAGGTCGAGGAAGGGTAGATGACCATCGGTGGTTTCTTCGTATGTGAAGTTGAGTCCGGAGGCGGCCATGAAGCGCTGCTGGAGGTCCCTGAGTTCGCCCAGGTCCTTCACCCGCACGAAGATATCATCGATGTACCTGCAGTAGACAGTGGGCCGGTGGGCAGCCAGGAGTTCCTCTTCGATAGTTCCCATGAAGAAATTGGCGAACAGGACCCCCAGGGGGCTTCCCATCGCTACACCGTCGATTTGCTGGTACATATTCCCGCGGGGCAGAGGAAAGGGGACTCCTTGGTACATAGTTCCAAGAGCGTCTTCAGGGCCTTCTCCGGGATGTCAAGGGGGGGCGTATTAGGGCAGTGGTAAACTCGACGTAGGATAAAATCTATTGTCTTGTCAACGGGCACGTTGGTAAACAAACTCTCTACGTCGAGGGAGGCGATGATGTGGTCGTTAGCAGGGGGGGCATCTCGTAGAATTTCAAGGAAGTCATAAGCAGAGTTGAGGTTGTATTGCCGAGGAACAAAAGGGGTGAGGAGTTTGTTCAGGGCATTGGCGGTCTGGTAGGTAGCAGTAGGGATCTGTGATATGATGGGGCGGAGGGGATTCCCGGGTTTGTGGGTTTTTATAGTACCGTAAGCATAACCTGGGGTGAATTCGCCGATGAGTTTCTTCAGGTGTACGCCATCGGCTTTGGCGTTGATAGCAGTGATGGTGGTGTTGGCTTTCCTTTTTATTTCGTCAGTAGGATTGCGTCATGGCCGCCTCCGGACTCAACTTCACATACGAAGAAACCACCGATGGTCATCTACCCTTCCTCGACCTCCTTGTCTCCCTCCACGACCACGGCTTCAAAACTACGGTGTACACCAAACCTACTAACAATGGCCAATGTCTTAATGGGGAAAGTGAATGCCCTAAACGATACCATCAGTCCACCATCGCCGCCTATGTCAGGAGAGCCCTCACCCATTGCACCACCTGGAATGACACACACAATGAATTGGAAAGGCTCACCCAGGTCCTAGTCAACAATGGGTATTCCAACACTGACGTCACCAATGCCATCAACCACCACCTAGAAAAATGGTACAAACAAGACCCCCCTAGCACCACCCCGGCCATGACATTACATTTTTCTACAGAAACTACATATCTTCCGACCACACAACAGACGAATCCATTATGAAAGAAATAATTCACAAAAACGTCCTCCCCACCAACCCTGACAATAAAATAAAACTCATTATTTACTACAAATCTCCTAAGACCTCCAACCTTGTCCTCCGTAACCGCCCCATTTCCACCAACCAACCGAAAGACGATCATGTGATATACCAGCATATTTGCACCTCTGGGGACTGTGGACCCCTATCCTATGTTGGAATGACACAGACTCGCCTTTCCCGTCGACTAACCCTCCACCTTCAATCTGGCGCTATAAAAGATCACTATCAAGCCCCCCACCATCTTGCCCTAACTCGCGCCGACCTAGACAAACAAACTACCATACTCGACAAAGAATCAGACCCCAGAAGACTAGCTATTTTAGAAGCTCTATATATCCAAACGCTCAACCCCAGCATCAACAACCAAACACAAGACCTTCAAATTCTTCCTTCAGGCAAGCGCTACAGGCATACTGCCCTCGTTCCTCTCGCCCTGTGCCCCCCTCCCGTACCTTTCCGCGATCAGCACACTACTGACAACACCAACCAATCACAGCCACCCACAGCCAACAACCAACCACCGATAAGATTTAGTGCCCGTCTCGCGAATAGACTGCCTTCCACCAATGAACAGCCACCCCACACCCAGTAGCTCCGCCCACCTACCTATTCTTGATCCTCAAATTTTGTATAAATATGTTGCTTTGTCCTTATTCTAATCGGGGCAACCCTGCCTACACGCTTGCAACCCTGACAATAGATCAGAAGGTTAAGCAACGTAGGGTCTGGTCAGTAGTTGGATGGGTGACCGCGCCTGTTGGGTGATTGCACCCGGTACCGACATTGACCAGATGTTGCCCTAGGGGTGGGTGAAATTTCCCTGGCTTGCCACCAGGGTTCAAGTAGCCCAGGAGTGTTGAACAAACTCCATTTCCTGTCAGTTCCGTCTCACTCAGACGAAAATGAGTACCTGGATTCATGGTGGCTAAAATGAATTCAGGGGCCTGATTGGTGGCTTCCTACAACCAATCAACACACAAGACTGAGAACTTGGTTAGCCACCAGGATTGCTCAGTGGCCATTGGGCAGGCCTTCTCTCGTGTTCGCCTCGTCCCACCCATACGTTAAACTGGGTACCTGGAGTGTAAAATTGGCCTTGGCGTAGGTCGTATCACTAGGGTAAATTTGATTACTTGCCTCACCTTTACTATATACTTCCGTTCCGTTATTCTAATCATTACCTGCCCATTCCCTGAAGATGCAAGATGTTTACTTGTGAAACGTTGGATCCACCATGAATTTTGCTAACCTGTTGTACCTCATCTCTGAACCCCAGAGGAAAATTGTTAGAAATATTGAAAACTGTAACAATAAATGCTGAAATAAATACTAAATGCTGAAACTGCTATTGCCTTTAACCTCGTCTGTTTAAAAGAGAATCTATTACCTGGCTATACTAACATATATATATATATATATATATACTGTATATATATATATATATACATGTACATATATATGTATACAGTATATATATATATATATATATATATATATATATATATATATATATATATATATATATACATATATATATATATATATATATACTGTATATATATGTATATATAATATATATATATAATATATATATATACAGTATATATATACATACCCGGTATACATACATACTGTATATATATATACAGTATATATAATGTATATACAGTGTTTATAATACATTATTATGTTCTCTCCACCAACCAACTTTACTCCTAAACTCGATTAATGAAATTCACAAACACATGTGGCAGTCCGGGGATTCGAACCTAGGATGCTCACACCGAAAATCAACACACTTATGCATTGCACCACGGAGACAGTTAAAGAAAGGTGGACAAGCCTACGATTTATTATGCAGTTTCGAATCCTGCATATCAATATAAGCATATACACACTTTCCAACTGCGCTATCATAGGCTATGCATAGGTGAAAGGAAATAGTAATTAATGGGGCACTTAACCCTAGGGAAGGCCTCTCGATAAATTACTACTGAACCTGAATTAATTATTATATCAGAATAATTATGATTGATAACGAAATTCTAAACGAAGTAAGAATAATCTTGGACAAGTAAGGAAACTAACAAAAGACAATGAACATTAAATAGTAAGGTGAATCACTCTAGGATGGGAAGCATTCGGCAAACAGATCATGATGAAATGTACTTTACCAATATGCCTTAAGCGTAAAATTTATAACCATTGTGTGTTACCAACCATGATCTATGGATCAGAAACTTGGAAACTAAAAAAAAAACAATGGAGAATACGCTTAGGAGTGCACAAGGAGCAATGGAAATATCAATGCAAGGAATAATACTTAGAGATAGGAGGAGAGCATCATGGGTAAGAGAGCAAACCAAAGTCAAGGATATTCTAGAAATTATTCAAAAGCCTAATAAGTGGTAATGGGCAGGACAGATAACAAGAAGAGGGCACAATAGATGGAGTAAAACACTAAATGACTGGACCCCCAGAAAAGGAATGTGCGATATGAGAAGACCGGATAGGAGGTGGAGAGACGAGATAGAAAAGACTGCAGGAGTAACATGGCAACGGCTGGCAAAGTCTCGTGAGTCGTGGAAAAGGTTATGAGAGGCATTTTTCCAGCAGTTTACTCCTAATGGCTGATTATGATGATGATGATATACCTGTATATGTATATGTTAATATATACACATATATATTTATATCTGTGTGTATAATATATACAGTATACATATATATATATATATACATACATATATATATATATATATATATATATATATATATATATATATATATATATATATATATATATATATATATGTGTACCGATACATATATATACAGGGTGTTTCACAATTGTTGAAACAAAACGATCGGGCACAAATCAAGGTCCACAAATGATAGAGTAATGGTGATTACATTTATTGAAAGTTAAAAGAATAACATTTTAGGATCTGCAACCATTTAGCCTCAAACATGAACCAAAAAATGTCAAGAGGAGCCCTAGAGGACATGCTCCATTCACTTGAAGGCATTGTTTGAATGTGGCGTGTAAAGTTGTTGATAACGCGTGCACATTGTGGCACATTGCTCCTGGGTGATCGCCTGAATCTTCTTAGTGATGTCTGCCTTCAAAAGCAGCAATGGTGCGAGGGTTACCCTGGTAAATGTTGTCCTTGAGGAACCCCCAGAGGAAGAAATCTGGGGGGTTCAGGTCAGGCGAGTGAGGTGCCCACTCCACTTCAGCATTGTGGCTGATGAGATGCTCCCCAAACTTCTCAAGGAGCCAGGCCATGGTGACATTAGCAGTGTCAGGAGGAGCGCCATCCTGCTGGAAACCTCTGTTCCTCCTCATCAAGGTCCTCACACTCCTCTATCTCTCGCCAGAAACTGCTCAAGCTCGGGAACGTAACGCTCTTTTGTTACTGTCACTGCGTTACACCCGATCATCCTTCGAAGAAGAATGGTCCAATGGTGCCATGCTTGGAAATGGCGATCAATGTCGTGCACTTTTTTGTAATGGAAAGGGCGTCCAACGACTCTGTGAGGGCTCTCGCTTCCCCAAAACAGTCAGTTCTTGGAGTTAACGTGACCATTCAAGAGGAAGTGGGCTTCATTCGAAAACCAGACATCATTCAAGAATTCCTCGTCATCGTCGTTCTTCTACGAAAACCACTGACACATGGCTACCCTCTTTTCCATATCAGCCTGGGTCAGTTGGTGCTTCATCTGGATCCGGTAGGGATAAAGTTTGAGTTCTTTAACCAGAATGCCTCGAACAGAAGACACAGAGATTCCAAGTTCTTGGCTCCTGCATCGCAGAGATGTGCTCGGACTCTGGCCGACTGACTCTTGAACCCTGGTGACATTCTCGGGTGTTCGGATTGCTATCGAAGGCCCAGATGGTGAGGATCCCTTTGCCCAATGATCTTCTCAAGTGCCATGAGCTTCAAATTTCTTGACCAACTTGAAAATCTGACTCCTGTTTGGAAAAGTGTTGAAATTGAACTTCCTTCTGTATCTTGCTTGAACAATCTTGAAATACTTTGTTTCGTAATATGTCTTCACACAAAAGATGTTCTGCTCCATCGACCACGGCATGCTTTTTTCAAAATGTTAACTATTTCCCTGCAAGAATTTGAAAAGAGAAAGTGGATAAAGTCAGTAGGAAAAATTTGAGAGGCCGCCGCTTTGTTTCAACAATTGTGAAACACCCTGTGTATATATACGGTATTTACTTGTTTGTACAGTATATACTGTATATATATATATATATTATATTATATATATATATATATATATATATATAATTATACTGTATATATACAGTATATATATATATATATATATATATATATATATATATATATATATATATATATATATATAATTATACTGTATATATACAGTATATATATATATATATATATATATATATATATATATAAGTTCTATGAAAAGTTTTACTCTTCAAGTATTTCAATTCCATCAAACGATTCAACAACAGACACGTACAGGTGAGGTCCCACATATATCTGTGGATGAGGTAAGGTCTGCCCTAAACAAAATTAAAAGGGGAAACGCTCCAGGAGATGATGGGATAACAAGCGATCTTGTGAAGGATTCTGGAGATGAGGTCCAGTGTAGATTAGCTCAGCTGTTCACCCAATGTTTGTGTAAGTGGAGTGTTCCAGAAGCTTGGTGCAATGCAATGCAAATCTGTTCTTCGACTTGCCAAGCACTCTTTCATCAATAATAAATGCACTGAACTATCCAACTATATGTCTTCTAAGCGTATTAGGGAAGGTATACATTAGGGTAGTGAATGAGAGAGTGAGAGTGAAAACGGAGAAATGGATAGGCGACGAGCAGGGAGGTTTTAGGAAGGGACGAGGATGTGTAGATCAGATTTTTACCCTGAATTGTGTTGTGGAGAAATATCTGGAGAAGAAACAAAAGGTGTATGTTGCCTTTATGGACTTGGAGAAGTCCTATGACAGAGTGGATAGAGAAGGTTTGTGGAAAGTACTTAGAATATACGGAGTAGAGGGCAAGTTGCTGAAAGCAGTGAAGAGCATGTATGAGGGTGCAAAGGCGGCAGTACGTGTGGAGAGTGAGCAGAGCGAGTTCTTTGACCTGAATGTTGGTATGAAACAGGGGTGTGTGATGTCCCCCGTGGTTGTTTACTGTATATATGGATGGAGTCATGAAAGAATACTATCAAGAGCATGGATGTTGGTGTACCGCTCAAAAGGGAGGGAATTGAGTGGAAGCTACCTATACTGCTGTTTGCGGATGATACAGTTCTGATGAGTGATAATGAATGGGAGTTGCAGGGTCTGGTAAATGAGTTTGGAACAGTGTGCGAAAAACTGAATTTGAAGGTAAATGCGGGGAAGAGCAAGGATATGGTCTTCGAAAGGGGTGAAGTCACAGAGTGTGAGGTGAAGCTGAACGGTCAGGCTATGGAGATCGTCAATTCTTTTAAGTATCTGGGCAGTGTGTTGAGTAAAGATGTGACTATGGATGAAGAAGTGCGGGAGAGGGTACAACAGGGGAAGAGGGTTGTAGGAACGCTAAAAGCAGTAACAAGAAATAGGGTGGTCAGTATGGAAGTGAAGAAGTCCTTGCATGACAGTGTGGTAATCCCGACACTGACTTACGGAAGCGAAGCATGGACGTTGGTTAAGAGACTCAGACCAAGAGTGAGAGCAGTGGAAATGAATTACTTAAGGAGTGCATGCGGAGTTACATGGAGGGATAGACAGACTAAGGGGGAAGTAAGAAGGAGGTGTGGTGTGGAGGTAGATGTGCTGGAAAGTGTGAAAAGGAACAACTTGAGATGGTTCGGCCATATGGAACGTATGTGTATGTATATGATTTATTGAGGCAACAGCATTCTTAAGTATCTGTATGTAACACTAATATTATCTATATGCATACCTCCTTATATTAAACATGTACCATAGTAATCATGTGCACTCACTTATATAATTGTACTGTATTGACTGCACTTGGTAACTATGGGTATTTCATGATCTGCCCGCTAGGGGTATGTTATGATCAGATCGAGAGAGAGACTAGCCTACCAAAGGTCTCCCTGTGTACTGTACCCACTTCACTCCTGAATACAAGAACCTATTAACTTTTACCCAGTGTTTGACTTATCCCACCTCTTTGATAAGTACCTGGGGATCGTCTGGAAGCAGCCAGACCCAACATATACATGTCGCAGTGTGTAAAAACCGGAGTTACGAAGTTGGACAATCCTGTGGGACCCTTGTGAAGCCGCCATTACCAAGCCAGCTCCACCACTCGGGAGTAAGACAGTGCCTCCAGACCCAGG